>CM068388.1:22002293-22575881 GCA_034770075.1 Aralia elata
ACTTGCCTTGTGGTGACACAACAAACTCATATTAAATATTTAATACTCTATTGCTTTACCATGCTAGAAGGCGACGTTCGATATTCCAAATATCTTTGAACGCTTAGGACTTAATATAATTTCGTTAAGGGGTTTATAATTATTATTTGTCTCATCTTGTTTAGCGCGCATGCACATATATATATAAAATATGCGTCAGATTATTTTACATGCGAAGCATGTTGGATAATATATATATATATATATATAATAACCATGCACATATAGAATACTATATTCTACCCGGATTGATTATGGACTTTTATTCTAGTTTGGTTCACTAGAGCCACCAAGTGAACCAAAAGGTCAAACCTAGGGTGCAAGAATAAAATTTAAATATAACTATTACATTTAAACCCGAGCTCCAATACAAACAGGTCTTCATGCGCTCCTTGCTCCTTTGTCTCCAATTTTTCAAAATTAATTCTAACTAGTTCTATTACAAAAATTTTTTACAATAAATAAAAACCTTGATCAGCAGTCAAGGGCAAGTACATAGGAGGGAGATAGAATTTTACATTAAGAAAAAATTAGACAAGACGAGGTACGCATACCTCATTTATAAAGCCCATACATTCATGCATCCTCTAAAATAATTCCAATCCTTGTTGAAATAGTCCATAATCAATCCCTATTTATTATCATACATATCTATATATGTATCAATAAATAACATTCATCTCATGAATAATAAAACAATTCCATATATGCATTGATATCAATTAATGGGCAAAAGTTTTGCTAATATTTAGTTTTGAAACAAAATAAACTCTTTTATTTTAATCAAAAACCAAATCCAAATTAAACTTCTTTAATTTTAACAATCTGAAATCCTATTCCAGATAAAATAAGCATCTTTATTTTAAACTTATATCAATTAAATAAACCATTTATTTTAATTGAAGGAAAAATTATTTTTCGGATTCTGCTGTCCAGCGCAGCTGTGCCCAGAATGAACTGGGACACGGCGCAGCTACGCTGAACCCCATAAACGACTTTCTGGGTTTGGGCGTAGCTGCGCTCCAGAATAAACTGGAGCCGGCGCAGCTGCGCCGCGTAGCAGATTTAGAAAAAACAGATTCTGCCCAAAAATTTCGATCCAATCACATACTATACACACATGGAATCATCAAAACTGATAATTAGCATAAGATTAGGCTCTGATACCACTGTTAGGTTTATATATAACGCAAGCATGCATTCAAATTACATAAATAGGGCAGAAGCGTGATAAAACGGATTTTAAAATTTTAATACAAACCATCACCATGATCAATCTATGTGCTCAAT
Organism: Aralia elata; assembly: GCA_034770075.1. Lineage (NCBI taxonomy): Eukaryota > Viridiplantae > Streptophyta > Magnoliopsida > Apiales > Araliaceae > Aralia > Aralia elata. The sequence continues at coordinate 22,003,623 of CM068388.1, forward strand.
TAACGATATAAACGAAAGAGAAAGAGAATAAGAATTATACCCTCGTAGATCAAAGCTTCCTAGGGTACAAGTTCAACTCCTAGTCCTTCGTGTTCTCCTCGAATTCCACTATTCAGATTCCTTCCTTTGATCAACGTTAGCCACTCAAGTGTTTGGCCTCTAGAGGTGATCCACCAAGGAAGAATAGGTATTCAAGAAGTTAGGTATTGGCAAAACCCTAGTTTCTATCTTTATAGAAATTACAAGTACTCTCCACAATCTAATGCAAGAGTGTGTAACCCTAATCTATGATAAGACACCTCTTATTTATAGATGTAGGAATAACCCTTCCCTAAATTATTTAGGATTAGGGGTTCTATTATAATTAAACTCCTTTAATTAATTATGCTCCTAATCCAATTTAGGAATTCATGAGAGAGTACTTCTATTAATTAATTCTCAATCCCTATTAGGAATTAAATAATAGTAATAGTAATAATAATAATAATAAGACTCCTCTTATTAATTTATATTTAATATTTCCAAAATATTAAATAATAAATATTAAGCTATTTAATTTATTCTATCTCCACAGATTAAATTAAATACACTTAACTTATTATTACAATTATGCTAGTTACTTCTTAAATAAATATTTTCCTTTTGCGGTGTGACCCTTTAGGTTCTCCATATTAAACCGGTTGTGAATAAATTAATTAGAACAATTCTAATCCTATTTAAATAAATAAATTAAACTATTTAATTCATTTAAATAACTAATATTTATTCTACAATAAGGGTAAACTCCTTTAGCGATCAACGACTTTTCAAATAATATAGATTTCAACATTAATCACAAAAGAACCTTTTAGTGCATAGTTACCGTACAATTCAATCCTTCTACCATACAATGTCTCAATTAAATATAAGACATGGATTTACAGTCAAGTCTTATTTTATTTAATTATATGTATTTCGATTCCCAAATGCACAACTCTAAATAATGCAAATTAGAAACTTCTTTCTAATTTGATTCTGCCTTGGCCAAGGACTACTGAGTTATCATTTATCGAATCACATAGGACATTCACATCTTTTACTAGACGAGATAGATTCTTTGTTGATCATTCACCTATCTCCATGCACAACTTATTATACCCAATCATACCCTTTGATATACCCCAAAAGTCTTAAGGGACATGTCAAAGTATAACTCATTATACACAAGATACTATGATGATCTCAAGTCTAAGGATTACTTGTACTACTATCACTAGAGGAATTTCTATTGACACGCGAGTAAAACTTCATTAGGTATTCCTTAGCGAGATACGTTCAGTGAACTTATTCTCCAATAAGCACCTACATACTTGCTTTAGTGTCTCCACACAAATGATTATGAGATCAATCATCCTTTTCCCAAGAGCAAGCAACATATGTACTAATCTATCCGGATTCACTAATCCCCTTTTTAGTAATCCAACGATTAGGAACGATTTTAGTTTATGAGCTATCTAGATTTTAGATCTCATTAGCATGATCACCATCATGATTCTAAAAGCATTGCTCAAAACTATTGGTTTATCACATTTAATATAACATCACCATGTAGATAATATAAAATGCCTTTTAAGAAAAATAATTCTTTTATTAATAAATGAATAAGATTACAAAGTATATGCTACATCATATTAAATATGATTGGTTTGTGTGTATACTACTTTCAGTTTACTCTACGAAGTGCTGGTGTAGAGTTTCACTTTACGTTTCTACGGTAGCTGGAATAGTGTCACTTTACGATTTTGGTCGATTTGCAGATTTCTAATTCTAAGTAGGATTTGAAGTATTGAAGTGCTTGAGTTTGATTCTTAATATAATTTGGAGATGGAATTGCAATTAAAGAAGAAAACTACATCTAATTATGGAAGTATAATCTGATATGAAGGTCCAAGTCAGAATATAGGAACTGAGTCCGAATTGGAAAAGGAAACTAAAGAAGATTTGGTTTTGGAAACTAAATTCTAATTTGATAAGCAAGCTACTTAAAGCTGGATTTCAGAGTTTGAGAAGGATATAGAAACCACCATATCTGCAGAGTGAAAACTTCCAAAGTAGAATTGGATTAGAGATTTATCTATAAATACTTTCACTTGTAATCATTGAAAGAGGATCATAGAGAGTTTTATCATATTCAGAGTGTTCATAAAAGCATGTCAGATTAGTTTTCTTTTATTCAGTTTGAAGGGGACGTGGATCCTTATTTACAACTAATGATTTGATTAAATATACAATATTTATTCCTTCTTATATGAAACTTATTTTGATAATCTGTTTTAACTTTTTAATGTTATTTGATTAACTGATTTGGTTTCTGCAGGATTAAATTAGTTAATTGATAATATCTGCTAGATTCAGGAATAGTATTACGTAATTGATATTATTTCTAATTATAATTAGCAGTTAGTAATACTGATTGTGGTCAAGCTTTTGGTTATTGCTATGGTTATCAGAAGACATGTTAAACCATCCAAGCTTATGTGTTTGTTGCTTAGAATAGTCTAATTCCTTAGTTCTTAATGTTGTTGTCATATTAAATCTAAGGAGCTTGTTTTAGGTTATATGATAATTAGAATTTTGTGAAGAGTTTATTTCATTAAGTGATAATCTAAAAGGAATTTTAGGTAACAGAGCTTATTATTATCTAGGACTATTAATTTCATTAAAGGGTGAATATTGTCATACTTGATTATTCTATTGTTGTGAGAAAGTGAAACTTAACTAGAAAAAATTAAGTTTTAATTTACTGGTTAATTTCATTATTTTAAATATGTCTTTGTAGAGTAGAAATAAGGATTTTATTTTTTGGTAGCACTAACGATAACTCCCAGACTCAGCTTTCCTTTTGTTTCCAAACCTCATCTTCCTTTTCTAGGGAAATACCTTCAGAAACACATAGGTTTCGACATCAAAATCCCGATGTTGCCTATGTTGATCTGCATATTTTTTCTGTCGATCTTGAGCCAACACTAATCTAGTTCGTATCATCTTGACAATGTTTTCAGTTTGCTGAACAATTTCCAGCCCTAGTAGTGTCCTGCACTTTCTTCCATATAAAGTTTCGTAAGACGACATACCTATACTCGCATGATAGCTGTTATCATATGCAAATTCCATCAACGGTAGGTGGTCATCCCAACTTCCTTTGAAATCCATTACACATGCTCCTAGTATATCTTCTAATGTTTGAATTGTCCTCTCACTTTGCCCATCCGTCTGAGGATGATATGCAGTGCTCAACCTTAATTGCATTCCCATACGTTCTTGGAAGCTTTTCCAAAAATTCGTTGTGAACTGCGGATCGCGATCTGGCACAATCGATACCGGCACTCCATGTCTGAAAGCAATCTCCTTGACATAAAGTTTAGCTAGTTGATCCAAATTGAATCTGATCTTGATTGGCAAGAAATGAGCTGACTTAGTCAATTAATCGACGATAACCCATATCACATCATAACCCTTCTGTGTAGTTGGAAGTCCTTCCACGAAATCCATCGTAATATGCTCCCACTTCCATATTGGAATTTCAAGGGGTTGAAGTAGCCTGTTTGGTTTCTGATGTTCCACCTTAACTCTTTGGCAAGTTAGGCACCTACTGACTCATTCCATGACTTATTTCATCATATTAAGCCACCAATAATGTTGACGAATGTCTTGGTATATCTTTGTGCTTCCCAGATGAATCGAGTAACTAGAACTATGAGCCTCACGCAAAATTTCCTCTCATAGTTTCGATACTAACAGTACCCAAATTCTCTCCTCAAATCTCAATAATCCTTCATTATCTACCCTGAATTTAAGCTTTTTCCCTTCTAAAATTTTCTTCTTTAACTTTTCACATTCTTCATCTCTGCCTTGCGGTTCTTTTATTCTGTCCATTAAGGTTAGACGAGCCTCCATTACAAACAATTTCTCCTCTAACTCCTTCAGATTCTTTATCTCTAATTCCATTCTTGTCATTTCGTTAATTAGCTCTTCTTGAACCATTAACATCGACAACATCCCTTTACCCCTCAAACTTAAAGCATCTGCAACCACGTTAGCTTTTCCTGGGTGATACAAAATTTCGCAGTCATAGTCTTTTATCAATTCCAACCATCTCCTCTACCTCATGTTCAACTCTTTCTGCGTGAAGATATACTTTAGACTTTTATGGTCTGTATATATCTCACATCTTGTACCATATAAATAGTGCCTCCATATCTTCAGGGCAAATACTACTGCTGCCAATTCTAGGTCGTGGGTAGGATATCCCTTCTCATAATGCTTTAGTTGTCGTGACGTGTACGCGATAACTTTACCATGTTGCATTAGCACACATCCAAGCACAAATCACTGTAAACCACAAAATCATCTTTATCATCTGGTAACGACAACATCGGTGCTTCACTCAACCTTTTCTTTAGTTCTTAAAAACTCTCTGCACACTTATTCGTCCAAACGAATTTTACCGACTTCCTCATCAGATTAGTCAAAAACCCTGCTATTTTTTAGAAATCTTGAATGAATCTTCTATAATAACCTGTCAATCCCAAAAAACTTCTCACTTAACTACAAAAAAATGGTAATTTTGCAACAAACAATTTTCGTTGCTAAAGATGCGAAATTTCGTTGCCAAAGGCTATTTGCAACGATATTTCAGTCGTTGGACCTTTCGTTGCGCAATGAGCGTTGCTAATTGTCTAGCAAGGAAATTCTTTGTTCATTGCCGAAAGTGGGATATTTTGCAGCGAAAGTTTGCTTTCGTGAAAAATCATTGATTATTTAGTAACGAAATGTTTCGTAACAAATTTAGTAAGAAATTGTTACTAAAAAACAACTTTCGTTGCAAAATCCGCCTAATTGGCAACGAAAAGAGTCTTTTTTTGCTAACGAAGATGAAATTCGTTGCATTTGATAAACATTTGCCAACGATGTTTGCCGTTGTTGAACAGTATACAAATTGTTGCTTTAATTAATTTTCGTTGCTAATTGTATACTTTTTGGTAACGATGACGTACAAAATAAATCAATCATATATTAATTTGCAACGAAAATTTTCATTGTCGTTGATTTTGTTATGGATAATTATGATCAATTAGCAACGATAATGTTCGATGCAAATTATTTTTTAAGAGCAACGAAAGTTGTTGTCGATTAGTAACGAAACTATACATTACCATTTGCTTTATATATGCAACGAAAGTTGTTATAATTTGCAACGATATAAATGTTATGTCGAAATTATTTTAGAAACAAAATAAATCGTAACTCAATAACCCCATAACAAATTATGGTTAAAATACAAAGAAAAAAAACTCAAATATTATTAACTAAATAAAATCATCCAATACATAATCATTCATCATCTTTACAATCAACTATCTAAATCTACCACAGTTCTTTAGTTACGTAAAACATGAAATGATTTAGCATTTTCGCTATGTTCTTGAAAGCATCTAAAATAAGAGTCTGGATTACTAAAGAAACTGGATGAAAACCTTCAGACTTGTTAAGCCAAGCTTTACTAGCTTCAATATACCTAAAAAGAGCTTAATGCAACATGTTGAAAATATTAGTAATAAACAAGTAAAGCAAGGGGAAATTAAGTACTTGTTTGCCAACATTGCGGCCCAAAAAAAGCCCAATTAGAGCTGCAGGGGCACTCTCAAGGCCTTCAGCTGTGTCTTCCAAGTTTGCTATTTTCCCTTCCCTAATCCCAGGCAGAACAAGCTCAAGAAACTTTGGATAGAGGTGATAGTAATCAATAATAACAAATCTTTCCCACTTAAGAATGATGGTTCAGAGTTTTCTAAAGAAATATAAACCTGGCATCTGCAGCAAAATCTAGTATAAAGGCATCTGAACAGTATAGTCTGAAACCTAGTGAAGGAAGCTCCACTCCCAAGATCTATTTCCTGCAGAAGACTCTAAATAAACCCTTTGTTTTAGCAATTAAGTATCACAAGCACACATGGTAAAAGGAAAGAAACGAAAAACAAATGGCACAAATAATTAATCCTCGAGTAAATGACTTACATACAAGGATCAACATTTTGTTGTCCCTTTTTTTCATAAACAAAATGAGCATGCTACATAAAAGCAGTAAATGCTTTTTTAGAACAGTTCAAACTATGGAAATGACTAAAAACCATATTCATCGTAGTCATGATAAGACGAATAAGTTTCCCAACTGATTTCTTCATGGTACTCACTTGCCTAACATCCCATTAGTTTGAGTAAACTTTACTTGATGGATTATAATATCAATACTTCAGTAATATTTAGTGAAGGAGCAAATAGATAGCAATCAAGCACAAACTTAAAGATTTTACCGTAGAGATTCAATCAATCTTCAACCAAATTATCATAGCGAAGGTTCACTTAAAGAGCATTGGCCACCTAAAGTGAAGAAGAAAACTCCCCCGAAAACAATTTCCACCTCTGGCCCCTATCTAATGAGTAATGACTATAAGTCTATAATATGTAGACCCACCCGTGCAGTGAGGTAGTACAATGTTCATGACAGACCATAACCAACATTATATTCAGTAACATAATAAGAGGTCGTTATAAGTTACATATGACAAGGTAATTAAATGATTAGATATGAGTATTTCTAGAAGGAAATTGAGCTTATAGCATAATACGACTTTTGTTTTTAGGAATGTGGGTTGCATCTCTTCATTGCAATAGGGAATTTTTAAGAGTCAAACTGTGCCTCTTTACTTGAGAAGAACTCGGTTACATGTCTTCACATTCTTTGTATTTTCTGCAATTTATTTCCTGGAATTAGACATGTTCTTCAAATTGCACTTAAAATTTCGAAGTACAAATATCAAAATTTTTATTTTGTCATTTCTAATTATTGCTTAGTAAACAAAATGTGCCAACAAAGTACCCATGTTTGTAGTATGATAACCCACATCACCACAATCCTTTATTGTAGTTATATCATCAAACAGGTACGATAGATCTTCATTCTAGCTTACATCATTCCATAGGATCTTAGGTATATCTAATTACAACAACAACAACCAGTTAGTATCAGTAATTTCAAGTATCTTAACTTACTAGTTAACAATAATTTGAGGGACTCATCAAGATTGATACCTTCTTGGAGAGCAAACTCATCACCTTGCCATTCCCACATCTTTCTATTGCCATTTCACACACACACACAAAAAAAAAATTGATTAACAATTGTTATATTTCGTCTACTACAAAAATAGAAAACTTTATAGAAGAGAGTTTTGCTAGCTTAGAAAGAATAAGTGTTCATTTCAAAGAACTCACTTTTACCGTTTTACATGAGAATTTAGAACTAATTATCATCAAATTTGAAGTTAAAATAAAATGTAGGAAAAGAAAGAAAGAAAGAAATAATATTCTTACACAAAATACCAAGGTTCGAAAAAACTAAAAGCGGTACGAAGCGTTTTCTCCGAACAAGGCGAGACGTAAGCTTCGAGACAGAAACCTCGATTTGAAGACCTAAAAGTCTCCCAAAAAAATTACTAATCATATCTACAAAAATATTTTAATTTACAAATTAATTTATTAACTTAATTTGAAGAAACTGGGGCAGAACTGAAACTTTAGGGACTGAAATGGAAGAAAACAAAACTAAGGGACTTATATGTAATTTTATAGGCACTATTTTGAACTTTCAAAAAACATGGGGGACTAAATTAAAAGTCTATCAAAACTATGGAGTACCTAACTGTAATTTTTCATGGGATATTTTATTTGCCAGATCTGATCTCAGATCATCAAATCTGACTCTCTCTTCTTTTCCTCTCTCACATCTCTTCTTCTTCCTCCTCTCGCGTCTCTTCTTCTTCCTCTCCTCTCGGAGTCTGAAGAAGCTGTCGCGCCTTGACACGCCTCGAGACGTGTCGCACTGAGGCGTAAGCCTCAGCCCAAAAAGGTGCACGCCCCCACTTTCCTCCCTGATGCGGTAGCCTCGCCTCCAGTTCCTCCCACCTCGCTACGAGGCGCGCTTCAAGGCGCGCGCCTCAAACACCTTTTCGAACCGTGCAAAATACTGATCCCATCATTGTATATTTAAATTTATGGCATACTATAATTGGGTTGAATGCATGAAAAATCAATATGATACAATATAAAATTAGCAAAATACATAAAACTTAAAATTTTAGTTAAAAATAATAATACTTTTAGTCCACACTAATTGATAACCCGTGTAATGCACAGCTTATTTTGAATAATGGATTTAATATATTTTTCTACAAAAACCATCAACAACAAATTTAAAAATCGTAAAATGCATGGGGTGATGATAACTAAAATGCATGTCCTATTTCTAGATTCTCTGAGGTCCTAGTACAATAATGCTTAAAAGGTAGCAGACCCCGTGAACAATTCCAACAATATGGCTCGACATACTTGTATGTTTAATCTAGAAGAAAGAGAGCATTAGAGTTACACATGAACAACAAAGAGAGTCAGAACTATAGTCCATGCACCTGCAAATATTTGAAGTTTGTAATAATAAAAAACTCCTAAGTTCTAACAGAGCTGAAAGCTACAAATATTTGAAGTTTGTAATAACAAAAAACTCCTGAGTTCTAACAGAGCTGAAAGCTGCAATTACTTTAAACGACTTACTTCAATTACGTTCAATTATCATTCAAATCTATATTTTCTTTTCAATGATGGGGTAAAAAGATACATGACTCTATAATTTTGGTAACTTCAACCCTATATTTATCTTTATCACTTGTGGGTTTCAAGTACCCTCTTTGCAGTTAAAAAAAAGACTATCATAAACTTTAGTTTCCTTGAATAAAAAGAGAATAACTAATTGTTGCTTCAAAATAAGATAATTCAATAACAAAATATAAAGTCTTTATTGATATTTGTTTATTTACTTTTTAGAAGAAAAAAAATACATACACGAATTTGGGCAGTACGGTCCTGGCCAGATTCAAGCAATGAGCCAATTCTCTCTTCATCTGATTCATTTGTACTCCTCTCTTATTCTTCATCAACTTTATCCGAAACTGCATCAGTCATACAACTCAATCAAATCAACCAATACATACATATGTCTATAATCATGTGTGTGTATATATATATATATATATATATATATATATGCAAGACATGTATTAAAAAAAATTAAACTTTAAATTTACCTCTAAATGTGTGGCCTCAAATCTGATTATTTTTCGAATCAAGCTTTCCTTAATATTTCATTGAAGTGACCTCCTTTTAAAATATATGCATTCACCAAACATGATTTTTTTATAAAAAAAAAATTATATCCCTCAAAGACCTAAAAAAGTAACAACTTACTAAGAGATTATTTATGAAAATCCTGTTAAAATAGTAGTAAAAATCCCAAATAACTTCATAATGTTTCTATAATTCCACCGATAAATAAAAATCTCTTATAACAGTTAATACTCAAAGTTTAAGCATGATCTACATATATGAAGCAAATAATTTACAATCATAAATTAAAACTGTCCATCACTTAAGGTGTTGGGTCCCAACATGAATTAGAACATAACAACCTCATAATCCTCAATCTTAGACATAACAGACTTTTATTTTCCTCTCACTAATAACATGGTTTACAACAAAGTTTGTAATTCAAGTGTTTAAAACTTCCTTCGATCTTCTAATAAGCACCAATCTTCCAAAAGCACTAATAAAGGGAACAAAAAGTAAAACTAATTAAAGAGCAAATCAAAAAGCAAAACTTTTACCATAATTTTCATTATTTTTCAATATCAAAACCTATTATCCCTCCACCAAATAAAGAACATATCAAAGAACACAACCATTTCCCACATATTCCATAGATCTATGATAATTAATCAAATGATAATTAATCAAGTCGAATCCCCAAAAATGAGTCCAATAACACGGTAAAAGTATAACCCCGAAACAAAAAATTACACAGATTCTGAAATTCATCCAACCAAACTTGAAGAGAAGAAATAATCCAAGTCTCAAAGGACAATGTCCAAGAATCCCGATGACAAAAAGCAATTAAAATTATAAACATGAACAAAAAGAATACAACCACTTTTACCCCTGTAGGCAAGGAAATCGTACCTTGCAATGTGGTTGGATTTCGTGTTGACTGAGGAGGAGAGAAATCCACGAAGAGTACGAAATTTATTGATGAGTTGAAGAGGGAAGAAGAACAAGTAGGCAATTACTCCAGTAACACATGGCAGAACTCTTAGGGTGGAAGAGCCTTCTCGGGTGCAGAGAAAATCCAAAGGAAATCAACCCTTTTCTATTGAAATGGGGGGGAGTATTTATAGAATTTCTTGTAAAGTGGTCATGTGCGAAGCACATGTCTGGGAAGTGTGCCAAGCATGTGACCTCAGGGAAAATTCCACAAATACCCTTAATTACTTGAGTAATGCTTAAATCGTCTTGTCCTTCTAGCCACCAATCCAATCCCTCAACCAATTCCCAAAATGAGTTGCCTCCATGAGTCTTCTGCCTCGGGACTCGTGGAGGCTCCTCTCATGTCTTGTTTCTCCGACTTTTCTGAATTTATTATTCCTTTTTTAGGTCCCATGTGGACCCTAATTTATACTTGGACTTACATTTGCCCCCTGCATGTGAGTCACGCCTTCAAAGTGAGGATCGTGCAAAAATATTGAATTCTTGAAATCCCTCTTCCGAAGTGTCAACGGATGGGATCTCCAGTTTGGATGACCAATTATGCCTCTAAATTCTTGTAAATAACATATCAAAATTTAAAATGTAAGTATTCATAAATGATATTCGTAATGCATCATGTGTACATGACCTTTATATATATATATATATATATGTATATATATATATTTTTTGTACTCCAATGCATCATGTATACTGTATTGGTTCCCGCAAGGAACAATGCATGTGCACTACCCGAAATATATGAGTTTTTTTTTCTTTTTTTAACTTTGGTTTAAACAAACTTCAAAAACAAGGGACTCCACTATCTCCAACTTGTACAATAATTAGTTATGAGAAATAATCTTCCGTAATGGCTCGAGACTCCTTATCATTTTATCAGCTAAGCCCACATGTCAACCACTTGTGCAAAGACGTGTGCCCATGTAAAGTGTTATTGGATGATGAGAAAGTAGTTAATTAAATAATTTAAATGGAGCCTCGTATGTACAAAAAAAATACACAATCACCTCCATTTGGAATCTCAAGGAGGAATATATATATATATATATATATATATATATATATATATAAGTAAATAGGAATATGTGAAAGTGGGTAACACCCGAGAAATCAAATAGGTTAGTTACATTTGAATTTGAAATTGAAGTCAACTCGGTCTATATCTAAAGTTTAAGCAGAGTTAAAGTTTTATCAAATGTAACTGCATAAGATGGGAAGGAAGAGAAAATAACATATAGTATTGTCAGGACTAATCGCACCCCATCATCGATTTCGAAAAAAGATAATTTTAGGGAGAGAGATAGTATAAAGAGAAGGATTTCTAACTGTGTGTTTTTTTCCTTTCATATATATATATATATATATAATATAAATATATATATATATATATATATTATCTCCTTTTTTAATATATATATATATATGTATAAATATATATATTCTTTTTTTTCTTTTTTTTTAATGGGAGCATGTGATTCTTTCCTTTCTCCTTTCTCTCATTTTTATTGTTTTTTCTCTTTATTCATTCTTTCTCATTTTCTTCCTTTTTCTCTTTTTTCTTCTTTAGGCAAATGAATTGCAAGTACTATAAGATGAACCTAATTGTGAATTTCATTTCCTTCCTCCAACACTTCATCCATAAAAGTCCAGATTTTTTTGAGTTTTCTGGCATGAACAATGACCGGCGTGAATAGTAGTCGGTGTGAACAGTTGTCGGCGTGAACAGTCACCGTTGTGAACAGTGTTGCCATGAATAGTACCCGGCATGAACAATACTCGACCGCCGACATGAACAGTACCTGACCGCTGGCATGAACAGTGCCCGAACGCCGGCATGAACAATGGTTTTTTTTTTAGTTGTGTTCTTATGTCAAGTCTCCCTTGTTGTAGGTCAATTCCGACGAGCGTTCCGCATACACAAAAACCGCCAAAGAAGTCCCCCTCCAAAGTGAATAGGGAAAAACTCCTTTTTATTGTCCCTTTGATGTCTTTTGGAGTCACGTGAAGGATTATAATCATTCAGCCTTTCCTCTGCCTGACAAAGAAGGCCTATTTTTGTACGTTGCGGCTTACGAAAGTCGGGATAAATTTCCCGTTCTGGTAGTATTCCCCGCATGCGTATCAGAAATAGGAATATCCATTCAACTCGGTCCGCATCCTTCAGCCAAGCATTTCCTTTAGAACCCTCATGATGATCGTGTTAGTCTTGATGGACGATTTCTCGTGTGTTGTGGTCTCGGGTCCTGCTGTGAATAGTATAAGTCCCTTGCCCACATACCTTATCTCCTAATGACAGCCTTACGGGTACTGGTGATGTCCCCGTTGATACTGATGATACGATGACCCTCCTCCCCCGAGGGAGAATGTTTCAGAGCCTGTTGTTGATTTTCAATCCTCCCCAGAAGGATTCTACCGAGATGTCGCCTGATAGGGAGTGTGCAATTGCTTGCTCTTTGGGTGGGGCAACCAAGGTCTTGGGTTCATTAGTAAGTGCATGATTATGGTATGGGCCTTCCCATGTTTCTGTCCATTGAAGACCTTTTGATCACCTTTGTCATGAGAAGTTGATAAGTATTTATCTTTGTTAGGTGTATTTACTAAAACTGTTGACTCATTAATCAGATAAGAACCAAATCTCCCAAAGATAACATGACACTCAACCATTGTCTTTTCTCCTTGTCAAGTTTTGTGGTTGAAAGAATCTCAGACATGCTTACAACCTCTGCTAGTGGAGATCTTATCTCATGTGACACTGTTGCAAGCATTTGTTTTGCTCGCATAGTTTCCTTTGTTATATGAATTGTTTTGTAAGTTCTATCTCCTTTCCATGGTAGGATGGGTCTCCTTAGTTCTAGTTTGCACGTTGGTGAACTACGCTCAATGGTCTCTTCCAATATTGTCATGAGTGCCTTTATTCTTTCTCGTGTCATCACTGTGTTATGTGTTGTTTATCAGGTTGCATTGAATTTCTTATGGGTACGGCAAGTGAGGCGGTGATTTCCACTATTTGTGAGTCTTCTCGACCTATCACTATTGTTGTCGAGCCCTCTTCACCACATGATGATTATGTCAGTCTTGATGTTGACGATTCCTTGTCTGACGTGAACATCTTACAACATCTTCACATGACAATTGACAGCCTTGAGGGTACGAGTGATACTCATGCTGATGATGATCTTATGGTCGCGAATCCTCCGTCCTCAAGGGAGAATCATTTAGAGTCTGTTGCTGATTGTCATCCTCCCCAGAAGAATTCTGCCGAGATTTCTCCTAACAGGAGAGACATTGTCAGGTTCGAGGACTTAAGTTCAGTTGCCTCAGTCACTTTTAAAGTTAAAAGCGTAACTTGTCGGGGTCGAGGACTTAAGGTCAGGTGCCTCGGTCACTTTTAAAGTTGAAAGCGTGACTTATCGGGTTTGAGGACTTAAATTCAGGTGCCTCGATCACTTTTAAAGTTGAAAGCGTAACTTGTCGATTTGAGGACTTAAAGTCAGGCGCCTCGATCACTTTTAAAGTTGAAAGCGTAACTTGTCGAGTTCGAGGACTTAAAGTCAGGCGCCTCGATCACTTTTAAAGTTGAAAGCATAACTTGTCGGTTTGAGGACTTAAAGTCAGGCGCCTCGATTACTTTTAAAGTTAAAAGTGTAACTGTTGTGATGACTATCTTATGTGTAATATTTCTTTACCCATTTTCAGGTTCAGTGGCCCTAAGATAGCATCTGATCTCACACGAGATATTTTGCAATACCCGTTTTTGGAGATCTCTCGTACCTTATACAGGCCTTCCCATTAGGGGGAAATTTTAGTGGTTGATGTTCCTCTCATGACTATCATATCTTGAGCACCAAGTCCCCACTAAAATTTGTCGTGGCATCATTTCAGCTTTTCCTCTTTTTTTTTCTGAAGTCATCTAAGGCCTTTAGTTGTCAATTACCTTTCGGATAATAAGGTGACGATTTGTCGTGTTTCACCATGTATCTATCCATCAGATTCTTAGCATCCTTATTCCTTTTCCTTTTTTTAGGTTAAATAGAAACGAAATAATATATATATATAAGTAGAGGGGTATACCCCAAATCACAATTGATGAGACCTCATATGCATAACATAAGAGATGTCAGCTAAATAAGAAATCAAACTAGCCAAAGCATCTTAAACATCCTAAACACCCCCAAACAAGAAGGGTTCTATCAGTAATCTTAGCACGTTAGAACTTAGCAAAGGAAGTCAGCCTTATTGATGAAGCGAGTTTTGTTGCCTTATAAGGTGATTAGGCAATGGCTTGTCTAGCATGATGTTTCCCCAATTTCCAATTCAATTTCACTTGCTGCAAATTTCTCATTGTAGATTCTTTGCAGATTATAACAATCCATGGTGGAGTGTCCTGCGTGTTAATGGTACACACAGAAGTCAGGTCTTCTCTTTATTCTTCTGCATCTTGCCCCTTTGTGGCTTTTACTGATAAAGCCACAGTAGGCGTCCTCTTGCCTTTCCATATAACAGTCGTATGGCTCTCGGGAAATGTCATAATTCCTCATAAGTCCTGTGCAAACGATGAGAGTGTTGTAAATGAATCACATGTTTTAGTTATGAGATGGGGTTTGAAGGCATCTAGGGAACCATTGATGCATATGTTCACTATATTCTTCTTTTCAATCAGCTTCACACACTTCTGCGCCTGGGCCCTAAATCTGTCCACATAGTCTGACAATTCCTCGTTTGGCTTTTGTTTGAATCTCATGAGCTCTACTATGGTTACTTGTTTCTGTACATAGAAAAACTTTTTAAAAAATTGTAATTTTAGATTATCCCAATCGTGGACTGATCCTTTCTCCAAATTATAGTACCAACTGAAGGCATTATCCGTCAATGTCTTGTTGAATTCTGGCATCAAAAGGTTGTGGTTGTTTACCTCATTGTAACCCAACTATGGTGAAATCGACTCTATAAACCTGGCTATATGTTCTCTGGCATTCCTTTTCTCTCTGTTGTACTTTGGGAACTGTGGAGGGTGCTCAATATATCCTGTTGGGTAAGGCTGTCTCCGGATATGAGTTGGGTAAGGTGAAGTGAAGTCCAATTCTGAAGGTCGAGTTGTCTGTCTGCAAAGTTGATTGATTACGTCGATCATATCGTCCTTTGTTGCATACTGACTTGGTGTATGAATTCTCTGAGGGGTTGCAATGTACTGATGCATCGGCAGCGTGTGAGACGAAGAGATCGGTTGATGCATGCTTATATCATGCAAAACTTGCATTGGTTGTGCTTGTTGACTTTTCGTTGGGTATGGCTCGGAAAGGTTGGCATATGCTCTTGTGAAAATACTGGGAGTATAGCTGGAATGATGGTTGGTTGAGGTTGGTGTAGACACCCAAATTTTGCGTTCCTTGTACTAACATTGACAGAAGGGCAAAATCGTCAATCGAACCGGCTTGCGGGAGCGAAGGAATGGACACAAGTACGAGCGCCCGACACCCCGCAATGTTAGGGCGACCAAAGCTGACGTGACAATAAGGCCATCCGGGACAGACATCCCCGAATGAGGTGGCACGTCTCCCGGAAATTCCCAGACTGCCGAATAAGAGGCTGTCAGCGAAAACCGACGTTACGGCACGAAAATCGAGGCGTGGCATGGAAAACAAGAAAGTCAAACCATCCAGCCGCGGTTTGATCTGCGGCCAAATAGTGCGCCTTTTGAAAACACGGATCCCGAAACACGGAACTCGAAATCGGGGTGAGTGGAGGGCAGGCGGCCAGCCAGCTGGAGATTGATCTGCGGCCAGCCTATTTTAGCTCATTTTCGCTCAGCATACAGGGAGTTGAAAAAAAGAAAGTTTTGGAAGAAGGAGAATTCCAGCAACAAGAAGAAGCACGGAAATAGAGAGAAAAAGAGCAAAAAAATTGCAATCAAATAGGAAGAAAAGAGAGAAAAAAAGAGAGAATTTAATTCTTTTGATTTTTGATTGTATCAAATACACTCTTCATCCTATTCAAATACACAAGTTCACACCCATTTGAGATCAATTGCAAGGTGAAAAATTTCTATTTGTTCTAGTAATTCATGTCATATTGATTGGGTAAATTAGATATAACTTTCATGGATCTTGTTGAACAATCATGGATTAGGGATTATTGGTAAGGGTTCCATCGGAACAAAATTCTTCCTAATAACCCGAGGATATCCAATTGATGAAATTTCTAGCTTGTTTGTGATAATTTATTGGGTGTAATTTATTTAGATTGTCATTTTCGGATATCATGGTGTATTAGATAAATCCGGGTTGGTTAGTTATGTAGCATTCATTTCGTGGGTATGTCGTAATCTCATGTGAGCTTAGGAACGCGACCCCGTGGTTCAAATCCGATGATGGACGTTTTGATGTATGTAATAGATTCAAGGTGCTTGTTTTGTAATATGTAATTGTCGGGCCTTAAAACGACGCTAAGGCGAGAATCGGGTTTAAGGCCCCGTATTAGTGGAATATGTGATTGTTGGCGTTTGGGGATATTTTGATGGCTTACATGCCCATGAATAGCCCCGACGCGTGTTTATGCTTGATTAGATTTTGAGACGCCAAAATGATTTCAAAAGATTAAACGATAAAGATCTTTTCTAAAATCAATCAAAGTAAGATATTAGCATCACGAGGCTAAAAATTGGAAATGCTAATGAATGTCGATTCCTATTAAACGAGAAGGCCAAAGAAAATCATTTTCAAACATTATCAAAAATGGCTTTTATGAATGAATGAAATATTTTAGTAAACCTTTGTGCATAGGGTTAAAGACGTCCTAGAAATTGCCTATCATTTTACGAAGGCAACGTATAGATCTCGATTCCTATTTTGACGAAGGTTTAAAACTCTTGTTTTGCCAAGCCGACACCTAATAAAAAACCTCATAGTTTTTGACAATGAAAATCAAACCTTTCGCATGAAAAGAGGGAGCTTTCTCGTATTAATAGAAACGACGTTCTGAAACATTCTCAAATTAAAGCACAACTTTCCCTAAAAATCCAAATGATTCTTTCATACAAACTCACCACAACATTCACATAAGCACACACACCCACACACACCCGCACATATACACATTTCATGAATTAAAGGATAGGACAACATCAAGATTGCGGTAACCGTATTTCACGGAAGTCGAGGGGTGCCTAACACCTTCCCCTCACTTAAGCAAGCCCCCGAACTCTATGAATCTCGATTCGCAGACCAATTAATTCGGAGTCACATATGAGCCAGCGATTTATAAAAAATGAAAACTCGGATGAGTTGGTACATCAATTTCAAATATACCAACTGGCGACTCTGATTAATTGGCTCATCATAAAAAGCGATCTTTCAAAACCCCGTCGACATTAATGCCGACCTTTTCCAAAAAATCATGTAATCAAGAGGCTAAAATTGGAAAAGACTAAAAAAGGACACGCGAAGCGAGAACCCGGCGTCGACAGCTGGCGACTCTGCTGGGGAACTTTAGAGGGCTTAAGCCACTTTCAAATCTTGATGCTATCTTATCCTTTAAAATTCATGGATATGTGTATGTGTGCGATATTGTGATCTTTTGTACGTTTTGTTGTGTGAATGTGTGTTTGTGTCCAAATAAGTGAATATTTGAATGGAATTGCTTTACTTTTAAAGTAATCATTTGCATACGGTGAGGACGATGAATGTGAATGTATGTTGAGAGAGTACCTCCTCCTGAGGCGAACCTGTCGGTTGTTTATTACTGGACTCGAAGGGGCTGCTCCCCGGAGATGGCTCAGGAAACGCACCACCCAAATCCGCTCCAATCGAAAGGGCTCAGACGAGTAGATTGCGAAGATTTGGGGACCTTCATGCCGAAAAGCCCGTGAGAGTAACCCTGGGATAGGTCAGCCTCAGATTAACCCTACGCAGGAAAAGTTTCTTCATGCCTTTTTACATTGCACGCGTAAATGTCATGATCTCATTCATATATGCCTCCCTTTTCGTCGAGAAGAAATTACTAACCTCTATCTTTTGCAGGGAACGACTGAGGAGCTTAATAAAGCCATGTTTATCATCTGTCATTACATTAGAGGACTACTAACTTTCTGTTTTGCAGGGAAAGATTAAAAAACCCCAAAAACACAAAAATTACAGCTTTAGCATGCATCCGCATTTTTATTTCCCCACAACTAAACTTCGAACCTTGGTTTCTGTAGGATTGCTCCTCAAACCCGTTCGCAGTCTAAAAGGGCCCAAAACTCCATATCTGAAATGGCTGATATTCCATCTACCAATTTCGGTGCCATATCTAGGGAGGAATTTGATGACTTTAAGAAGCAGATGTTAGAAATGGCCATAATGCTAAGAGAGCAGTTGATACCCAGGCAGGAACTACCTAAGGAGGATCCACCTAAGGGCGAGCCAGTCGTCCCAAAGGCCATTCCCGTACCAAACAAAACAGTGATTACTATCCCGGAAGAGGGAGATACAGATGACTTACGGAAGAAAATGAGACAAATGGAAGAAACCATCCAATCTATGAAGGGCATAGGGTCCCTCGGCAGGGTTAACTATTCAGATTTATGTGTCTTCCCCGGAGCCAGATACCCGGAGAAATTTAAAATCCCCGAGTTTGAAAAATACAATGGGAAGGGGGACCCCTACACACATTTGAAAATATACGTTGGAGAACTCGGGTCTTATGCCGAGGACGAAGGGTTGAGAATGCAGTTGTTCCAGAAAAGCTTAACGGGGGAGGCAAGAATTTGGTATGCCCGCCTTGACAACGCCCGAATCCACAACTGGGAGGAATTGGCCCATACCTTCTTAACCCAATATAGCTTTCAGGCCCAGATGGCCCCTGAAAGGTATCAAATGACAAAGGTTAAGAAACAACCTAGGGAATCCTTCAGGGAATATGCGCAACGATGGAGGGGCATGGCCGCACAGGTGAACCCCCAGATTAGCGAGTCGGAGATGGTGATGACTTTTGTAGACATTCAGGAGGCACCGTATTATGAACGAGTCATCTCGGGGATTGGAAGACCCTTCGCTGAAATGATTAAACATGGAGAGATGGTAGATATGGGG
This sequence comes from Aralia elata, assembly GCA_034770075.1. Taxonomy (NCBI): domain Eukaryota; kingdom Viridiplantae; phylum Streptophyta; class Magnoliopsida; order Apiales; family Araliaceae; genus Aralia; species Aralia elata. Next base: position 22,022,879 of record CM068388.1, read on the forward strand.
TTGAAATAGGGTAAAATCCGGGATTTTACCGCTTTAGAAACTGCTGCCGAGCAAATACAGAATGGAAACTATGGCAGCACTTCCCGGAGGGTCCAAAAGAAGAAGGAAGAGGATGTCTCCCTCATCCTACAAGGGTCATCCAGAAAAACAGAAGGCCATCTTCCGGTACAGGTGCAGAGGGTAGGGCCATCCCGACAGCCAAACTTCACAGATCAAAGGGCAGAGGGGCGAAGAAGATATGAGGCCTCGCAAAATCGAGTATTCACCCCGCTCGGGGAACCGCTTGAACAGGTATTAGCAGTATTGGTAGCCCAAAAGAAGATAGTTGGTTTGGCACCCCCCGAGTGACCCAAAGGGTAGAAGGTTTGACCCGAGCAGACGATGTGCCTACCACTCCAGTTCACCTGGCCATGATACACAGGACTGTTGGACGCTGAAGCATCGAATCCAAAACATGATTGACAGTAGGGAAATTGTGGTGGAACAGCCAGACTCCCCGAATGTTAAGGCAAATCCCCTACCAAGACATGATGGAGGGGGAATCAATGCGACAGAGGCAAGTGAAGCTAGGGAGCCGCCAAGGTTGAACTATGTACAGAAAATTGAGGAAATGATCAACATGATACATGATCATGGGAGTGCACGGGGAACGCCCATCAGGTTGATAGGGGTAAGTACGAATAGCACGGAGGGGCCGGTCAAGTTGACGGCTCCGAGGCCCATCATCCTTGCAGCAAGGCCGCAAATCCCTATCAGTAGTCTAAAGACTGTACCCTGGAATTATGGGGGCATGCCAGAGGAAGCGGCCAGCTATGCTTCGGTGACGACAAAGGGGAACCCCTTGTATCTTCCCGGGCGAGTCCTTGAAAGCCAAAGGAGAAAAAATGAAGAGATTTCCGAGGAAAGGGCCATTGAATTCTTGAAAAGGATGGATCACCCGTAAACAAGGGGGATCCAGATTTTAAATGAGGAGTCAACCCTAACATCAGTCATGGACTTGGTGTTGTCATCCAGTGAGCATTGCAAAACACTGACGAAGGTTCTGGAGGAGGCATACGTGCCCAAGGAAATTAGTGAGGAGGGTTTCGGCCAGCTGGTGGGCCACCTACTGGAGAACGATGTAATATCCTTTACAGATGAGGACATCCCCAAAGAGGGAAGGGGGCACCGGAAACCGCTACATATTACGGTAATCTCCTCGGGATATATAATGAATGGGGTGCTGATTGATGAGGGATCGGCATTGAATATCTGTCCCCTCAGTACCTTACAGAAGATGAACATAAATCCCAAGCGCCTACGATCCAGTCATGTGGTGGTACGAGCTTTCGATGGTTCCCGAAGGGATACAATGGGAGAAATTGAGTTGCCGGTGGAGATAGGACCCTGTACTTTTGATATCTCTTTCCAGGTCCTAGATATTGCAGCCAGTTATAACATGTTATTGGGGAGGCCATGGATACACATGGCCGGGGCAGTTCCCTCCACGCTCCACCAACAAATCAAGCTAATCATCGATGGGAATCTGGTAACAATCTCGGCCGAATGTGATGACCCTTCTCCTCCTAGGAGTGACCTGCCAGTGATCAATGTGGATGAGTCGGCAGCACCTGCCAGCTTTCAAGCACTGGAGATTAGCACTCCCCACTATAGATGCCTGGGAGCTCCAACTGTGAAACCTAGGGTCTCTCCCGAACTTACCTTTGTGGCAAAGGAAATGATAAAAATGAACTTCCAGCCTGGACAGGGGTTAGGAAGGAGCAGTCAGGGAATCACCGAGCCCATCCACCTACCACAGCAGATAGGCAAAGCAGGGTTGGGATACCATGAGGGCGTAGCACGGAGACACCGTCGGGGTGCGGCTCCGATTCGACTGGCTGGTAGTCCAGTGACCAAAGTCGACAATGAACAGGGGATCAGCGAGCCTGTGATTGGGGCAGGGAATGAAGAGTTAACCCCCGCACGTAATGAGTCGGCCCGGAAGGAAAGTTTCCTGCAGGAGGTCGCGAAAGAGTTTGAAACCAAATGTTATATCCCCGGACAATCAACAAGCAGTAGGGAAGGGGATGAACATTATCGCACCACCGGGAGCCCAACCAGTTGTGCCTGTCATCGATTGGGCAGGGCTGATTATTCCTGGAGAAGCTAGGAAGGAGGATTCAGGCGACGTATCCGTGATCATCGGGGAAGTGTTCGATGTAAAGCCCCCTTTTATCCAGCGCATTTCATCTGACCTGACCGTCGACAACTGGACCATGAAACCAGTAATATCCAAACAAGGGTAAAAACCGACGTCAGGGTGGTAGACCCCAGAGGACGGGGGAATGAAGAAGTGTTATTTTTGTTGATTGTTTTATTTCTGCATAATTATGTCGTTTCTTCGTGTTATTTGAAAATGCGATCGTCGTAAAAAATGATTTATATATGACAAGTATTTTGTTTCATGTCAGGTGTACCAATTTGAGTAATCCTTGCCTAACAAACGGTCTTTCAAATTTGAATGATGATTATGATTTTGACATTGAGCTGGATTTCGATTTAATGGGCATTGAACAAGATGAGACAGATTACGACGACGCGCCTGACGAGATCAAAGGATGGGTCGAGGATAAACCCAAACCCAACTTGGACCAAACTGTCACCATTGATATTGGAACCCCGGACAAGCCAAAAGAACTCAAGATAGGGACGGACCTTACCCCCAGCCAAAAAGCCGAAATGACTAAGTTGCTAAAACAATATGAGGATGTCTTTGCCTGGTCTCATGAGGATATGATCGGATTGTCCACCGACATTGTGGTACACCGATTACCCATCAAGGAGGGTTTCAGGCCTGTCAAGCAAAAATTAAGAAAGTTGAAACCGGAGTGGAGCTTAAAAGTAAAGGAAGAGATCATCAAGCAGTTCAGGGCGGGAATCATTATGGTGTCCACTTACCCGGAATGGCTGTCCAATGTAGTCCCAGTGGCTAAGCCTGGAGGAAAGGTGAGGGTATGTGTAGACTACAGAGATCTAAACAAGGCCAGTCTCAAGGATAACTTCCAGGTGCCTTTCATACACATCCTGGTAGATAACACAGCCCAGTACGAAATGTACTCTTTTGTGGATTGCTTCGCGGGATATCATCAGATAATGGTGGCGGAGGAAGATCGGGAAAAGACCGCATTCATCACCCCCTGGGGCACTTTCTGCTATAGGCGATTGGCTTTTGGCCTCATAAACGCGGGGGCTACTTATTAGAGAGCCATGATGGCCTTGTTCCACGATATGATGCATAAGGAGATAGAGGTCTACGTGGATGACATTATTGTGAAATCGAAGGTAGAATCTGATCATATAACCCATCTCAAAAAGCTATTCGATCGGCTCAGAAAAATATAATTTTGAAACTCAAATCCAGCCAAGTGTGCTTTCGGAGTGTAGTCGGGTAAGCTCTTGGGATTCCTGGTTAGTGATCGGGGCATTGAGTTGGACCCAGCAAAGATTAAGGCCATTGTGGATATGCCGGCGCCTCACACAGAGAAGGAGATAAGAGGATTCCTCGGAAGGATAAACTTTATCAGCCGTTTTAATATCCCACTTGACGACTACATGTGAGCCCATTTTCAAACTGTTAAGAAAAGGGGTTTCCCAAGAATGGAAATGAGCAATATCAGAAGGCTTTTTCAGACCATTAAAAAAGCAATTGACTGAAGCACCAGTGCTGGTACCCACCCGAGGGATGGGATCCCTCTGTTTATGTATATATCGGTAAATGCCATCGCGATGGGATGTATGTTGGGACAGAAAAATGAGGCGGGTAAAGAGCAGGCCATCTATTACCTCAGCAAAAGATTTAGCCAATGTGAGCAGAATTACACTCCCATCGAGAAGACCTGTTGTGCTCTAGCCTGGGCTGCAGGGAGATTACAGCACTACCTCCATGGGCATACGACATACCTGATATCAAGAATGGATCCCCTGAAATATATTTTCGAAAGGCCCATGCTGAATTGTCGATTGTCAAGATGGCAGTTAATCTTACAGCAGTTCGACATGGTGTACGTGACTCAGAAGGCCATGAAAGGGCAGGGAATTGCAGATCAGTTGGCAGAAACCCCGTCAGGAGGGATGGAGCCCTTGGAAACTCCTCTCCCGGGCGAGGATATATTTTGGGTATCACGCGAAAAATGTGATGACGAGGGACAGTTCTGGAAGCTGTATTTTGATGGTGCCATGAATGCCGGGGGGCAGGAGCCGGAGCGGTCCTAGTCTCTATCACCGGAGAACAATACCCTGTGGTCACTAAACTGCGTTTCAGCAATTCGAACAACACCGCCGAATACGAGGGATGTATCTTGGGACTCCGCTTGGCCCGCGACATGGGAGTGAAGAGACTAGCGGTGTTTGGGGATTCAGAACTGGTAATCAGACAAGCAATCGGGGTGTACAACACTAAAGAGCTTCGGTTACTTCCATACCATCGTTGTGTTACCCAGCTGATGCAAGAGTTCGAAGATATCGCTTTTCGCCATATTCCCCGGGGACGGAATGATTTTGCTGATGCATTGGCAACTCTGGCTTCCTTAATCCACGTAATCAAAAATAGGGACAGTCCACAGATTGAGATCGCCATACAGAATGCCCCGGCATATGAGGAACAGGTGGCAGTGTTATCAGACGAGGTGGTGTTGCCGAAGCGGCCCTGGTATCACGACATAAGGGAATATCTGAGAGATAGGTCCATTCCCGACTAGGTGAGTCGAACTGAGAGGATGAGAATTCAAAAGATGGCGATGAAATTTTATCTGAGCGGGGATTCACTCTACAAGAGGGATGCTGGTTTGGGACTGTTGCAGTGCGTAGATGAAACACAGGCCCGAAAGATTATGAATGAAATACATGGTGGAGTGTGTGGGCCCCATATGAGTGGACCGATGCTGGCCAAAAAGATTTTGAGAACGAGGCATTATTGGTTGACGCTGAAGGCCGATTGCGATGATCATGTCAAACGGTGTTATCAATGCCAGGCGCACGGTAATGTGATCCATACGCCTCCCAATGAACTGCACTGTATGACCTCCCCGTGGCCATTTTCAATGTGGGGAATGGATGTAATCGGACCAATAGAGCCCAAGGCAAGCAACGGGCACCGATTCATTTTCGTCATGATCGATTACTTCACCAAATGGGTAGAAGCAGCTTCTTTCCCCAAAGTAACTCAGGAGGTCATCGTCGGGTTCATCAGGAATAATGTCATTTGTCGATACGGGCAGCCTGAGGTTTTGGTCTCTAACAATGCCAAGAATTTAAACAACGCCCTCATGAAGGGACTGTGTGACCAGTTCAAGATCAAGCACATCAATTTCGTCATTTACCATCCTAAGATGAATGGGGCAGTGGAGGCTGCAAATAAGAACATCAAGAAGATCATGGCCAAAATGTCTGCCAATCATCGGGGATGGCCGGAACTGCTACCCCTCACTCTGCTGGCATACCGAACATCAACGCGTACTTCTACAGGGGCAACCCCTTACGCTTTGGTGTATGGAATGGAGGCCGTTCTGCCAATCGAGGTTGAAATGGCATCTCTCAGAATAGTGATCGATGCTCAGATAAGCGAGGAGGATTGGATGCAAAGTCGATACGACCAATTGGCCCTAATTGATGAAAGGAGGGTGGCTGCTGTCTGGCACGGTCAGTTATATCAACAAAGGATCGCTCGATCATATGGCAAAAGGATGAGACCTCGGAAGTTCGAAGAAAATGATTTGGTGTTGAAAAGAGTCATGCCTTGTCAAGACGAAGCCAAGGGGAAGTTCGCCCCAAACTGGGAGGGGCCGTTTGTGATTAAGAAAGTGTTATCCGGAGGTGCCCTCATATTACAAGAAATGGATGGTGAGGTATTTCCACAACCCCTCAATTCTGACTCGGTGAAGCGGTTCTACGCTTGAATCATCAGGTCCTTTTTTCCTTGAGAGCGAACTACGTAGGACCTGATCTCCCAACTTGTGGGGGTACGTAGGCAGCCATCATGGCGCGGTCCGATCCCTTAAAAAAAATAATAATCATTTCCCTAACCAAAACCAATTTTCGATAGCCAGATAAAACCTTCCTACACCCTCAAAACCTTCCCAAAACCAGCTGCCTAACCAGCTTCATCCCAGGGGACATAACCCTGATCCAACCAAACAGTTATCCAAAAATCTGAGATTCAATCCGATGAAATCAAAAGGTGTGCGGCAATATCTGTCAAATCTCCATCAAGACTTGAGAAGAGAAAGAAGGCGAAATGTCAAAATCATGGTCAACTGGATAAAATGGGATCCAATGAAAGGCAATGATACGACAAAAAGGGGAAAATGACTAAATTTAAATGCATGTCTATATATATAAGTCATTTTATTACAAGATTGCTCTTTCGATAACTGATGAAACTAACATAGCCTATGCAGGAAATAAAATGATCTACAAATCTGAAACTAGCTGAAGCAGGATGGACGGGATGGTGGATAGATCTGAAGCATCAGCATCTCCTGCAATCTGCTGCCCCATCATATCAATACGATCCAGTAAAGCAGTGGCTCGGCTGACCGTCCCAAAATGAGCATCTACAACTGCCCTGGTCTGAAGTACAATGGCCTCTCTGTCAGCAATGGCAGCGTCTCTGGCCCGAATGGCCTCATCTCTCTCGACAAGAGCGGCATCCCTCTCGGCCTCAGCAGTAATCAGGGCCAGGTGGAGTCAGGTATCCTCAGTAGCCCAACTTGGGGCAGAATCAGCTGAGACGGGGTGGTCTGTGGTATCCTCTGGGAAAATCACTCCATAGTCATCAAAGGCCCCAGTCTGACTCAAACCAGCCGGATCCAAGTCCCCGCGCAGCCACTACACGTAAGCAAATGTCTGGAGGTGACAGCTCTCACTGTACTCGGCAAAGATCCTGCGAGACCAAAGATCGTATACTCGCAGTAGATCCCCCTCTGAACGGGATGATATAAGGAATCGGTAAGCGGCTGCACCCGCGAAAGGGTGTAAATCCTGTGTCTGATCAAACTGCCCCATAACCGCCAGGGGATGATAAGTCGTCACACCCCGCAAGCCAGCAATAGGGATGAAGTCCAGGTCGGGCACATGAGTCAAGAAGCTCATAAAGGAGCAATAGCCCGAGCAGACCAATAGATGAAAGGGATCCTCAATGACAGACAAAAATGATGTCCAGGAGGCCACATCAGTACAGCTCACGGGACGAAACGAAAACTGCGTGGTTATGTCATGGCTGAAGCAAAACCCTTGGCGACGAAAATGACCGATGGGACTAAGATGACTCATGAACCACATATACAATAAGGTCGAACTCCCTCTGAATACCCTGCCTCGGAAGGATTGACAGTATGAAGCTGACATATAGGTATCCGCCAATATCATGGGAAGAATGGTGTAATCCTCTTGAAGGGCTCGAACAGCCGCGACAACTCGCATGTCCAACTGATCAGGTCCTGCGGGCAAGTACAAGACTGAGACGACATAGGTCATCAGAACGTCTACTCGTGAAGCGCCCCAGCGCTCCTCAAATACAGAAAAATCGCCGAGGAAAAGATGAAAACTGTCAGGTGAACCAAATCGGTCAATCAAGAACTGAAGGGGAACCATATGGTCTGATGTGATCACCGGTAACAAGACAGCCCTCCGCAAACCGGTAAAGGTCAAGAACTGACGGTGCATGGAACCAGCCGTGACCCTGGCACAAGGTCTATCCAAAGGCAAGCCGGTGAAGCGAGCATACTCCTCGAGGGTGGGGGTCAGCTCTACCATCCCTAACCTGAACACCTGACGGGCAGGCGCCCAATAGCTCAGAATACCCTCCACAAAGCCCACTGGCACCTGAAAGGTTAATAAGGACCAAGAATGGCCCAGAAGACCGTCTGCAATGACCCTGTCGGCCGGCAATAAACTGTCCAACCAGCGGAGGAGACTGCCAACCAACACTGTGGAAGGAATGAAATCCAAACGTACCACGGCATCTGAGGACGACATCTGTGGAAAAATAGTATCAAAAGGAATATACAGGGGTCATTTTCTATCCATAAATAAGAAAAGCATACATCATACAGTTAATAATAAAACAAATGAAGATCATAGAGATAAAAGAGAAATACTGTGCATGACATAAATAGATGAATTCAGTACATAGTGCATAAAATAAAATAAAAAAAAAATAATAATAAGTCCAAACAGGTACAGGTACAAAAGCCCTATCCTATCCTGATCTAAATAAAGTCAATCTCATCGATAAAAGCGGGATCCTCAAACTGATCCCCTGGGGTCGTCGAGGTTGGAGGACCGAAGTTCATATCCGGAATGTAGGGCTGCGCTGTGGCATCAGACGAACTCGGGCCCGCATCATAACCCGTACCGTCAGGATCATAAGCATAAGCATCCTCTGGAGTCCGGCCCAGCACCCGAAGATATAGAGACAACTGGTCCACCTGGCGGGTCAAAGTGGCGATCTGCTCGGCATGAGTGGGAGTCCGAACGCAGGCTGCCCAATCAGTCATCATCACCGAGTCGGGGACCATATCCCCGAGGAAGAAGGTGGCCCGGGTCTGAGGACCAATGGTGCGGGGCACCCACCAAGTACGGAAGGCATCACTGGTACTGGGACCCGTCGAAAGCATCCGGCCGTCCTCCCCTGCAAGCATGATCTCTGAAGGCTGAGAATCCAGCGGCCAGGAAGTAGCGAAAGGAAGGGAGTGCGGGATGCGGATCTCTCCGGTAACGCATCTAAAGGCGCGCTCCCCCAGGTACATAACCCATCCTCTAACACTCTGCAAAGTGAGGCGACGGGTGGAAAGTGCAAACTCCGGGCCGGTAGGATGCCCATCTACAAACCCCACATCCAGATGCTCAGAAAGATAAGGCCTCCAGACGACCCCTGCAGCCGTGATCAGCTCCAACTGGATGCGGCAGTGTGCAAAGCTGCCAGATACCGGGACCTCCTCCAGGGTGCTATGATGCCATCGCCGACCCCGGGGATAGGTGTCCAAGCCAAGAGTGGTGACGGGCCTCAGACATGGGAGACGCTCGTAGGCCCAGAACTGCGAACAGAAACAGTGAAAGGCATGAGTAACCTATAAATGCGGAAAAAGGGAAATAAATGAAGGAAAGTCCAATAAGAAGAGGGAAAGAGAAACCTCACCAGCAGGAAGTGATAAAATCCGAGCCAAGCATCTGTCTGGCCCTCCGAGCGTAGACGCATACCGTGGAGGAAATAGGCAAAGGTGAATGACCCCCAGTCATAGTCACTGATGCGGTCCACGTCCCTGACTGCTCCCACGACGCTGAAATGAATGGTGGAGGAGTTGTTCCCTAGGAAACAACCCCTCATGATGGTCAGGAACAGGCGTCGGAGCAGAATGGCCCGAGTACCCTGATCCGCTGGAATGGGCAGCGCATAGAGACCCCCGACAGCGTCAACAGCCAAGGCACCAGACCGAATACTACGGGCCTTAAAGACCCGGTCCTCAGCTGCGAAGCCCAATAAAGCCCGGACCTCCGCAGGAGTGATGTCGAGATCTAGAGGAACGCGGGACCCGGTAAACTCTATGCCCGTAATATACCTCCAGTCCCATGGGGTCAGCACAACCTCGCAGTCAAGAAGGTGAAGGGACTGGGTCTGGTGAAACCATCTCTCGGACAAAGCCCTCATGTAACCCCAGGGGCACTGCCGGGGGATGATAGTGAAGAAGTGACGGAACCCCCAAGAATCCACCATTGCCTGGTAGTCGCTGTGCAGAGCCGCGTAGAGGGAGTAGATGTTGAACCAGTTACCCCTCGGCTGAGTAAACTCGGGCACCTGGGACAATCACCAATGGGTCAGTCCGGATAAAAGGAGAATTGAGAAATTGAGAATAAAATCAGAATAGAATGGGATATACCTCGTTAGCCACGAGAGATGCTGAGGGGTGTCGACTGAGATCCCGACCCAGAAGATCGGGTATCTACACAAGGACGCCAGTGGGAGCCTGATGAGTAGATGGAGCCGGTGTGCTAGAGGATGGCCCCTCTGCCGTGACCTCCGGAGGGACAGCCTCCTCAACGTTCGGATGATCAGGACGGATGACAGCCTCCGCCAAGTGACGACCCTGACGGGTCCGAGGAGGAACAGGAGCAGGTGCAGCCCTACGGCGGCGAACACCCGAGGTCCGTGACACGGAGGAGCTACTATAAGCATCGGGATCCATAGCTGGAACAGAACAGGCAAGGAGGAGGCGCGTAGAATGATCCTACTGGAGCAATTTTTGCAGAAAAGTTCAGAAACTCGACAAAGGGTCCTTGCAAACGAGCAAAATCGCAGGAATCTATGTGGGGTACGAAGTGAAAGTGACAGATCTGGAAGCGGCGAGCCGCTTATGAATCCCGATCTTAGCCGCAGATCAATCTGCGGCTGGCCGCAGATCAATCTGCGGCTGGCCGCAGATCCATCTGCGGCTGGCCCTGGTGGGTCCCCTTGGTTCCCTTTCAGCCGTTTGATATGTCTAGTGAAAATGAATTACAAGATGGGTGACCGGCGACGATACCCGGCCCCGACAAGACAATCGTCCGGCGACGAAAACCGGTGATTACGAGATGGATGTCCGGCGACGAAAACCGGCTCCGACAAGATGACCAACCGGCGACGATAACCGGGGGTTACGAAATGGGTGACCGGCGACGATACCCGGCCCCGACAAGACAATCGTCCGGCGACGAAAACCGGCGATTACGAGATGGATGTCCGGCGACGAAAACCGGCTCCGACAAGACAACCAACCGGCGACGATAACCGGGGGTTACGAGATGGGTGACCGACGACGATAACCGGCCCCGACAAGACAATCGTCTGGCGCCGACAACCGGCGATTACGAGATGGATGTCCGGCGACGAAAACCGGCTCCGACAAGACAACCAACCGGCGACGATAACTGGGGGTTACGAGATGGGTGACCGGCGACGATAACCGGCCCCGACAAGACAATCGTCCGGCGACGAAAACCGGCGATTACGAAATGGATGTCCGGCGACGAAAATCGGCTCCGACAAGACAACCAACCGGCGATGATAACGAGGGGTTACGAGATGGGTGACCGGCGACGATAACCGGCCCCGACAAGACAATCGTCCGGCGACGAAAACCGGCGATTATGAGATGGATGTCCGGCGACAAAAACCGGCTCCGACAAGATGACCAACCGGCGACGATAACCGGGGGTTACGAGATGGGTGACCGGCGACGATACCCGGCCCCGACAAAACAATCGTCCGGCGACGAAAACCAGCGATTACGAGATGGATGTCCGGCGATGAAAACAGGCTCCGACAAGACAACCAACCGGCGACGATAACCGGGGGTTACGAGATGGGTGACCGGCGACGATAATCGGCCCCGACAAGACAATCGTCCGGTGATGAAAACCGGCGATTACGAGATGGATGTCCGGCGACGAAAACCGGCTCCGACAAAACAACCAACCGGCGACGATAACCGGGGGTTACGAGATGGGTGACCGGCGACGATAACCGGCCCCGACAAGACAATCGTCCGGCGACGAAAACCGGCAATTATGAGATGGATGTCCGGCGACGAAAACCGGCTCCGACAAGATGACCAACCGGCGACGATAACCGGGGGTTACGAGATGGGTGACCGGCGACGATACCCGACCCCGACAAGACAATCGTCCGGCGATGAAAACCGGCGATTACGAGATGGATGTCCGGCGACGAAAACTGGCTCCGACAAGACAACCAACCGGCGACGATAACCGGGGGTTACGAGATGGGTGACCGGCGACGATAACCGGCCCCGACAAGACAATCGTCCGGCGACGAAAACCGGCGATTATGAGATGGATGTCCGGCGACGAAAACCGGCTCCGACAAGATGACCAACCGGCGACGATAACCGGGGGTTACGAGATGGGTGACCGGCGACGATACCCGACCCCGACAAGACAATCGTCCGGCGACGAAAACCGGCGATTACGAGATGGATGTCCGGCGACGAAAACTGGCTCCGACAAGACAACCAACCGGCGACGATAACCGGGGGTTACGAGATGGGTGACCGGCGACGATAACCGGCCCCGACAAGACAATCGTCCGGCGACGAAAACCGGCGATTATGAGATGGATGTCCGGCGACGAAAACCGGCTCCGACAAGATGACCAACCGGCGACGATAACCGGTGGTTACGAGATGGGTGACCGGCGACGATACCCGGCCCCGACAAGACAATCGTCCGGCGATGAAAACCGGCGATTATGAGATGGATGTCCGGCGACGAAAACCGGCTCCGACAAGATGACCAACCGGCGACGATAACCGGGGGTTACGAGATGGGTGACCGGCGACGATACCCGGCCCCGACAAGACAATCGTCCGGCGACGAAAACCGGCGATTATGAGATGGATGTCCGGCAACAAAAACCGACTCCGACAAGATGACCAACCGGCGACGATAACCGGGGGTTACGAGATGGATGACCGGCGACGATACCCGGGGGTTACGAGATGGGTGACCGGCGACGATACCCGGCTCCGACAAGACAATCGTCCGACGATGAAAACCGGCGATTATGAGATGGATGTCCGGCGACGAAAACCGGCTCCGACAAGATGACCAACCGGCGACGATAACCGGGGGTTACGAGATGGGTGACCTGCGACGATACCCGACCCCGACAAGACAATCGACCGGCGACGATAACCGGCGATTACGAGATGGATGTCCGGCGACGAAAACCGGCTCCGACAAGATAACCAACTGGCGACGACAATCGGGGGTTACGAGATGGGTGACCGGCGACGATACCTGGCCCCGACAAGACGATCATCAGCCTCGACACCCTTTTCTGAATGTTTTGCATCAATGGCATCTTGCGTTGCATCATAAATCATATGTGTTGCATCACGTATCCTTTGTCATCCTTATGCATTGTCATTCATGCATCGAGTGTCTATTCTTTATCCTGTTCATTTCATTAAACATTGCATGAACATGATAAAGAGGGGCAGCTGTAGACACCCAAATTTTGCGTTCCTTGTACTAACATTGACAGGAGGGCAAAATCGTCAATCGAACCGGCTTGCGGGAGCGAAGGAATGGACACAAGTACGAGCGCCCGACACCCCGCAATGTTAGGGCGACCAAAGCTGACGTGACAATAAGGCCATCCGGGACAGACATCCCCGAATGAGGTGGCACGTCTCCCGGAAATTCCCAGACTGCCGAATACGAGCCTGTCAGCAAAAACCGACGTTACGGCACGAAAATCGAGGCGTGGCACAGAAAACAAGAAAGTCAAACCGTCCAGCCGCGGTTTGATCTGCGGCCAAATAGTGCGCCTTTTGAAAACACGGATCCCGAAACACGGAACTCGAAATCGGGGTGAGTGGAGGGCAGGCGGCCAGCCAGCCTATTTCAGCTCATTTTCGCTCAGTATACAGGGAGTTGAAAAAAAGAAAGTTTTGGAAGAAGGAGAATTCCAGCAACAAGAAGAAGCACGGAAATAGAGAGAAAAAGAGCAAAAAAATTGCAATCAAATAGGAAGAAAAGAGAGAAAAAAAGAGAGAATTTAATTCTTTTGATTTTTGATTGTATCAAATACACTCTTCATCCTATTCAAATACACAAGTTCACACCCATTTGAGATCAATTGCAAGGTGAAAATTTTCTATTTGTTCTAGTAATTCATGTCATATTGATTGGGTAAATTAGATATAACTTTCATGGATCTTGTTGAACAATCATGGATTAGGGATTATTGGTGAGGGTTCCATCGGAACAAAATTCTTCCTAATAACCCGAGGATATCCAATTGATGAAATTTCTAGCTTGTTTGTGATAATTTATTGGGTGTAATTTATTTAGATTGTCATTTTCGGATATCATGGTGTATTAGATAAATCCGGGTTGGTTAGTTATGTAGCATTCATTTCGTGGGTATGTCGTAATCTCGTGTGAGCCTAGGAACGCGACCCCGTGGTTCAAATCCGATGATGGACGTTTTGATGTATGTAATAGATTCAAGGTGCTTGTTTTGTAATATGTAATTGTCGGGCCTTAAAACGACGCTAAGGCGAGAATCGGGTTTAAGGCCCCGTATTAGTGGAATATGTGATTGTTGGCGTTTGGGGATATTTTGATGGCTTACATGCCCATGAATAGCCCCGACGCGTGTTTAGGCTTGATTAGATTTTGAGACGCCAAAATGATTTCAAAAGATTAAACGATAAAGATCTTTTCTAAAATCAATCAAAGTAAGATATTAGCATCACGAGGCTAAAAATTGGAAATGCTAATGAATGTCGATTCCTATTAAACGAGAAGGCCACAGAAAATCATTTTCAAACATCATCAAAAATGGCTTTTATGAATGAATGAAATATTTTAGTAAACCTTTGTGCATAGGGTTAAAGACGTCCTAGAAATTGCCCATCATTTTACGAAGGCAACGTATAGATCTCGATTCCTATTTTGACGAAGGTTTAAAACTCTTGTTTTGCCAAGACGACACCTAATAAAAAACCTCATAGTTTTTGACAATGAAAATCAAACCTTTCGCATGAAAAGAGGGAGCTTTCTCGTATTAATAGAAACGACGTTCTGAAACATTCTCAAATTAAAGCACAACTTTCCCTAAAAATCCAAATGATTCTTTCATACAAACTCACCACAACATTCACATAAGCACACACACCCACACACACCCGCACATATACACATTTCATGAATTAAAGGATAGGACAGCATCAAGATTGCGGTAACCGTGTTTCACGGAAGTCGAGGGGAGCCTAACACCTTCCCCTCACTTAAGCAAGCCCCCGAACTCTATGAATCTCGATTCGCAGACCAATTAATTCGGAGTCACATATGAGCCAGCGATTTATAAAAAATGAAAACTCGGATGAGTTGGTACATCCATTTCAAATATACCAACTGGCGACTCTGATTAATTGGCTCATCATAAAAAGCGATCTTTCAAAACCCCGTCGACATTAATGCCGACCTTTTCCAAAAAATCATGTAATCAAGAGGCTAAAATTGGAAAAGACTAAAAAAAGACACGCGAAGCGAGAACCCGGCGTCGACAGTTGGCTTGCTTCCTATCTGGGTTGTGGTATGTCACCACTGTACTGAGGCTCTAAATAGATGATTGAAATCGGCTGACTCTCCGTTGTTGGAGTTGCATTCTGATTTTTCTTTTTGTTGTCATCCACTCCTGTTTGTTCTACCTGCAAATTTTTTGGAAACATGGCCTTGAAGGTTGGGATCTACATCATCTGCTTGCGAAAATTCTCCACCTCCTTATGTTGCCTCTGCATTTCTGACATCATGGCCATCATCATCCGTTGTCCTTCTGGTGCTTCCTTCAACGCCTTAAGCATTTCCAGCTGCACAATGTTCATGGTTATTTGCTCCCTTGCTGCTTCCTCGCCTTGCATGCCCGTGCTCGTCTGCCTGATGTTGATTGGTTGTTGATCAGCCATATATGGTGAAGTTGAACTCCCTTCTGAGGTGTGTTCTAGGATTGGTCTGTCAAAATCCAGATTTGCGCCTTGAGGAGCTTGGTTCGCTTGCCTTGGAGCTGGATTCGGTGAGGTAATATTTGTGGTCGGTGAAGCTCAACCCGTAGTTCTCCCACTTCGAGTTGTGGGCATACCCTTCACGAATTCTACACCTCCTCAGCAAAGTCGCCATAAAATGTAGGCAAGGAAATCGTACCTTGCAATGTGGTGGGGTTTCGTGTTAACTGAGGAGGAGAGAAATCCACGAAGAGTACCGAATTGATTGATAAGTTGAAGAGGGGAGAAGAACAAGTAGGCGATTACTCCAGTAACACGTGGCATAACTCTTAGGGTGGAAGAGCCTTCTCGGGTGCAGAGAGAATCCAAAGGAAATCAGCCCCTTTCTATAGAAATGGGGGGGGGAGTATTTATAGAATTTCTTGTAGAGTGGTCATGTGCGAAGCACATATCTGGGAAGTATGCCAAGCATGTGGCCTCAGGGGAAATTCCACAAATACCCTTAATTACTTGAGTAATGCCTAAATCGTCTTGTCCTTCTAGCCACCAATCTAATCCCTCAACCAATTCTCAAAATGAGTTGCCTTCATGAGTCTTCTGCCTCGGGACTCGTGGAGGCTCCTCTCATGTCTTATTTTTTCGACTTTTCTGAATTTATTATTCCTTTTTTAGGTTCCATGTGGACCCTAATTTATGCTTGGACTTACAACCCCAATAATGGAGTTGGAGCAAAACCCACATGGGGCTATGAATAGGATCTCTAGGAGCACGAACAAGGTGAGCAAAGATAGAGTTGCCATTGGAGGTCGTCGATGTGGGAGAAGCAGAGATGGTCGACTCTATGGTCAACGATGAGCCTTCGAGGTGACGAGCCATAGCAGATAATCGACGATCAACCGAGGAGAGTGAGGGGATTTGGTGTAGCTGAAGGATTAGGGATTTGATTAGAATTTTGAACCAATAGCCTCTCTTTGCTTTATCACTAAGTGAAAATCCCTAAATTGTGGAGAAGGGGATGAAAGGTTAAAGTGCACATAGCGGGAATGAAACAAAGAGACCGAGGGAAATTTTTTGGGGAAATATTAAACCTATCGCTAAATTATAATTATAATTTTTGTGTTTATTCTCTTATTACTAATATTTTATTCACCTTTGTATTGAATTTTATTTTTTTATGAGATAATTAATTAATTCTCTTTATGATAAAATTTTATTTATGAGATTTTATTTTTTTATTCTAGACATTATTTTCTTAGTTCGAATTACTTTTGTTAATTGTTGATAGATTTTTTATATTTAGGTGTGAGATAATAAGCATAACACTTTATTATTAAACTTCTTGTATTTTAATTTTTTGTTTTGTTTTGTATATGGTTTAACTTCATTAAAAAAAATAACTAATTAATATCCTTTTAACAATATACCTAAGGATCACGTCAGAGGATATACATATTTACACTCATAAAGTCATCATCGGCCAAACATTCATATATAAAATAAGCAAAATACATAATTTTGAAAATGTAACTGGAGGAAAATATACTAATTGAGATTACCTTCGAGCTTGATTAATATATAAATTGTATTTTGATATATATATATATATATATATACACACACACACACACACATGGTATAATTAGTATTTTTTTAATGAATAGAAACTATAATTTACTACGGTCAAACTATATAAAATCACTCATAGTCAAATAGGTTATCATGTCACTGTTATTAAGTTAGACAGAGAATATATTATATAGTACTAGTAATAACCAAATAACTGATAAGTATATAATGTTCTATATTTTTGATTCCTTTATGTTTGGTTTTATTACATATTTTATGTATATATAGACTTATTAAGGTGTTTATTGATTATAGGAGGAATTGGTGTTGAAAAGAGGAATTGGAGCTAAAAATAGGGAAAAGAAGAAAATTCTGAGACTTAAGGATGCATGATCTTGACTTGGAACTTGGATTTTATTGTAGATCTACATTTTAGCTTTCCGGATCATCTTGAATCGCCTCAATCGGAGTTCGTATGAAAAAGTTATGACCTATTTACTAACGGGCGATGAACTTCAGATTTTCAGTTTGTCGTTTACACAACAGTCATTTCGGGGCCAATTTCGACCTTTATCCAGCCCGTATCTCTGAAAACTCAAAGAGTGAAAGTTGTAGATCTCGTCGAGAGATTCGATTTGATAGGTGACAGGTCCCGTAACTCTTCCCGAATCAAACGTTATGGCCATTTTTTCAAAGGACATCGCAACAGAAAAGTTGAGCGCGGTCGGCGCTGAAATGGCTTGATTTCAGCGCTATCGGCGCTGAAGCCTCTGTAGTTCAGCGCTGTCGGCGCTGAATCTAATGTTTTTGAGTGCTGTCGGTGCGAAAACGTGGCATGGATCCCGAGGACGTGTTTTTGACTGTGTTATTTCTATAATTTGAGGGATTTCTGATATCTTTTCCAATTCTAATGTAACTAGGATGTTTTCTTAGATAGGATAATATCTTAGGACTATAAATACATGTAATTAGAAGATTGGAGTCATGTCAAGCTAAGTTTTATTTTCAGTTCTAAGGGATGTTGAACCTTATTTACAGTTAATGATTTAATTAAGTATTCATTATTTATTTCTTCTTATATGAGATTTATTCTGATAATTTGATTGGATTGCTTATATGCTATTGGATTGACTGATTTGGTTTCTGCAGGATTAAATTGGTTAACTAATATCATCTGCTAGATTAAGATATAGTATTAAGCAAACAATATTGTATCTGATCATAAGTAGCAATTAATAATACTTGATTGTGGACAAGCTTTTGGGTGTTACTATGATTATCAGAAGGCAAGCTAAATAATCTCTGATAGTGTGATTGTTGTTTGGAATAGTCTAATTCTCTAATCTTTAATGTTGTTGTTATATTAAATCTAGACTGATAGTTCTGGGTTGTATGATAGTTAGGGTCTTGTGGGGCGATTGTCACATTAGATTTACACGTAAGGAGAATTTCGGATAATTAGCGATTGCAGTTATCTAGGACTATTAATTTCATTGAAGGATAAATAATGTTACGTTTGATTAATCTGTCATTGTAAAAAGGATATATTGAACTTATGAACTGGAACTTTTAAGTCATTGGTTATTTTTGTTTATTTACTTCTGTTAATTAGTTAATCAAACTCAAAACCCCCCAATCTTTATTTTCATTGTTTAATTAGATTTAGGAAAATAAAAGAATAAATATAAACAATTTACTCTCTGCGGGATCGACCCTTGCTTGTCACTATACTAATTTCTGTATTAGTAGAGTAGAAGTAATGATTTAATTTTGGGGTGTAAACGACAGCTCCCAAATTTTGGCGCCGTTGCCGGGGAGTGTTATTTGTTTTTTATTTATTATTTGTTTTCGTTTATTTATTTATTTTTCTTTTATTTTTATTTTTAGTTTAGGACTCGATTCTCTCACTCTTTTGAATTGAAATTTGAACCAGATCTAGAGAAAATTGCACGGAGGGATGGCTGTCAATAACAACAGGACTTTGAAAGAATTAGCTTCGCCTAATCTTGATCAATCATCATTGTGTATTGAATACCCTACTTTAGATGCTACTTTTGAATTACAATCAGGACTAATCCACCTTTTGCCTACTTTTAGTGGTATATAGGTGAAGATCCATACAAGCATCTAAAGGAGTTTCATGTGGTGTGTTCCATCATGAAACCACAAGGAGTAACAGAGGAACAAATCAAGCTTAGAATTTTTCCATTTTCCCTAGCAGATTTGGCAAAGGATTGGTTGTACTATCTAACTTCAGGGTCAATACGATCATGGAACGAAATGCAAAAGTTGTTCTTGGAGAAGTACTTTCCTGCTTCAAGAGTTGCTACCATAAGGAAGGAGATATGTTGCATCCAGCAGTTCAATGGAGAGACTCTTTATGAGTATTGTGAAAGGTTCAAGAAGTTGTGCTCTAGCTGTCCACCACATCAAATCGATGATCAACACCTGATCCAGTACTTCTATGAGGGACTGTTGCCATGGACAGGAGTCTGATTGATGCAGCGAGTGGAGGAGCACTAGTTGATAAAACTTCAGAGGTTGCGAAAAACTTAATTGCAAACATGGCAGCAAACTCACAGCAGTATGGAACTAGAATTGATCATACACCTACAAGGGTGAATGGGGCAAGCACATGTAATCTTGAGCGACAAATTTTTGACTTAACTGTTTTGGTTCAACAAATGGTTGCAGGGAGGATGCAAATTGCAAAGGTATGTGGAATTTGTTCAAAGTCAGTGCATAATACAGATGATTGTCCAATACTGCAAGAGGATGTCATTGTTCATCAAGTCAATGTTGTGGGGACATTCCTAGGACAACATCAACAGCAATATGATCCTTATTTTGACACTTACAATTCAGGATGGAGAGATCATTTCAACTTGAGCTGAGGAGATAATCGACAACCTATTTTTCAACAGATGCAATAGCAGTACCAACATGAACAAGCAATTCCTACCAATTCTAGACCATCTCTTGAGGATATGTTCAAAGCTTTCATGAATCAAGCACAATAGTTCCAACAAGAAATAAGGACTTCCATACGTGATTTGGAGAATTAGATGGGTCAACTTGCCACCACAGTAAGCAGATTGGAATCTCAAGGATCAAGACAAATACCCTCTCAGATAGTTGTCAATCAAAGAGAGAATGTGGGTGCAATTACCTTGAGAAATGGTGAGAAGGTGTGGCAACAAGAAAAGTTAGTTCTTCCAGTCCATAACAAGTCAAGAAATAGTGAAACAGGCAGCAGTGATGAATTTGAGGAGGAGACAGAACCATCCAAGGTAATTATTAATTTCTGTGATTCAGGTTGATACTAATCCCTTACCTTGTCCATCCAGGTATCCAAAGTCTAAGAAGGAGGAGTATACGGAAGAGATACTAACAATATGTGATAAGGAGAATTTGACACTTGCAATTACCAATAGATGGGAGCTGGAGAAAAGTGCAGGAATGAAACTGAGTCAAGACCTAAAAGATGGCCCTAACTTAGAATTGGAACCATTACCAGCTCACCTGCAGTATACCAGTCCGATTACATAGACTGAGAGGAACAATGTCGAGCCAATGACAATAAACAAGGGCAGCTGTTTGGGAGGCAACCCAAGATCTCAAATTTGATTTTTCTATCCCTTTACTTTTTAGTTTGTTAGTTGCATGATAGATAGTAGTTACTTCATCTTTGCATGATTGTCTTACATTGGGGACAATGTAAGGTTTGAGTATGTGGGAGGGGTTTAGGTTATATTTAGGTTTACTCTGAGTAGTAGTTTTGTGGAAACATTCTTGGCTCTAAAAAAATTTCTACATGGATGCTAATTGATAGAATTTAATTAATTCGAAATTGGTTGATGAATGATGATAACTAAGTCATGATCCATATTAACAGATTTGAATTAAATTTGTATTGCATAAGTTCTTGAACATGAGATATATGCTTATTTGGCTGAGTTATTTGTGGAGTTGTCTATGTGCACTGATTTCATGATATTAGAAATGTCTATCTGCTTATTTTGTTTGCAGGACCATGTGAAAAAGAAAAAAAATGAAAAATTTGAAAACATTTGAAGCAAATTAAAAAATGCAAAGGAGAAACATTTGGTGGGTTGAGATGGAACATAAAACGCACTCACCCATAATCACATGCAACGAGATGGAGCGTAAAACACACTCGTTAGTGAGAAGACAAGTGAGATGGAGCATAAAATGCACTCACTTAAGAAAGAATGAAAAAAATGAAACGGAGCATAAAATGCATTCACCTGAAAAAAAATAAAGTTGATGGTTATGGAGAAAAAGAAAAATGAATAGCAGAGGAAATAGGTTCTGAGTTATGAGTCAGTGTGCAGGGCTATTATTACATGATAACTGAGTTGAGTATGTGTGTAGATCATAGGAAGGATACTTATGTAGACATAGTTTGATTTAGAGATGTTCGGTGGGGAATGTTGAGGTTATTATTGGACATTGATTAATGAAGTGTTGACCAAATTTTTGTTAGTTAGTGTTGATATTCATGGATTGGAATTGATTTAAATCTTTTGAAAGTTTGGTTAAATGAATCTCTGATGAAGTTAATATCACCTTTGTTTTGATTTACACGAGGACGTGTAAAGACTAAGTGTGGGAGAATTTAATAAGTGCATAATGTTCTATATTTTTGATTCCTTTATGTTTGGTTTTATTACATGTTTTATGTGTATATAGACTTATTAAGGTGTTTATTGATTATAGGAGGAATTGGTGTTGAAAAGAGGAATTAGAGCTAAAAACAGGGAAAAGAAGAAAATTTCAAGACTTAAGGATGCACGATCTTGACTTGGAACTTGGATTTTATTGTAGATCTACGTTTTAGCTTTTCGGATCATCTTGAATCGCCTCAATCGGAGTTCGTATGAAAAATTTATGACCTATTTACTAACGGGCGATGAACTTCAGATTTTCAGCTTGCCGTTTACACAACAGTCATTTCGGGGCCAATTTCAACCTTTATCCAGCCCGTATCTCTGAAAACTCAAAGAATGAAAGTTGTAGATCTCGTCGAGAACTTCGATTTGATAGGTGGCAAGTCCCGTAACTCTTCCCGAATCATAATTTATGGCCATTTTTTCAAAGGACGTCGCAACAGAAAAGTTAAGCGCGGTCGGCGCTGATATGGCTTGATTTCAGCACTGTCGGCGCTGAAGCCTCTGTAGTTCAGCGCTGTCGGCGCTGAATCTAGTGTTTTTGAGCGCCGTCGGCGCGGAAACGTTGCATGGATCCCGAGGACGTGTTTTTGACTGAGTTATTTCTATAATTTGAGGGATTTCTGATATCTTTTCCAATTCTAATGTAACTAGGATGTTTTCTTAGATATGATAATATCTTAGGACTATAAATACATGTAATTAGTTAGATATTAGGGGACGTACATCACATCCTTCTTCTTCTTCTACACAATTATAATCCTAATTGGAGAAGATTGGAGTCATGTCAAGCTAAGTTTTATTTTCAGTTCTAAGTGATGTTGAACCTTATTTACAGTTAACGATTTAATTAAGTATTCATTATTTATTTCTTCTTATATGAGATTTATTCTGATAATCTGATTGGATTGTTTATATGCTATTGCATTGACTGATTTGGTTTCTGCAGGATTGAATTGGTTAACTAATATCATCTCCTAGATTAAGATATAGTATTAAGCAAACGATATTGTATCTGATCATAAGTAGCAATTAATAATACTTGATTGTGGACAAGCTTTTGGGTGTTATTATGATTATCATAAGACAAGCTAAATAATCCCTGATAGTGTGATTGTTGTTTGGAATAGTCTAATTCTCTAATCTTTAATGCTATTGTTATATTAAATCTAGACTGATAGTTCTTGGTTGTATGATAGTTAGGGTCTAGTGGGGCGATTGTCACATTAGATTTACACGTAAGGAGAATTTCAGATAATTAGCGATTGCGGTTATCTAGGACTATTAATTTCATTGAAGGATAAATAATATTACGTTTGATTAATCTGTCATTGTAAAAAGGAGATACTTAACTTATGAACTGGAACTTTTAAGTCATTGGTTATTTTTACTTATTTACTTTTGTTAATTAGTTAATCAAACTCAAAACCCCCCAATCTTTATTTTTATTATTTAATTAGATTTAGGAAAATAAAAGAATAAATATAAATAATTTACTCTCTGTGGGATCGACCATTGCTTGTCACTATACTAATTTCTGTATTAGTAGAGTAGAAGTAAGAATTTAATTTTGGAGTGTAAACGACAGCTCCCAATAACTCATTAGTTATAACAAAAATTCTAAATATTAAAAGTGTAATTTCAATTACCTAGCTGTAAGGTTGCCAACGAGTTGACCTGAACCAAACAAAGGGTTACTCAGAGTCAACTCGAAAAGTTAAATTTATACTAAAATTCGACTTAATTTGATTTGAATTGCATTTAAAAACTCTACTAATATTCAACTCAACTCGAATATTTATTACTCGAATTCGATCTAACTCGGATTGAATTATATTCAAACTACCGATAAACTTCAAATTCAAGCTCAAATTCGAGTCTCTTCATAGTAATTATTTTTATAATAGATACAATTATAAATTGAACTTATTATTTTACTTAGAAATTTAAAAATATATTTATTATTACACTTTATAAAATATAAAATCACAATTAAAAATAAAAATAAAATAATAATAATTAATTATTCTAATTTCATTTAACTTTGTATATATATTATAAAAGAGTGTATCCAATACCTACTCGAATATATATTAA
The DNA here is from genome assembly GCA_034770075.1 of Aralia elata. Classification (NCBI taxonomy): domain Eukaryota; kingdom Viridiplantae; phylum Streptophyta; class Magnoliopsida; order Apiales; family Araliaceae; genus Aralia; species Aralia elata. The sequence goes on from CM068388.1 coordinate 22,046,778, forward strand.
TCGAATATGTATTGAATCATAATCGAGAGTTCGAGTAGTTTGAATCCTAAACGAGTTGAGTATAGCCTTACTCAGATTCAGGAGTTGAAAAGACGGATTAAAAGAAAGAGAAAACTTTAAGACCTCACCATTCTCTCGCACCCTCTCCAGGACTGAGTAAAAAACGGATAAGTTCAAATAACCGAACCGAATCGATTTTTTAACCAATTTTTTTTGTTATTCGATTATTTTTTACAATTCAGTCGTATTTTATTTAGTATCTAATTTTCGGGTTTGGGTTTGATTTTTGAATTTGTTTATTCGGTTAACCGAGTAACCAAATCAGAAAAAAAAATAAAGCCTTGAAAGTCACTCTCTGATCTAAGATCTCTCACTCTCTGATCTCCCATCTCTCGCTCTCTGTCCTAACCCAAAATCTCAGTCCCCAAATCGCGAGTGGCGACTCCTCTTTGCCTCCAGTGTCCGCTTTGCCTCTGGCGTCTCTGCCTCCGCTCCTCTGCGGCCCCGTCCTAGTCTCTAGCTCTCTCACTCTCTGCCCCAACACAACTACAGAAGCCACAAGCAGGTAATTCAAAATTGGACCTTAACTCTCTCACTCTCTAGATGTTTAGATGTGTAATTAGAGCTATTTTGTTATTGTGTTCATAATTTGGTGAGTGGGTTTTCCAAGAATTTGGTGAGCTTGTTCTTAGAGGAAGTTGGGATTTTGTCACCGGAAGCTGTGATGTTAAAAGCTATTTCTGGAGTAGATTATCAGAAGCTTGAAGTTTTTGATTGATCTATTAATCTTAAAATTTCTTTTACCTATTGTTGTCAGTTTGCTAAAAATGACCAGAAATAGAGTGGAAAATAAATCAAAGTCTTTTCAATTGATATATTATGATTTTATGCCTCAATTATTTAAAGGGGTCTTTCTCAGTTTCGTAGCATAGGTAATTTGGTATTGATTTGTACAAATGGACCATCTGAGCAACACCCATATAGTGTGCAAGATCTTATTATTCAACCAGTCATTTTATTTTTGAGTTATGGCATTTTCCTGACTTCTCTAACATGTAGAGCTATGGTTCCATTTTTAATTAATTGGATTAAGTATTTCACGTATTAATTTATGTTTCTTATTTAACAATGTGTGTGTTATTCTACCATTTGTTGTCGTACATGCTTTAATGTATGTATGACTTCTTGCCACTTTGGGAGATTAGTAGAGTGGTCATTGACCAAGTGGTCCAGTTCTAGAACCAAGGCTTGTGGTATGCGAAAAGACTAAGTGAATGGTGGTAGAATAAGTAAATAAATTTCAGACATTGGTATACAACTTTTGTTGATATCTATAGCTTTTAATGGAAGTGTTGGCATGCCTTCTTCCGTCATAATTATTAAAATGTTGTCTATACTTAGAGATTTTTCAGGCAACAATGTCATTCAGTTCAGGTTATATATGATAATATGAAGAAAAAGTTATAGAGCTACTATAGTGTAGTTAGTGTGGCCAGCAAATTTTGCACCAAATTGGGAATATGTTGCATGGTCTAGGGTCATGTGCCTAACAAGTTGCGAAATCAATCAATCAATCAGTGAATCTTGAATTAACCAATAGGCAAATAGCACCATAACATTGACTGGGAGCAATAAAAGTAGGCGGCGGTGACGTCATTGTTAGCATAATTTAACCCAACAAGACAAATGAATGCCTGCCCGCCTGCCCGCCTGCCTGCCTGCTGCTGACGGTGAATAAGTAATTGACACTACTTATTTCTCCCATATATGGGTGCTCAAGATTCAACTCCCTACAGAAAAAAAGTCTAGCATAAGGCCTTTAGTTTTTATCTTCTGTTACTGAGATGGGCTATTTTGCTATTTGTGCTAAAAAAATACTTTTTGGTTTCTCTTAAATGCCAAGTGTAATTCAGTTTCAATATACAATATTTTCTTAGTAAAGAGCAAACTTCCAACTATTGTTGTTGTTGTTGTTTCAAAGCTAGTGGATTAAAATGGAAAAGATAGCTCGCACCTTGAATTTATGATATTATGTTTTAAATCTGAATTGAATACACTCATTTGCCTCTAGTTTGTCTGTTTTAGTCCTTACTTAAATGAACGGCAGAATGTGTTAGGTTTAATTTCTTTCCATATGGACCCAAATGGCATAAATATTTTGGGTTTGCTTCAAGTGCCAGAGAAACATGACAAAGGATCATTTTTCTATATAATGTTAGTCTTTTGAGTTTAACAGAATATAAAGTTTAGAGCAAGTTAGAGAACTATTTCTGTTATGTCTAGCATTGTTTTATTGTGCATCCATTTCCAAAGAGGTATCGTGTCTATTTCCAGATTTCTGCAAACAAACTAATCAACTTTGTGTATAGTCCCTCTCTTGTTGCCAACTAGTGTGTACTTGACTTATAAGTGTTGCATGACTTTGCAAATGTGCCCTTGTTTTGAAGCATGTGTATATATGTATATGTATGTATATATATATATATGATGATTTCAGTGTACATATGATCTCCAGAGTTTGCCAAGTTTATGGCTTTTATTGAGGGAAGTTTGTACTTTGTAGAGATAATATGTTATTGTTTGAGGTCAACACACCACCTAACTTGGCCTATTAATTAGATTGACCAACAGGCAGCAGGTGGTCTGGCATATAAATGACTATGTGTCAACGCCAAGGGTTGTTTGGCTTCTCTAACTAAGAGACTTCTTGTCTTTTCAGCTATCGCACTTGCACATGGTTGAGTTTTGTTAATTCAGTTGGTCTATAATATTTTATAACACGTTCTATACTCTAATTTACTTCTATAACTAGATAGATTTCTTGTATTTTAAGCTATTGCATTAGCACATGTTGAGTTTTGTCTATTCAGTTCGTCTAATTACATCTTTTAACACACTATATATGTTAATCTAGCTGTCTTGTCATCTATTTGTGGTTGAGTTGGCATGTTGTTCTCTGATTTGAATGCATAGACCTGGTGTAAAACACTTCTGATGGATTTTCTGATTTTTGCAGCTTCTTGGGTTCCATGGACCTTTAGCCAACCGCCAGCCTAGAAGAGCATTTTTGACTGCAACTACTTAGGACATCTTATTGATCAAATATTTCAAATATCAGACCGTGTTTGTAGACCTTTGTAGTTGTTAATTGACTGTGATCTCTAGGTTTTAAAAGTCTTCGCTACTACTTGTTTTATGGGGGAATTTATTGTTAAGTTGTTTGCTCGATCTACCTATGTTAAATCAAACTTGCGCCTATGCTACAAAATGATGTTATAAATGAGTTGCTTTTTAAAGATGTTTTGTCCTTCGCTCTTTTGCCAACTAAATGTGTGGTATTCTTGATTGACTGCGGCTTATTATGGGTCATTACCAGATATATGTTTGTTTAATGTTAAATGGTGGTGTAAATTTAGTTTATTTGTAATATAACAATTTTGTATTTATTAATAATTTAAGAATGCAAAACGATGAGTTTTGGGGGATAAAAAAAGATAGCAAAATGTGCTTCTTGGGGTTATTTAAATTTAGGGAAACATTTTAATAGTCATTGCAAAACATTGTACAAAATACGCAATGAAAAAAAAATTATTGACAGTGAATGTGGTACATATTTGGCTACGAAATAAGGAACCCAAAAACCTTTTGTTGCCTACAAGACTTAATTATTATAAACTACATTCAATTTACTACGAACTCTAATTTTTGTAAATTAGAAAATATATTCATATGTGCTCAATTTTAATTTCAAAAATTATAACTCTAACAAAAAATAAATAAATTAAAACTATACATTTATTTTGAGACAAAGGGAGTGAAACATTTGATTGTATAAAATTACGTCTAAATAAATAAAATTTTAAAATACAAAATGATGCGTTTTTGGGGGAAAAAGAGGCTGAAACGTGCTTATTGGGTTTCTATTAATTTTGGACAACAATTTGCTAGTCGTTGCAAAAAATTGTACAAAATACGTAACGAAAAAAAATTGTTGCCAATGAATGTGACCACATATTAGGCAACAAAATATAGCAACAAATTTTTTTCGTTGCCCACGATAAGGATAAATCATATTGACAACGAATAGGCTTTTTTTTTGTTTTCCCCTAACGATTTGGCAATAAAATTTGGCAACGACTCATGAATTTCATCGCAAAAAATGAAAGCCGTTCACAAACTGTAACGAATGCCAAATTTCGTTGCCCAAAAAATCGTTGCCAAATGTCCATTTTTTTGTAGTGAGCTTTTGTTGGTGTCTTCGACTGTTCTCAATTAATTACTACCTCCACTTTTGCTGGATCCACAGAGATGTCATCCTTATCAATCACGTGCCCCAAAAATTAAACTCTCTTTAACCAAAATTCACACTTTGAAAATTTCACGTACAACTTTTTCTTTCTTAATATTTCCATCACCAATCTCAAATGTTCAGTATGATCCTCCCGTGTCTTAGAGTAGACTAGGATATCATCTACGAACACAACCACAAATTTATCCAAGAATTGCTTCAGTGCTCGGTTCATCATATCCATATATGCTGCCGGAGCATTCGTCAAACCAAATGACATCACCAGGAACTCATAATGACCGTAACGAGTCCTGAATGTTGTGTTAGGTGCATCCTCTTTCTTCACCTTCAACTGGTGATAACCCGTTCTTAAATCAATTTTAGAAAAATACCTCGCTCCCTTTAACTAATCAAACAGATCATCGATCCTAGGTAGTGGGTACTTATTATTTTATCATCACTTTGTTCAATTCACGATAGTCGATACAAAGTCTCATCGATCCATCTTTCTTCTTAACAACTAAAATTGGTGCTCCCCATAAAGACACACTCGGTTCGATATACTTATTGTCCAATAATTTCTGCAATTGAACCACTAACTCCTTTATCTCTGTCGGTGCCATTCTGTACGGAGCTTTCGAAATCGACGATGTTCCTGGTATTACGTCTATGACAAATTCAAATTTCCTATCTGGCAGAAGACCTGGCAATTCCTCCAGAATTACATCGTAAACTCTTCTACCACATGTATCTGCCACATCTATGCTCCCACTTTCTGGGTATCAACAATGTGAGCCAGATAACCTACACATCATTTCCTTAATAATTTCTTAGTTTGCATCATCGTCAGACAACGTGAGTGTCTAGGCGATTTGTTATCATAAAACACTACCTTAGACTTATTTGGAGTCTAAAGGTTTACACTTTTCTTTTGGCAATCTATCATTGCCCCATGGTTATATAACCGATCCATTCCTAAAATTACATCAAACTCTCCTAGTTGAATTGAAATTAAATCCACAAACAACTTATGCCCCCTTATGTCTACACAACAATTCCTATCAATATGACTAACAGGAATTACTTCCTTATTCGCAACTTCTATGTTCAGAGAATACTCTAATTCTTCTTGGGGTAAGTTTAATCGTTGCGCGAATTCATATGATACGTAAGAACAAGTAGCACCATAATCAAATAATACATATGCATTTATATCATTGATCGGAATGATATCTAAAACAACATCTTTGGATGTGACTGCATCTTGAACTGTCATGTTGAAAGTCCTTACTATTGGTCGATTATGAGATGCTAGACCCATTATTGTGAGCTTGCCCCTTTTGTCTCCCATGCCCCCATTTCCTCCACTCATATTCTTTCTCAGACAATTTGTCGCCTGATGATCCAGTGTTCCACAGTTAAAGCATCCATTCTTCTTTGGAACGGGGCAATTAGGAGAGATGTGCCCCTCCTGTCCACAGTTGAAGCACACATTTTTCCCCTTTAGGCATGCGCCTGAATGGTTCTTTCCGCAATCTTTTCACGCTTCCGATCTCTTCTTTGAATCTCCTGGTTTACTCCCAAAACTTATTGGGTTATAGCTGTTGTTATTGTTATCCCACTTCATCTTGTTAGCAGCACCGATACTTCTTTCACCTCTGTTTCCTTCCTCCCTCTCTCCCTCATTCTTCTTCTTCTTTTGTTCTTTGTTAAACTTCATCAAAGTTTCACTTCCTCCCTTAGCGATTATAGATTTTTCCAGCAGAGTAGTGAAACTGTTCGTTTGTAACACTGATAGCCTACTGTACAACAATGACTTAAGGCCCTATTCAAACCTTCATGTCTTTCTTTCTTCTGTGTCAACCTGATGAGGTGCAAACCTCGCCAATTCGTTAAATTTCGCGGCACACTTGGGTACCATCATATCTTCCTACTTTAATTCTAGAAATCGCATCTCTATGCGACTCTACATGTTTGTATGGAAGTAATTCTCAAAGAATACTTCCTTGAATCTCTCCCAAGGTACTACTCCTGTTCCACCCCTATTTTGGTTCGTTTCCCAACAAAAGTTGGCTTCTCCCTTCAGCATGTACGTAGCAAAAATCGTCTTCTGCTCTTCTCCTACCCAGATGATCACAAACACATTTTCAATCTCTTTTGTCCAAGCTTGAGCTTCGATAGGCTTTATAGTCCTTCTAAATTTAGGTGGTCCCACACTCTTAAAATCCTTGAAATTCGCCACTTGGGTCGTTGGAGGGTTTACATTAGTGTTATTCATAGCTCTACCATGTAGCGCTCCAACTAACAAGTCTACGAATTGCTGCATGGGATTTGGTTGCTCCCAACATTGCTAGCTAACTCTTCTTGTACTCTTCGTTGTCGAGGTTTTCCCCTAGGCATTTTCTGTTTAGTAAAATTTATATGTTATCATCTCATAACTTATTCTTATAACATTTATAATTTATTTAAAGATTTAGTCACCACGTTACACATCAAATAAACATATCTTTATTAATACGCAAGTCGTGGCACTATAGTACCTTATATCAGATAGCATTATGCTCTTTACATCACTATCTCATAACTCAAACAAAAGCTGGGATTTAAATAATTACATTAATAATTAAACATTCATTACATCTTAAACTCCAAAACCCCTTCTAATGGTTGCTTCGTACTCCTCATCATCTAGATCTAGAACTAGCCCTCGACTCAGCGCGTGCTTGGATTGGTTTTCTCTAACGGGTAGTAATATACCCAATGCTGAAATCTTCCGCATGTGCTATTCTAAACGCATATCACATCATATCCATCCTTACCTTCTTACGCCTCACTTCATTCTCCAACTCATCCACTTGGTTCTCAGCCCTTACTTGGTACGTGATCTTTTCCTTCTAGTAGGCGAAAATCGCCTGCTTTTCTAATCGGAGACTCTGAACTTTCGCCTCCAATGTAACGAACGAGATTTTTGTATTTAATCTTTAAATATTTATTGAATTAAATAAATATTTGCGTAGATTTATTTATTGAGTTAAATAAATATTTGATGAAATTGTTGTAAATTTATTTAATTAATTAAATTAATGTGGAATAATTTTATAGTTCGAAGTGTTAATTTAATTGGGATAATTAAATTAAATGAGTTATTAAATAATTATAATGTTGTTCTAATTAATTTAATAATTAATTAGATATTTGTTGATTTGTTATAATTAATAAATAAGAATTTTATTTGTGTGATAATTTGATTTAATGAGTAATATTGGCTTTAATTTAATTTAATTTAAATAAAATAATTTGATTAATTAAGGTGTGACAAAGAAACTATATAATAAGTGAGTTAATTAAAATAAATTGGAAAGAGCTTTTTTAAAGGCTAGCCAAATATGGCCTTAAGAACATGGGATCAGTTAAGGCCATAATGCGCTTAACTGATACCCACATATATCATTTATTATATACGCATTATATCAATCTTATGTTTTCACGTATCACTTTGCTAAACTAGAGAACACAAAGAGAAAAAGAGAGAAAACTTGAGAGAATTTGAGATTGAAGGAGTATTGGAGAATCAAGAGTAGTATTCTATCATCATTGCTTAGCTTAAACAAGGAATTAAGTGTAAAATTCTTAATCTCAAAGCTTTTAATTGTGTTCTTCATGGTTTAACTGGAAGTTGATTTTTGGTCCTCTATAATTAAGTTTTCATGATCAAATTGTTGGGAAGTTGTTTATAATTGTTAATATGCATGTATAATCTACTATATGATATTTACAAACTGTTTTGGTTGAATTAATCCATGAAATTATGTTTAAAAATTGAGTTTTGAATTTACAGTGAAAAATATATGAATATGGCTTATATGTATAAAACTTGATGCTTCATTCGTATGTTAATCTGTAAATTGATAATTGTTTATGTTAATATGTTAAGAAACGAAAACAATGCATGTTAAACGGATTAATTTGGTCAAATAACGAATTCGTGGTGTTTGATTACACTAAAGATGCCAAAATATCAAAAAAAAACTAGCATGAACTTAGAATTTGGGTTCTTAATTTGGTTATTCGAAGTTTTTGAGATGTTGAAATGGCTCTGTAAATGTATAGTGTTGTGTTTATTAAGTTTATAGCATTTGTGATTGGTTAAATAGGTCCGTAAGTGTTGAATGTATGGGATTTTTGGCTTGAGTAGAGTTTGAAATCGTGAACTGAGAAACTTATTTTGGTGTCCAGCGCAGCTGCGCTGGACAATAGCCTAAAAAAGGCGCAGTTGCGCTAGTTCTCAGTACCAAAGTGGCGCAGCTACACCGGTTGCAGAACAAACCTAGTAAGAATGGTTTAAATGTATAGTTCAGGGGATGTTTATTAACCTATTCTAGTGAATGTGATGAAACATTAAGTATGTAATGAGACATAATAACAAGTCTTAATCACACGAGATGATATAATGTGATAATTGAAGAATGATGGGTTATAGAATGCGAATAGTATAAGCTATTAGTAAATATTGTTTCAAAGTTAATCAATGTGGTATTGTGACTTTAAATGGTATGTAGGATTAATTGGAGAATGTGAATTGTAAATTATAGCTTATGCACGAGGCAAGTATCTTATCCTTAACTTATTACTATTACACAAGTTTTCTATCCCTGACTTGTTATCATTATGCAAAGTTCTATAACTCTAATTTCATTGAGCAAGTTCATAAATCTTGTTCTTATATTGAGCAAGTTTCTTACTCTTGTTTATTCAAGTTTATAATTTTGAATGAGACGTTCTAATTTCTTTGAAGTAATACCTCAGTTATTCAATGTTTATTCAGATTTATTCATTAAGATTCAAACTTCGAATTAAATATTATTTACATTCCTGTATTGAAACCTTGAATGGCTAGCGAACCCTCTTTGATTCGATTAGTCCATAGTTGATGAGCGTTCTAAATTCTAGAACTATTGTTGAAGCTTATCCAAACCGAACTTCCTTCGGTGCAGACACTTATGTCAAAACTAAGACGAACAACCCTATTATATGGGATTATATTAACCGATAGCATTAAGATGTTTGTGCACATACATGGTACGAAGACCTGATCTCCCTGAGTATGAGAAGTAAGGTCCATATAGTCTTACGATTGTTAAATGTTTAAAGTAGAAATACTTGATAACCTAGGACATAGTTCATGGTCTTGTGAATATAATTTTGATTCTTGTTTTCTAATATTGATTCAAAAGTCGAGCTTTTTATTGTTCAGTATCCATTGATTACTCGCAACTTATTATTATTGTTATTGTAATACTTGTGGATAATTGTTTACTCACTCTTGCATAATAACATTGTAGCTAAGGTCGAAAGAATTAACGAGCCCTCCACTAGTAAGGAAAAAGGCAAGGCGAACAAGTGATGAAGACTTGTTAAAATTATTTGAAAGATATTTATGTATAAGACTTATGTTAATTATGTTATGTTTCTGCATTAATGTTTTATTCAAGGTTAGATGACCTGAGATTGATTTTATTATGATGTTGTAACCTTGTATGGGAGGATTTCTGTTTCAGTTAAGAGTTTTCATTTATATCCTTTTCATGGGGAGTTAGATGTGATTTATTTGGATAGTGAACATTAAATCCTGTGGAAATGAAGTACCTGGATTTAGGGGTGTCACATTCAATCCTTCCACCTTATTCCCCAAGTTGACATGGATGGCCTCCTTCTTTTCCCTTAAGCTAGCTGCCTTGTGGTCTGCTTCTCGTAGCTTGTCCACTAACTCTATGTTCCTAGCTAAAAGATTGTGCACCAACGTACCTAACTGAATCACAGCCCCCTGATGCTCCTGATTCTATCCTTCTAACTCATGGACTCTATCAGTCAGCTCAGTGTTCCTATCCATTAACTCATTTAACAAACCATCCTCAAACGAGGCATGATCCTGGGGTAATTCCTTGGAGTTCTCCACGGGCTCATCTTCCTCAAGGTCCTCCTCCGGGTCCTCCTCTGGTTCACTATCAACTGTTACCGCAGCTATGGGCTCAGGTACAACTATCAACTTCTCGCTCATCACATGGATATCTCTAATTTATTCCTCGCCTGGCATCCTACAATAAGGTTTAAAAACTTAATTAGTATTTCAAAATAAACATTTTTATTTAATTTTAGTAAAATAAATTATACTCATCACGTAAAATTGTATATGAGTTCATCTCCTTACTATCTCCACTAATTCCTCTAAGGTATATCTTAAGGTACTCTCACCTAAGGTTTATAACCTACGACTTTGATACCAACCTGTGACGCCCCATATCCGTGATCCATCAAACACAAGATGTGGTGCTCACGGTACAACATAAACCATCATCTATCTAAATAACTACCATAAATTAATACCGATTAATCCTAGGTTCACGTAACCTTAATTAAACTTAAACACACTATTCATCTCTTATTACATCAATGCGAAAATTAAATTCTATTACATAAAGTAATCTAATCATTCATTTTCGCTTTCCCGTTGTCCTTGCCCGAACCTTCTACTTTCTCACGCTTAGCTGAAAACATTTAATTAAGCAAGAATGAGCACAAATTGTCCAACAAATAATAAAGCAGTTTAATATCTGACATTGTGAATAGAGTCATCTGTTTTGGCATCCTTCAACAATTTAAACAATAATTGTGAAGTATTTTTGAATATCAAAGATAAGAGTTTTAGAATTTTTCATCAACATACTAAGCGATATTAAATACTTTGAACATTGTTTTTATTTCATCGAAAACCATCAGAATATTTGACAATCACATAGACTGTAAAATATTCTCCGCAAGTACTCTAAGGGATCAACCTAGTTATAGTATCCTACATTGTGCACAACATATAAAGTTTTAACGCATAAGCGTAAATTGGGACTATATGCCCGACATCGGTTACCCCGTTATCCGAATTGTTCATCTTAGTTTTCATGCGAGTCCGTACCAAAGTAATTTGGATTGGTTGACTTTAAAGAGCTAGAACGGTATTTGAATAATTCAATAATATTGCATTTATCCTCAGTAGTGTCTAGCTGAAACAAATGGCCGAGACTCATCCATAAAACAGTTCATGAATAATTAAGAACTTCAAAACTTAATCAATTGGAATATTATTTGAGATATCATCAATAGGAAGCTTTCATAGTATATAAACTTGAATAAGTTATATCTTGCAATCATAAGAAAACTTGTACACAATAAATAACTTACACAAGTTGGGAAACTTACATTCACTACAATAAAATGAATGAAGTTAGGAAACTTTCCTGATAAGTTTTTTATAAATAATGCTATTAAATTGTCCTTCAAAAGACTTACATATTTCATTAAGGTCGTCGTACAAATTAGTCACATTTAAACTCAATTTATTGGTTTAATACTCATTTTAGTTCAATACTTAAGCTTGATTTTAATATTTGAAAGTTCATAATGTTCGTATTTTAGGAATACTTAATTAAAACATCAAAAATGTGGCATGACATTACAACGTTCGGAAAACTGCATGCCGCCCATACAGCTCGCACCCGCGTGCACTGCGCCTAGACAACACCAGTGCAGCTGCGCTGATGTCTGGCGCAGCTGCGCCAAACTCCCTGGATGCCTTTGGCATAGCTGTGTTGTTTCCTGGCGCAGCAGCGCTGGCCGGTTTGCAGTGCCTGTTCTTCAGTTCTGGAAATTTTTTTTTTTCTTTCTTCAAGAATTTTTTGCAAATTTTATCTTCTTCGTTACACATCGGATTAATTCCATTTTTGGATATGTTACTCTTTATACTACGTAATATTTTTTAAAAATACAACATGTACAAAAATAGTTCAACAAGACATCAAATTAGTGGCTTGAAATAGCCTGTCCAGAGTAGTTCCTGACTTGAAAATTTTTCCAATTTTTTTCCAGATTTCTAGAAAACGTAGTATTTTCATAGCAGTTTCTAAAATTCATAACTCCTTCACTATAATTCCGATTATTCTCAAATTTGGACAGGTACACATCATACTACATAGTATTTTAGAAAATTATAGCATACTTCAAACGGATTCTCGAAGGTGTAATTACAGAAGCCTGAATTACCCGAAGAATCACAATTTGACAAAACTCAATTTTCTCAAAACAAATCCATGAATTCACTTCTAATATGCGTTTAAACCATTCCTAAGGTTCAGGTCATCTTACAAAGTATATACACATATAACATAACTTCTAACTTTATCAAATTCTTGTTTTTTACACATTTAGACCTCTTTGTGGCAATTTATCAAACATAACAAATGCATAACTTCAATTTTTGAATTTCAGTGTATATTAAGCATGATTATACCAGATCTCTTGTTCATATTAATCCTATCATCTTCAATAATCACTAACACAACAATTCACAATCTAAACAACTTGATATCATTGATATCTATGTATTTTATTACTAGTTTCATTTGAAGGTAATAAAACTTCATTACATACCTCTTATATGGATTCTTCTTCCTTAATTGGGCTTAGGGATTCTTCTCACTTGCCTGCTCAATCCTCTGAACCTCTGCAGAATTCTTCTTCTTCTCCCGAGCTCTCTCACACTCTCAATTTCTTATGGGTATGTATTATGGAAGAAGGACTTATAGAGACTTGAGTCCCTTCACCTTTCCAATTCTAATCCATTAGTTACCAGCTCTTACATTATCCCCTACTTCAATTGGTGGTGGTTAGAGAGAGAGGTTGAGAAATGTGAAAAGATTTGAATTAAAGGAAAAAAAATGAAAACCTCCCTCCATTTTATTCAGTCCCTCATTTATTCACTGCATAACCGTAACTCCCCCTTCCAATTTCAACTTCAGCAGCCACGTGGGCCCACCCATCAGCTGATTTCTTTTTCCTTTTTCTTTTAATTAGTCAATTAATCATATAATTACCCATTTGACCATATTGATATCCAAAAATCAAATTTTTCGTGAATACAACCAATTCCTACTAAAATCTATGTTCTCATAGTCATGGAATATTAGTTTCGTCAAATTTAACCCCGAAATTCGAGTTTGACTTTTTACCAAAAAAGTCAACTGGTTGACTTTGACCAAAAAGTAAACCCCGACACATTTTGTGTTCTCATAGTCATGGAATATTATTAATTTTGACTTTTCAGACTCAAATATTCAGTCCGCATCTTAAGATACCACTCCGAACTCAAATTCGAGTTTTAACTTCATTTCTTACGTTTGATATATAAGTGTTAGCTCCCTTAGTTAGTTCAAACAATTAAATTAATTTAAACCAACTATTAATATACATCTCATCACATAACTGTAAATAAATATATATAACACATGTACATATTTATTAAATCACAAAAGTTTCACATAAAATTCATTCAAATAATATACATCAAATTACATGTTATTTTCGGTTATGACACATTCACCATTATTGTGTGTTTGCTTATTTAGTTTTTATTTTATTTATGTCCTATTTATATATTAAACTCATTGTAAGTTAGTCGAGTTCATCAGTAAACAGAGTCACATTCATACTATAAGTCAGTCACACAAACCCAAATAGAGTCAAACAGTTTGAGAGGGAGTGCAAATATTATTCCACTTCAAATAGTTGAAAAAACTTGAAATTTTTTTGAGACTACCTATTCACCCCATTCTCTTGGTTAGTCATAAGCTAGGCCAACAACTAGTATCAGAGCCTAAGCTTAAATCGTTTATCAGTTGATCAAGATGGCTAACATGGATGACCTACAATAAGAATGTTATGACATCATGTCGACCCATAATATTCAAAAGCGAACACTTCGACTACTGAAAGCAAAAACTTAAATCCTTCATGATGGCGCGAGATCCCGACATGTTAAGTTATTTCACTGATGACATAATAATTCCCCAGAAACCTAATAACGGAGGTTCAAAGCCTAGGAGTGAGTGGACTGAAGAGGAAGCGAGAAAAGTTAGCTTGGAATATCGTGCCTATAATGTCCTGATATATGCTCTAAGTGGAAATGAATTCATAAAGATCTTATCTTACAGTACTTCTAGCGAAATATGGAATTCTCTAACATTGGCGTACGAAGGAACAAGTCAAGTTAAAGAGAACAAAATTCTAAACCAGCTCAGGAATATGAGTAATTCAAGATGCTGCCAAATAAAATTTTTTTGAGACTTATGCTAGGCTAGTAACAATCATCAACAAGCTTGTTGTATTGGAAAGAAATACACAAATAAGTGAGAGCCCAAAGTCATAGCAATAGCGAAAGCTAAAGATTTGTCCAAGATCACTTTAGCTAAGGTATATGGCTCACTACAAACACATGAGTTCAATCTTGCAGAAAGGGATGACGATGATAAGAAGAAGGTGGTTGCATTTAAAGTAGAAAGTAAAAAGTAGATCAAGTGAAGACTCTGACTTTGATAGTTAGTCAATAACTGAAAAAGAAATTACCATGCTATCTAGGAAGTTTAGCAATGAAAACATTTTTGAGACTTATGTTAGGCTGGTAACAATCATCAATAAGCTTGCTGTCTTGGAAAGAAATACACAAATAAGTGAGAGCCCAAAGTCATAGCAATAGTGAAAGCTAAAGATTTGTCCAAGATCACTTTAGTTGAGGTATATGGCTCACTACAAATACATGGGTTCAATTTTGCAGAAAGGGATGACAATGACAAGAAGAAGTCGGCTGTATTTAAAGTAGAAAGTAGATCAAGTGATGACTCTGATTTTGATGGTTAGTTAGTGTGAGCCCAAGTACAAATTAGGGTTCACAATGTGACCTAATCGAATTAATTGCATAAATTAGGGTTTGCATTATAACCTAATTAAATTTAATGAATAGATAGAAAAGCCGAAAATAAATGTGCGAGACCCGAGAGAAGCTTCCACGTGTCCCGAGGCAGAAGACTCGTGGAGGTAACTTATCATTTTGGGAATTGATTGAGGGATTGAATTGGTGGCTAGAAAGACAGGAGCGATATGGGCATTACTCTAGTGACTAAGGGTATTTCTAGAATTTTCCCCGAGGGCATGTGCCTGGAACATGACCACTTTCCAGGAAACCCTATAAATACTCCTTCCATTCCATTGAGGAAGACACTTTTGGATTCCTCATTTGGCTTGGACCTTTGAAAAGATTGAAGACTTGGCGTTTCTCTCTCAACCTGAAGCACACACTAAGGCTCTCTGGATCCTAGTTACTCTTGAAGGCACTTGGATCCTAGGAGTTCTGCCACATGTTACTAGGGTAATCGCCTACCTGTTCTTCTCCCCTCTTCAATTCATCAATCAATTCCGTACTTTTTGCGGATTTCTCTCCTCCTCAGCCAACACGAAACCCTAACCCTAGCAAGGTACGATTTCCTTGCCCACATTTCTTTGCCACAAGAGAAAGAAAGGAAGTGGCCTTATCATGCAAGCTGGATTTCCTTTGCACGAACAATGAAACAAAATACGAGGCATTTATATTGGGATTGTTGGCAGCTCAAGAGTTGGGAGCCAAACGTCTTAAAGTAAGGGGAGATTCAAATCTGATAGTGCAGCAAATAAGAGGTCAATTCGCAGTGAAGGAACCTATCTTGGCACCATATCGAACGGTAGCACAAAAAGTGATGGAGGCCTTCAAGAAGGTGGTGATTGAGTATGTGCCAAGAGGACAAAATAAATAACCTGATGCATTAGCAACAATAGCATCTAGAGTGTATATCCAAGGAGCTGACCTAGATGTGAAGGTAATAAAAAGAACCCTCTCAACCACGGTGCTAGATTTGTTCCCCAGAGATATGATAGATGATTGGAGACATTATATCTCCCATCAGTTGGAAACAAAAGAGGGAATAATCTCACCAGTGGAACTTCAGAAATACAGTATCGTCAAAGGGCTCTTGTATCACAAAGAAGCATATGGTTTATTGACACGATGTTTGGGGAGGTAGGAAGCGAATAGAGTTTTGAATCAAGTACATGAAAAGAGCTGTGGATTGGAAGATATTGAGTTGTATCGTAGGTTGCAGTACCAAGGGTATTATTGGCCTGAAATGAAGAAGGAAGCAGATGCACTTCAACGACAATGTGTTTCATGCCAATAATACCTTGAGGAGGAGGAATGCGCCTTCATTGATGACATAGCGGATTGGCGAATCCCTTATATGGAGTTTTTACAAAGCAGAAGTCTTCCTGCCAAAAAGAAGGACGCAGTTATAATAAAGAAAAAAGTCATAATGATTCTTCTTACAAAATAGAGAATTGTTTATAAGGATGGTGTTTGGAGCTAGGCGAGGCCAAAGATTTGGTTTATCAGATGCACAAAGATGAACACCAAGGGGTAGCCAAGTTGTACAAACAGTTGATTGATCATGGTTATTATTGGCCTAAACTGGAAGGAGATTGTTTCGAATTTGTCAAGAAATGTCATGTTTGCCAAATTAATGGGAGTTTGATTCATTCTCCCGTTGTAGACCTGCGGACCATAGCAACACCATGGCCCTTCCATACATGGGAATGGATCTTATAGGTCTCATTCATCCCAATTCTAAAGGTAATACATGGATCTTGACTGCCACTGATAGAGGCGAAGCCATGTACAATATATGGGGTCAATTGACCCCACTCATTTTTGATTTTTTTTTACTTATAATGTAATAAATTTTTTTTATAACTTAGTAATTTGACCCCACTCATTTTTTATTTTTTTATACTTATGATGTAATAAATTTTTTTGGTATAACTTAGTAATTTGACCCCATTGAAATTTATTCTTGAACTCTCTTTCATTTATAAAACAAATATAGAATAAGATTGCATTGTTAAACAATGTGAGACTTCAAAAGTCCAAGTAATATTATACTTTTGTTCTATAAATAAAGGAGAGTTCAAGCCTTAAAGAGTAATTGACATAGAAGTGTAAAAGGAGGCATTGAGTTGGACTTACCTTTTATGTTTTAAGGATATCTTGCTTGTTCAAATACATGTTTTACATATGTAATCGGTCGAAAATTATAAAATTATCTAAAAAATTTGGCTCGAGGGCGCAACCCCCTAACCCCCGCTAAATTATTTGTAGGATCAGAATTTTTTGACCCCACTTAATTGGGGGTTTGGCTTCGCCACTGGCCACTGAGATGTACACAAAGTGGGTAGAGGCAATCCCTTTGAAGAAGGCTACGGGGCCAGCAGTGTCAAATTTCATCAAGGAACATATCATTTATCATTTCGGGATCCCGAAGTTCATTTTATCATATAATAGAACTCCTTTCATCAACAGGGACGTTAAAAGTCTGATAAAAGATAAAGGGTGAAGCACTACAGATCATCACCCTACTACCCGAAAGGCAATGGGCAAACAGAAGCCACAAAAAAACCTTAATCAAGATTTTATCAAAAACCATAGACGATCATCTGAATACATGGGCAGAGCAATTATCGATAGCATTATGGGAATATCGAACTTCAAAAAGAAAGCCAACAGGTGAAACCCCATGTACTTTAGTCTATGGAGAAGAAGCTATCTTGCCTGCCAAAATAGAAATCCCTTTGACTAGGATGAGACTCTGAAGCTTAGTCGAGGAAGAGAACCGACCAGCAGCCCTGGAGGCCTTAGCTGACTTACGAGACCGAGCCAAAGAAAAATTAGAACGGTATCATAAAAGACTGTGACGAAAATATAATATCGCAGTGGTATCGTGACAAATTCTGGTGGGGGACTTGGTGCTCAAGAGAGCGAATCAAGTCATGAGGGGAACACCAACTACCAAATTCTACCCCAAATGGGAAGGCCCGTATAGGTTACGAGATATCTCCGAAAGCAGGTATTGCAAAATATCTCGTATGGGATCAGATGCTATCTCAGGCCTATTAAATTTGAAATGGGTAAAGAAATATTACACATGATATAGTCATCACAAAAGTTATACTTTCAACTGAAAGTAATATGTCCTCAAGCCAATTATATTTGATGTAATAAGCATTTGCTTTGTAATCTTATTCAAATATTAATAATGGAATAAAAGGCATATTTTATCCATGTTAATTGGTTGAATTAATAAATGTGATAAACCCATAGTTTTCGGGCAATGCTTTTAGAATCATGATGAGATCATGCTAGTGAGATCTAAATTCAAGAAAGCTCAAAAACTAAAATGTTCCTAATCGTTGGATCACTAATATTGGGATTACTGATCCGGATAGATTGGTACATACTATGCTTGATCTTTAGAAGATGATGATTGATCTCATAATCATTTATGTGAAGACACTAAAGCAAGTATGTAGGTGCTTATTAGAGAATAAGTTCACTGAACGCGACTCGCTTAAAAAACCCTAATGGAGTTTTATTCACCTGTCAATAGGGAAGTTCGTAAGTGATAGTTGTACAAGTGATCCTTGGACTTGAGATCATCATAGTACCTTGTGTATGTTAAGTTATACTTTGTCATATTCCTTAATACCTTAGGGTATGTCATAGGGTATGTACGGGTATAATAAAGTATACACGGAGGTAGGTGAATGATCGACAAAGGATCTACCACTTCTGATAAAGGGAGAGAATGTCCTACGCGATTTGATAAATGATAGCTCAAAAAATCCCTGGCCAGGGTTGAATGAAAATTAGAAAGGAGTTTCTAATTTACATTAATCGGAGTTGTGCATTCTTGGATCGAAATGCATATGATTAAATAAAATAAGACTTGTCAGTAAATCCATGTCTTATATTTAATCGGGACATTGTATAATAGAAGGATTGAATTGTACGGTAACTACTGCTGAATAGGTTCTATGTGATTAAACGTTAATTTCATATTATACGGATAGTCATGATACATTATCATAAGGTGTCCCTCATGATGTAGAATAAATATTATTTATTTATATATGAATTAAAGGAGTTTAATTCATTATAAATAATATTAGAATAGTTCAAATTTATTTATTCTACGACCGACATAATATTGAACCTAAAGGGTCACAGCGCAAAAGAATAATATTATATTGGAAACAATTGGCTTAATGATAATAAATTAAGTATTTAATTTATTAGTTGAATAAATTGAAATGCTTAATATTTATAATGATATATTTGGAGAAATATTGAATTATAAATTAATGAGAGAAATCTTATTATTATTATTATTATTATTATTTAATTCTTAATTAGATTGAGAATTAAATTAAATGAAATGCAAATGCAAATTAAATAAAAATGCAAATGCAAATTAAAGATTGGAAGAATATTTGCTTAATGTTGATTAAGCAAGTAACATGTGTTAGTTGCATACATGAATAATATGTGTTAGTTGAATACATGAATAACATGTGGGTTAGGAGCAAAATGTATACTTACATTTTGTGTAAGTATGGTATACTTGCAAGTATCCTAATAAGATTAGGGTTTCCTAATTAACATGGATGAACTAGCCTCCATCTTAAGAGTTAAGAGAAAATCTAAGAATACATGAAAAATAGATATGATCTAAGTGTTCTTGAATAATAGTTCTTGTTGTTCTAATTATTCTTAAGAGTTAGGAATAAAACAATTAATTGGATTAGCCATCCAAGATTTCTAGGAAATCAAATATTGTTCCTTGTATAATTGTTCTTGGTGGATTACCTTTAGAGTGCTACACACACTTTGTAGCTTAAGTTTGATCCAAGGATTGAAGATTGGAGGAGCTTGAAGAAATCAAGAGAGGAGTAGATCTTACAGCGGTTCAAGAGTTGAATCTTCAAAGGTATTATTTCTTGTTATTCCTCTTTAATTAATAGTTATGCATAAGGTGATTCATGGATAAATTACAAAAATTTTAATTTCCATTTTCCGTTGCGTATTTCAATATGATTGTGATTTTGCAAACTTACATCAACTTCAAAAGTAACCTAGGAACCTGACTTTACAGCCCTCGAACGCGACAAGTTATACTTTCAACTTTAAAAGTAATTGAGGCACCTGACTATAAGTCCTCAAACCCGAAAAAGCTACACTTTATCTCTAAAAGTGGCGAACATTATGCTTTCTTTGACAAAAGCAAGATTTATTATTTTTATAAAATTTTTGAAACGTTATGCTTTTCGTTAAAAGCAATCAATAAAATGTCAAACTTTCACTTATACTTGAATATTCTTTGATTTTAAAAGTATGGATTCAAGTGATGGTTTGCGAGAAATCGAAAAAAAAACATGTTACTTAAAAAAATTCATGTTTACTCTTATGTTATGCATATTATTGTCTTGGAGTATTAATTTGAATAGATTCAATGTTAAACATTGGGTCTTAAGGAAAAATTCAAGTTAAAGGCAATCAATAATGCTAAAGAAACTCTATTATGATAATTGACATATATATGAGTTCTTTAATACAGGAAATAACAAAAAGTTCCAAAAAACCATGATCTAAAGCCAAGACATATCAAACTAAAGAGGGGGCAGGGCTAAGGCCTCTATGTTGGCAATGGCAGTGTCTCGAGTCTTTGCATTTGTGACCATCAATTACTTAACCTCTCGGGCAGTCGATTCTGATTTTCGAAGCTGGGACTCCAAATCCTGAAGCTGGGTCTTTATTTTGTTGGTGGTTTTTTCAATATCTGAAAGTTGTACTGCAAGCGAGTTACCCTCATACTGACATATAACAACCTCCGAACGTAATGAGACAATACGAAAATTGTAACTGAGGAGATCTAGCCTCTCGTGAAAAGGAACCATGTCTAACCCCATAGAGGTGAAGTCTGCAACCTCACAGCTAAACCTATGTAAGTCCTTTGCTCGTAAAGAATAAAGAGAAAGACTGTGCATCTCGAGAACAAGGATTGCAAGGCAGTCTAACAAGAAGGTCTGGAGGGCAGTCCCACGAGTATGCATCTGATCAAGTATCTGCAGAAACAGAGCTAAGAGATGATCAAGGATTTCCTGACTGGAAGATGATATCTGAAAACCCCTCTAAGGAACAAAACCTCTGGTTTGATTGAAGGAAGCTCTAGTAAGAGCCACTTTAGAAGCAGCCATAACATCCATTAGAGTGAGAGCTGTATGAATCGGCGACTGTAAGACTACCTCTAGCTCCGTGAGACCCTGAATGTTAGGTGGATAACCAAGGTCACTAAACGGTGAGATAGCACAATCAGGATTAAGAGAATCAAATAAAGCAAGCGCCTCAACAGGCAAAGGCAGATCCTTCATTCTCTTGCTCTAAAAAGGAAGATGACAAAGCATTATACATTATGAAGAAGAAAATTTAAGGAGACAAGTAATGTTAACTAAATAAAATACTCACAATGATACCAATAGAGAGAGAGAGAGTCGTGAGGTGCCATAGAAAGTAGAATATCAGTGCCCCCACCCAAAGTGCTAGAAATAGTACCCTCCCGGGCACGTATAATCTTGGTAGAATCCCCCTAGGGAGGATGAAAATCAGCTATAGGTTCAGGCGGATTTTCCCACGAGGAAAAAGGAGTCACGACTATAGGATCACCAACATCAATATGAGTTTCATCAGTACCCTCAATGTTATCATGAAGAGATGCAGTAGGAGGCTATGATGGGGGTAACGTACCACCACCAGCAGGACTCGAGTCCACATCAGAAAAGGAATCTATAGCCTCAAGGCTGACATGAACATCATGAGATGAAGAGGACTCGATAGCAATAGGGGCGAATCGAGAAGGCTCACAAGTAGTAGAAGTCACTGCCCCGTTAGTAGCATGTGTAAGAACCCTAGTAGGGATATTGTCATCATCCTCTTCCTCAACAATCTGAAAAGCAAGGAACAAATAATATAACGAAATATAGAAGAAAAATATGAATGTTGACGAAAATATATAAATGAATTGAAGAAAAGGTATACCACGAGTTTTCGACGTTTCTTGCCCAAATCCACGGCTGCGGGTATATTAAAGCTAGCATCGTCATGAGGATGTTTTAATAAAGGCTTCAATATAAGGGTGGTCCCATTTGACATTTGCCTAATAATAGACTGACCGACTGGAGCCATGGCAGAGTCTACAGGGGGCAATACCTCAACAACAATACTAGTGGGGGCCCTCGCCCTAGAATGAGTAACCCTTATTTCCTCGGCAACCGTGGATCCTTGGGGAGGAGCTGCTGGATGAGGAAGAATTTGAGACGTCACCCATGGTGGAAGACGCCTAGAAGTAGTAAGGGCCTGTGCTGGAGGAGCATCTAGAACATTCTGAGGAAGATCCTCTACTGACAAGAGAGGAGGAGACTTAGGCATTAAAGCCTCTCCATCAATAAGTCAACTGCTAGTTGGCCAACACTATGAATGGGTATTGAGCCTGGGAGAACATAACATTTTGGCCCATTGGAGACGCTTGGGAGGAGAAACCGGTAACAAGCAAATTATGGTATCATCCTGCCACATCTTTAGGTTGACGAGCCAGAAATTGCGCTTGCCAGTAGTGTATCGCCCTTTCCGAGAATCATCTGGTATGACGAAGGGAAGAGGGTCATGAGAAGCAGTTGAAGACCTTGGAAACTCCCATGCAAATGAAGGGGATGTGGGGATGAAATTGAGGAGAGCACTCTTGTAATTCCCTTGGCAAGACTGGCCAAAAGGCCGATCTTGATCAAATCCAAATTGTCGCATAACTCTGTGAGGAAAGTAGAGTACAGTACCAAACTCCTCATCCTCAACGAAATAGGGGAGACCCACTCAATTCTTTAACACTCGAAATGGAGCAAAAGTCGCTCCTATAGAGGTGAGGCAGAAGACCGCCTTCCGGAACAATAGTGTAAGGACGAGCAATGAAGCATGAAAAGTCATCAATGTAAAGTTGTAAGTCCGAACTAGTTTTATTGCCAATCCAATGAGAAGTATGGGGAACAATGTGGGGCGATGAGAAGGGAGTTGGAAATTTTTTCTTCTTCTTGGAAAGATACACTGAGGTAGAATGGCCCCAACAACGTTCGAAGAGGGAGATCTGAAGAAAGGAGCCCGGAATAAAGCAGTTCACATCATACCTGAATAAATGAGATAAAGGTTGATAAGTAAAAGGGAAATGCAGTATGAACGATTGCTGATACAAAAAAAATGAAAAGGGAGTACCTTCCTACAGATTCCCTCATGGCAAGGACAATCTCGTCCAAGCGGCGATACAGGGTCCGCAAGAAGAGAGGAACAAGACGAACTTCCAGACCCTGAGACAACATAGCTGCCAAGATAAACATACGGGCTGAGGGACCATCGATGGGTAACCCTGGGAAGATAAAGCGGGACAACCACATAGCCAAGTAAGCAGCTAGGGGAAAAGGGCAAAGCTCCTTATGAAGAGTGAGAACGGACTTGCCATGGACAGAACTGTTCCAATGACCAGGCTTCTAATCCTGGAAGAAGTAACATACCCAAGAAAGCCAGGAAGTTTTCTGCCGGTTAGAGGTCTCGAAATCTGAAAGGATCGAATCCCCCTGAAACCGTGAAGTGCAATTGGAAGTCTAATTGAAGGCCTCTATCAAATAAGCAACACACTCGATATCCCTGGGGGACAGGCTGGATAGGCTACAAAAGTCGAAGCAGCAAAAAGAAGACTGCAAGATATAATTTAGAACAAGTTCATAACCAAAGAAAAATAAAGCAGAATGAACGAAATAGAAGAGGGGCTTACTAATAAACGACATAAATATCCTCTAGAGTAGGGGTGAATTCCCCCCAAGCAGTGACGAATGTACATGTAGAGGAGCACCAACGAGAAATCAACACGGTAAGAGCATCATGGTCCTGTTGGATACGGAGATCCCTGCATAGCTGAATGCAATGCAGAATGTTAGCCTTCTCTAATATACCCACATAATCAGAATTTGACTTCATCGGTCCAATGTTGCCATCCCTGAATGGGACTGTAGGGGTACTCCTGCTTTTCTATACACATACGGGGAATGCGAGTAGAGCAGGGGAAGCTGTCTGAACTTTCGCAGTTCGCAGCATATAGAAATAAGCCTTCTTTCTCAGGTAGAGGAAAGGTTGCATGATCATAATTCTTCACTTGTTCCGAAAAAGTGTCAAAAGACCCATAGAAATGAGCATTTCCCCACTTACTGATGAAAGGAACTTCCTTAGTAGTTTTTGGGTCTGTAGAACGTTCACTGGAATTGGCTTACGACAAGAAAACTTAGCATGAGAATTATGGAGAACAATAAAGGAAAATGAATAGGCATTTGAAATTAAATGCTTACCATAGCAAGAAAGAAGGTATAAGATTCACAATGAAAAGACCTAGTTAGAAAAAGAAAGACTACCGGAAAGGATGTTTCCTTGTTACGGCGGAAAAAGTGTAGTTTTTTCTTTAAGAATATTCGAGCCAAAATCATTGTTAAGGTGAGATGGCTCAGAAAAGAAAGATTATGATCACCTAAAAAAAGAAATAGACGAAGCAAATTAAGAAAAAAACCAAAGAAACAAGACAATTAAACAAGAAAGTGAAAAGAAAGTGAAGACAATAGGAAGAGGTAGGACCCCTAGAATGCGGCCATCCCATAGGATTCGACTATATAGGGCTAGAACCCTGAGGTTCTGCTACCTAGGGAGGAGTCCTTCTTGCCTTAGTCCTTTTTTCTGCTTGGATTGAAGAGGAAGGGGTGGGACCCCTAGGGTTCGGCCACCCCATAGGGTTCAGCCTTATAAGGCTAGACCCCTAGGGTTCGGCTACCCAAGGAGGAGTCCTTAACCAAGTCCTTTTGTTTGTTCGAATTGAAGAATGCTTGCTTGATGTTTTTTGATGGCTTCTTGATTCTAAGGAAGAAGAAGAAGAAGAAGAAGAATATACCCATATGATAAATTTTGTAGCCATATAAGAGAGGGATGGTGGTTCTCCCACGTGCCCTCGTCATGACATCAAGCATCTTTGTTAATTATATGAGTGGATTTCATAAGTTCTGATTATGAATAGGCTTAACTAGAGAAACGAGTCAGAAATAAATATGGCTTTCATGATGGGTTGAACCTATTATATGAACCCATTAATATGAACTTATTAATATGTTACCTATTATTATGAGACGAACCTTCTGTATGAACCTATTAATATAGTACCTATTAATATGGGAAAAACAAGAGCCATGTGCACATATTACCTATTAATATGAACCTGCATGGGCTATCATCCGAAGTCGCGAATAAATATGCATGCTTGGAGTTGAGATTAATGACTACATTGTGGCATCAAATCACTTGTAACAGAAACATCTCTAAAGCAATTCATTTACCTGATGAATCTACTAAACGAAAGTCTAAAGATATATGCAGTCGAATTCCTGATGTTCAACAACAGTTCACTTCGCACGAAAATGTTACAGACTTTGATGCGAGGAGGTTGCGGATTGAAAGTAGAGATAAAATTATACTCGGTAGTAAAAAGCTTGCGACAATGGTTGATATTCTTGAAGGAAATTAAGCAATTTTACTGAGACCCCGCGTACGTGATTTGAGGAGTTTTAGTTCCATTTTTATGGAAAGCTTTTCCAACCGTGGGATTCTAAAGAGATATGGACTTTGAGGCTTGGTCCTTACATAATCCAATAAAGAATTCTTGATTTAGTTTTGGAAAATAAGCAATTATATGATGGAAAACCTAAGTTAGGAGATGATTGAATATGTGCAACAGACTTACATACAAATCAATTACTGTGTGGACACAAACATTATCCTCAAGGCCTTCCATCCGAATTTACTTTTAATTTTTTCCGATTACAAACACGATTTTCTTTCAGTTCTTGGATTAAAAAAAAGAAAAAGAAAGAAAGAAATATTATTATATATATAATAATAATAATAGTGTATATATATAAGACAAAATTGGATTTAGTTTGCAAATAAGAGCCTGATTGTGTACAGTTACCAACGTATACTTGGAATTATATTTTGGTAATGGGAGCAAGTCCAGGCATAATTTAATTGTGTCTTTCCATATGGGTAATGAGGCATTCGGTTGGCACATTTGATTACCTTATTATGGGACATGGACATATATGTTCTCCCCCTCGGTGGATATGGCAAATCAAAGGAACAACATGTTTACTTAATATCAGCATTTATGAATGACATCAAGTGGTGTATTTGTGACAAATTCGAATACAAGTTATATGTCAAATTTTTCTTGAAGCAGAATTCAAAGAGTCAGAAGTATTTTGCACAATCACCGCTCTGAAGGCGTGACTCACGTGTAGGGGGCAAGTATGAGCCCAAGTACAAATTAGGGTTCACAATGTGACCTAATCCAATTGAATGCACAAATTAGGGTTTTCATTGTGACCTAATTAAATTAAATGAATAGACAGAAAAGCCAAAAATAAATGTGTGAGACCTAAGAGAAGCTTCTATGTGTCTCGAGGCAGAAGACTTGTGGAGGCAACTTATTATTTTAGGAATTGATTGAGGGATTGGATCGGTGGGTAGAAAGACAGGGGCGATATGGGCATTACTCTAGTGACTAAGGGTATTTCTGGAATTTCTCCCGAGGGCATGTGCCTGACACATGACCACTTTCCAGGAAACCCTATAAATACTCCTTCCATTCCATTGAGGAAGGCACTTTTGGACTCCTCACTTGGCTTGGACCTTTGAAAAGATTGAAGACTTGGAGATTCTCTCTCAACCTGAAGCACACACGAAGGTTCTCTAGATCCTAGTTACTCTTGAAGGCACTTAGATCCTAGGAGTTCTGCCATGTGTTACTAGGGTAATCACCTACTTTAGAGGATGTTTATGCCATTTATTAGTAAGCCCCTCTTCTGTTTCGTTCATTCTGCCTTATTTTTCTTTGGTTATGCACTTGTTCTGAATTATATCTTGCAGTCTTCCTATTGCTTCTTAGCCTATCCAGCCTGTCCCCTAGGGATATCGAGTGTGTTGCTTATTTGTCCGAGGCCTTCAAACAGACTTCCAATTACATTTCGCGGTTTCAGGGGGTTTTGATCCTTTCGGATTTCGAGACCTCCAACCGGCAAAAGACTTCCTAGCTTTCTTGGGTACGTTACTTCTTCCGGGATTACAAGCCTGGTCACAAGAATAGTTCTGTCCATGGCGAGTCCGTTCTCGCTCTTCATAAGGAGCTTTGCCCTTTTCCCTTGGCTGCTTACTTGGCTTTGTGGTTGTCCCGCTTTATCTTCCCAGGGTTACCCGTCGACTGTCCTTCAGGCCATATGTTTAGCTTGGTAGCTATGTTATCTCGGGGTCTAGAAGTTCCTCTTGCTTCTCTCTTCTTTGGGACCCTGTATCGCTGCTTGGACGAGACTGTCCTTGCCATGAGGGAATCTATAGGAAGGTACTCCCTTTTCGTTTTTTTTGCGTCGACAATCTTTCATACTACATTTCTCTTTTACTTGTCAACATTTCTCTCATTTATTTAGGTATGATGTGAACTGCTTTATTCTGGGCTTCTTTCTTCAGATCTCTCTCTTAGAGCGTTGTTGGGGCCATTCTACCTCAGTGTATCTTTCCAAGAAGAAGAAAAAATTTCCAACTCCCTTCTCATCGCCCCACATTATTCCCCGTACTGCTCATTGCTCATTGGATTGACAATAAAACTAGTTCGGACTTGCGACTTTACATCGATGACTTTTCATGCTTCATTGCTCGTCCTTACACTATTGTTCCGGAAGGCGGTCTTCTGCCTCACTTCTATAGGAGCGACTTCTGCTCCATTTCGAGTGTCAGAGAATTGAGTGGGTCTTCGCTTTCCTAGTTCTTATTCCTCCGAGCTGCAGATCTCCCCTATTTCGTTGAGGATGAGGAGTTTGGTACTGTACTCTACTCTCCTCATAGAGTTATGCGACAATTTGGATTTGATCAAGATCGGCCTTTTGGCCAGTCTTGCCAGGGGGATTACTAGAGTGCTCTCCTCAATTTCATCCCCCACAACCTTTTCATTTGCACAGTGGTGATGTGCTTCACCCTGTGTCTTTCTATCAGACTTTTAACGTCCATGTTGATGAAGGGAGTTCCATTATCTGATAAAATGATCTTCGAGATCCCAAAACGACAGATGATATGTTCCTTGATGAAATTTTCCACTACTAGCCCCGTAGCCCTCTTCAAAGGGATTGTCTCTATCCACTTTGTGTACATCTGAGTGGCGGTCAAGATCCATATATGACCTTTGGAATTAGGATGAATGAGACCTATAAGATCCATTCCCCATGTATGGAAGGGTCATGGTGTTGTTATGGTCCGCAGGTCTACAGCAGGAGCATGAATTAAATTCGCATGAATTTGGCAAACATGACATTTCTTGACAAATTCCAAACAATCTCCTTTCATTTTAGGCCAATAATAACCATGATCAATCAACTGTTTGTACAACTTGGCTCCCCCTTGGTGTTCATCTTTGTGCATTTGATAAACTAAATCTTTGGCCTCGTCTAGCTCCAAACACCGTAAGGGCTTGCCATTGAAAATATAGTAGATCTGATCTGGGCAAGAAATATAAGAAAACTCGCCGAAATTTTTTTGAATCACCAGAGAAGATGACCCGAAAGTCGCCGCCGACGAACTTTCTAGCAGAGCCCGTTTGGGCTATTTTCGGCCAGAATTTGGAGAAACTTTGTATTAGAAAGTTGTAGAGAATTTAATTTCATGCGAAATGGACATAAAATTCGTAATTTTCTGGTAAGTGGTTTAATTATTATAATGTTTTTAAGATTCAACAATTTGATAATTATAATTAAATTATCAAAAACATTATTTGGGCTGAAATA
This sequence comes from Aralia elata, assembly GCA_034770075.1. Taxonomy (NCBI): domain Eukaryota; kingdom Viridiplantae; phylum Streptophyta; class Magnoliopsida; order Apiales; family Araliaceae; genus Aralia; species Aralia elata. The sequence continues at coordinate 22,075,762 of CM068388.1, forward strand.
TCTTTACAAAAATCTTATAATATTATTTATGATTTTCTGGAAATTTTTGGTGAATTATTGAAGAGCAGAAATATATATTTTATTTTTAAGCTATTTAAAGTTAGTTTAAAAATAGTGGAAATTCACAGAAAATTATGTGAATGGTGGAAAATTATGAAACTTGGTGAAAAATCTTATAATATTATTTCATATTTTGTGGAAAGTTTTGGAAAATGTTTGAGGAGTAGAAGTATTTATTATATTTTTAAGCTATTTAAAGTTATTTTAAAAATAGTGAAAATTCACAGAAAATTCTGTGAATGATAGAAAATTATGAAACTTGGTGAAAAATCCTATAATATTATTTCAGAATTTCTGGAAATTTTTGGAAAATTTTTGAAGAGCATAAGTAGTTATTGTATTTTTAAGCTATTTAAAGTTAGTTTAAAAAATAAGTGAAAATTCGTAGGAAATTCTATGAATGGTGAAATATTATGATAATTAGTGTAAAAACTTATAATAATGTAGGATAAATATTGATGATATTTTGAAGATATAAAAGTATGTTGAGTTATTATTTCAATTTTGAAGCTATTAAATGATAGTTTTTATAAATAGAAATAATTATAGAAAATTGTTGGATAATCCGAAAAATGTGAAAAATTGGTTAGAAAGTCCAGAATAATATTCTAAAGACTTTCGGAGTGTTAGCAAGCTCATGAAGTGTCGGAACATTATAAAATATGGAATAGAGTTATATAAACCAATAATTGGCGTCATTATGTGGCTAATATGTATATTATTACAAATGATATTGTGTAGGCTATTTGAAAAGTATTATAGTGTAAGTTGTAAGCAGCGCTTAAGGCAAGTTTCTTAACTTACACAAACTTTGTATTGTGGAAGTTTCTAATATCATTCAATTATGTTCTCATGAATGATATATGATGTATTGAAGCTTTAATTTACGCAATGCTTATGTTGTTTGAGCAATATTAAATTATAAAATCCTATGTTTGGTTATAGAATTTCATTTGTTATATGAGATTCATCTTATTATGTGAAATCATTTATAAAAGAGAGTTATTTTCTATTTGAATCGGCTTAACTTGATTTGTGAGCTATTCCAGTCGGAATGTTTATTGTTGTGATATTAAATTGTAATAATTCTTCAATTATGATAGTTGATCGTGCCAAGTCAAATATTATTAGGCAATTATCAATATAGGTTGCACCCCGTGCAACGATGTGATTGTTAAACGTTAAATCCAAGAACGTGTTAGACCAATATTAGCACTTATGTGCTAAACTAAAGAAGAAATGTTCCATTAATGAACTGTTGATGTGATTAAGACTATTTTATTAATGAAAGAAGTAAAGGAAAATTTAATTCCTATTTATTTGAGCTACTTCACAATTATTGTTCAATTGCTGAAGTTTTCAAAAAATTATTTTATTCATAAATGTTGTTTATTCACTGCTTACACTTGCTGGGTAATTAAATGCTCACTCTTACAAATTCTAAAAAAATTTACAGCTAAAGCGGAAGGACCAGAATGGTCAGAAGAAGATAAGCGTTATTAATTGTTAAGGTAGAATAGTTAAAGTATATGACGGGTTGTAATATTATATAATAATGTTGTAGTATTATTTGAGGTAGTTATGTAAAGGTTTTCGTACCTGGGAGTAGGTTGAATTATATTGTAATATTTTAATATTTACTCTTATGTTGTAAGAATATGTTGAGTCAGGAGTATCTTGACGGCACCATACTCGGGTTTAAAGATAGACCGGGTTTTCGGGCTGTCACATGATCAGATACAATATCATTTACTTAATACTATACCTTAATCTAGTAGATGATAAGAGCTTGATTAACTTAATTGGCCATTATTAAATTAATCAAAATAAATACCATTCAATCAATTCAAATCGATCATCAAGAATAAATCTCACGTAAGAAGGAATAAATAATGTATACTCAATTAAACCATTAATGATAAATAAGATTCAACATCCCTTAGAACTAAAATAGAAAACTTAGCCTGACATGTCTTCAATCTTGTCGTCAAATCTAAGGTTTTTTCAATTGTGCGTCTCTGTACCCTAAAACTTTGACTAATATCATGTATTTATATCCCTAGAACAAAGTCCTAAAGCTCAAAGAAATACAAATCCAAGTTCCAAGACTGACTCACAACTCAGAACCTAATTCTTTTGCCATTTTTTAGCCAATAGAACCTTCAAATTCTAGCATTTATAGGTGATTACATTGTATGTTCCATATCACACTATGCACATTCTTTTTTCTTTTGCAAGTGAGTGCGTTTTACGCTCCTTTCTCACTTATTGCATGTGTTTATGGGAGAGTGCGTTTTACGCTCCTTCTCAACCCACCACATGATTTTGTACTTTTTTCTTCTATTTTTTTTCTTTTTAATTTTTTCCAGCATGGTTCTGTAAATAAAATAAGCGGTTAAACAGTTCTAAATGATGAAATCAATGCACATAGTCAGACCCCACATATAACTTAGCCAAGTAACATGCATCTCATATTTAAATACTCATGCAAATGAATTTAATTTAAGATCAGTCAACCGTGGATCCTAACTCAGTTATCATCATTCCTCAATTACTTAAACATCAAACAAATTCTATCAATCAGCATTAATTTTCACTCTACAACCATAACCTTTAAAAGCTTAGCCAAATAAAATTAAAGAGCCAAAAACTTTTCTTTGAGGTATTTTTCAATTTTTCCACAAACAAATCAGAACATAAGCTAACCTAAACCTCTCCCCCACACTCAAACCTTACAATGTCCCCAATGTAAGAAAATCATGAAAGACGAAATAACTAAATAACATGCAACCAAAAAGTAAAAAGAGATAGAAAATGAAATCTGAAATCTTCGATTGCCTCCCAAGCTGCGCATTTGTTTAATGTTATTTGCTCGACATCAATCCTTTCAATCCTCATAAACTAGATCCTCCAACACAACTGCCTTAACATCCTTTACCTGATATCCTTCATAAAAGGGTTTAAGCCTGTGACCATTTACCTTGAATATCTTCCCTGTTCTTGGATTTTGAATATCTATAGCACCATGAGGAAAAGTATTAGAAATAATAAATGGACCTTCCCAATGAGCACGCAGCTTACCTGGAAATAATTTTAACTTGGAATTGTAAAGGAGAACTTTTTGTCCAATAGTGAAAGTATTCCTCAAAATTCGCTTATCATGAAAAGCCTTAGTCTTATCCTTGTACAATTTAAAACTCTCATATGCATAATTCCTCAATTCCTCAAGCTCTTGTAACTGTAACTTCCTATGCTCTCCAGTGTTCTCCAAGCTCATGTTACATTGCTTAATTGCCCAGAAAGCCTTGTGCTCTAACTGTGACGCCCCCAAATTCTGACGTCACTGTCTCGAATCTGGTTCGTTACGTACTGACTCCAATAACAACATAAACTAATACAGTGGAAATGATAGAATAAATTATATTGATTTAATATAATTATTCTCGTCCCAAGGTCTCGCAACCATTACTACAATACTATCCAAGAGTCTTGATTCAAACTAAACATAGTACTAATACATAATCCATGCCTAAGCTTATTACATAACCGAATTAGAAAACTTAAAGCAACATAATAATTAATCTTCTTCTTAAGGAAGAACAAAGCTACTCCGTAGTTTTGCCCTTTCCCTTGTCCTTACCTGAAGGTTCACCTTGTTCTGCCTTAATTGGAAGGTATAAAGAAAGCAAGAATGAGCAACAAATTTGCTCAACAAGTATATACAATGGGGGTGAACAATCTAAAGTTCAAATCGCAAGGGTATGACAGTAAGGGATAGTTCAAGAATAATAAGAAGAATCAATTATAAGAGTCCCTATGGACTGAAGAACAATAAGATTCATGCGTCTAATCATTTCAAAGTCCAAGAATAGAACACTGAGTAGTCACTAAAGGACTAAGAACTCCTGCTAGAATTAACAATTATTATACTGAAAATCCAATAAAAACAAGTACACAGGTGATCAGCCTATAGTACTCCAGGTTATGCATAACTTTCACATGCTTATAAGTGCGCACGTCGGTTCCCCGACAATATAATTTCCCCTTTAATTAGGGTTGTTCATCTCAGTAAATTAGAGTCCGCACCAAGACAATAGGTTTGGAATATCTTTCTAACACATGTATAATAGTCTAACCGAAACAATGGTTTAGACAACTTTTATAATCATATTCAATGACATAATGAATACGAATACTTGCAATGAGGTTTAAGAGATATTAATCTTAAACAAATCCTTAGAATATGAATGACAGTCTATAAAGCATAAGAGTCATTGTCACATACTTGTATGATACATGAATATACAAGTTTACATGCTTGTTCGAGTACTTGCCTTTAGCGTAGTCTACGAATTTAAAGCTTAATGACACGTTGCAATCTTATTGTATAATAGTTATAAATGAGAATTTATTAGTCATACCAGTTCATAATTCAAATAATTCCACATTATGACCCTACACATATACACACAAGTATAACACATTTTTAGTCCCATCTTAGATGCTAATCCTGACCATATACCAACATATCACGTTGTTTGAAATCACTAACGATCTTGCTTTGAAACTCATTTAGAAAACTTGTAAACACCTTTAAACTCTTGAATTCTATATGGTCTTAACATGGTCACATAATAGAAATCTCAGTTTAATCATGTGCTAAAGCTTAATGCACACACAATTTATTTTCAGATTAGCAACAAAATAGTCAGAATGTACTGCAGGACGGCGCGACCGCCCTGGAATATAACTAGGGAATGGCGTGGTCACGCTGCTCCCTGTTAGCTCTAGTGCAGGCTTGTCTCCTGTATGGTCTTAGCTTAACTTTAATCATACAATGCTACTGGTACCTAACATACATACACGTCCGAAGGTATAACTTCAAATGAATATTTAACATGCTTGTCCTACGTTATTTCCAATATTTCATTCCATTTGAAATCCATAAGGTAACATGCTCAACAAGTGTAATTTATAAAGGCGAATCATAACGGTTAATATATCACTCGATGTTGCTAGGCAAACTATAACATGCATGCTCGTACATATATTACGTTTACACGGTTAACGTAGTTCATCGTTTGAAAACTTGTTTTAAAGCATACTTGCATTTATGAGAACATGCTTAATCATACCAGTGAGCATAACGATCATGTCTAGAGGCATATGAAGTCCTATTATACATGTTTGTAAGTTCAGAACATCCGAGATACAAGTTCGTTAAGTTTCACTTCCAACACTTCAAGTTTTTCTTTTGGAACATCGTTAGAACCAAGCTAACACAACTCATAACATGCAAGACCATTTCGGACCACATACCAGATATACACATGGGCTTATTTAAGCTAAACTAACATGCTCATGACACTTGAAAGCTTAAAAAAACTCAATTTCATTCTGGTACATGGCGCGACCGCGCCTGGTTTTGCCTGGGGAGTAGCGCGGCCGCGCTGCTCCTCGACAGAACCAGGGAACTCCCTCAATCGACCAAAATTTTCAAAACCAAATCTCGAAAATCATACCCACATGCTACTCAAACAACCACATTCCATCTATGTCATGTACATAAGCTTAGTTTAACATCATGGCATCAATTACTAACCAACTAATAAGAGATTTCATAATAATTCTAGAATTTTGCAAAGTTTGAAATTTAAGTGCATAGAATAGTATTGTTACCTATTGAAGCTTGAGTTGGAATTTCCTCTACTACCCACACTAATTACTAACTCAATTTTCACAATGCTCTCTATAAAACTTACCAGATAATTTAACAAAGAAAATTTGGGAGGAGGATGAGTTCTAATTTATAGAAAGTTAAATACCCAGATAATGCATTTGCTCGTTGTTTCGAACCAATGGAAGAAGGAAGAAGATGATGGTCCTAGATTCAATAGTGAATTCCACTCTCCCTCCTCCATCATCACCAAATTCCAACTCTCTACCAATTCTCAGCAAAGTGGGTGATAGACCAATGGCCTATATACGACTAATTACTAGAGGGGGACATTCAATTTGGGACAAAGGAAACAAATGTTCAGCACTTCTAAACAAGCCTATATACCAGACTTTGATTTAACATGTAAACTTAGGTCATGAGGGGTATTACAAAATTAAATGTTACCACATTGTATCAAATAGAGTCACATGTACACATACCATATAATTAATTAAGGTGAAATCTAATTTCCTACTAATACACAATTAATCAATATTCATTATTATTTCATTATTCCATAGCACATATTATTATTTCAATAAACACTTAAGTATTGAAATAATTATTATCTAACAATTATTAGTTTACTTCAATTGTTATCCCATGTAATTAAAATACATAGTTAATAGTCTATATCACACATCAATATGTCACATAGGATGTTCATACAATTTAAATGTCACACATCTCTTTTATATCATTAAATGAATGCAGAAACCTTATTATAATTAATATACACCTTATCATGCGGTTACACCTCAAGTAGCATAGCATATAAGACTTAAATAAATTAATAGAGATTATTAGTCACACAATAATTAATTAACTAAGATAGCATTAATAATTTCTTTTCTTATTAAATTACTCCTTTAATAAATAAACAAGAAATCATTTTACCACGTCATTACCAAAATGACATATCACGTATACTCATATTCGAATGAATATTCAACTTAAATGGAAAGTTAATATTAATATTATTCAAAATTCTCGGGTATTACATCCTTCCCCCCCTTATAAAAATTATGTCCTCGAAATTGATACAAGGTTACACAAACAAATGGGGATAATCCCTCCTCATCTTACTTTCTAACTCCCACGTAGTCTCCTCGGCGTCGTGGTTTCGCCAAACTACTTTTACAGAAGATATACTTTTGTTTCTCAAGGTTTGCTCTTTCCTATCCAGTATTTGGACATGAATTTCCTCATAGGTCATATTCTTCTCTACTTGAATCAGCTTATAGGATATCATGTGCTTATAGTCGGGTTTGTACGGACGTAGCACAGAAATGTGAAACACGTTGTGGATGTGTTCCAGCTCAGGCGGCAAAGCTACCTCGTATGCTACTTCGCCCACTCGCTTCAAAACTTCAAATGGTCCTATGAACCTCGGACTCAACTTTCCTTTCTTACTAAATCTAATCTTTCCTTTCCAAGGAGATACTTTTAAGAATATAAAACTACTGACTTCAAAGTCTCGGCCCTGACGGTGCAAATCCGCATCGGCTCTTATCGTTAACACCACATCAGCTGTCTGTTGAACCATCTCCGGCCCCAAAAGTCGTCGTTCTCCAACTTCATCCCAACACAACGGTGTTTTGCACTTCCTTCCGTAGAGAGCTTCGTACGGTGGCATACTGATACTCGCGTGATGACTATTATTGTAAGCGAATTGTACTAAGGGTAAGTGGTCATCCCAGTTCCCCTTGAAATCCATTACGCAAGCTCGAAGCATATCTTCTAGCGTTTGTATAGTTCATTCACTCTGTCCGTCTGTCTGAGGATGATAAGCGGTACTTAACCTTAATTGTGTCCCCATTCTTTCTTGCAGGCTCTTCTAGAAATTTGACATGAAGCACGGATCTCGAACGGAGGCGATTGACACCGGCACTCCATGTCGTGAAACTATTTCCTTCACGTACAAATTTGCTAATTGGCTAAGGTTGAAACGAATATTGATCGGTAGAAAATGAGCTGTCTTCGTTAGTCGATCCACGATAACCTAAATGGCATCAAAACCCTTCTGTGTGACCAGAAGTCCCACAACGAAGTCCATCGTAATGTGCTCCCATTTCTACTCCGGTATTTCCAGCGGTTAAAGTAGACCACTCGGCCTCTGATGTTCAGCTTTGACTCGTTGGCAAGTAAGACATCTACGGACGTACTCTGCAACCTCTCACTTCAGATTTGGCCACCAAAAATGTTGTCGTAGATCCCGGTACATTTTCGTTCCTCCAGGATGAACATAATATGCCGTGTTATGTGCCTCGTGCAAAATGTCTTCTCTTAGTTCAGCCATAACTGGCACCAACACGCGGTTTTCAAATCTCAAAATGCCATCCTTATCCATTCGGAATTTCTCTTCCTCATTTTCCGCTATCCGTTTCTTTATCTTCTCCCACTCATCATCTTTTTCTTGTGCTTCCTTTATTTGATCCAATAAGGTTGGACGAGCTTCCATTACAAATAACTTTTCTTTGGTTTGTCTTGGTTCCTTGATCTCTATTTCCAGTTTCTCCAACTCTCTCACTAACTCCTCCTGAGATATTAATATAAACAATTTCTCCCTTCCTTTCCTGCTCAACGCATCAGCTACCACGTTGGCTTTTCCGGGTGATAAAGAATATCGCAGTCGTAATCCTTGATTAATTCCAACCACCTCCTTTGTCTCATGTTTAACTCCTTCTGTGTGAATATATATTTTAGACTTTTGTGGTCCGTATATATCTCACATTTTTCTCCGTACAAATAGTGCCTCCAAATTTTTAACGCAAAAACTACTGCTGCTAGCTCCAAGTCATGGGTAGGGTATCGTTTTTTGTAATCCTTCAATAGTCGTGACGCATACGCAATGACCTTGTCGTGTTTCATAAGCACACAACCGAGTCCTTTATGCGACGCATCACTATACACCACAAATCCTCCCGTACCATCTAGTAAAGATAATATAGGTGCCTCGCTTAACTTCTTCTTCAACTCTTTAAAACTTTCTTCGCATTTGTCCATCCACACGAATTTCACCGACTTTCTCGTTAGATTGGTCAATGGAGTCGCTATCTTAGAAAAATCTTGTATAAATCTTCGATATTACCTGGCTAACCCTAGAAAAATTCTTACCTCCGTCGGCGTCCTCGGTTGTTCCCAACCATTAACAGCCTCCACCTTCGCACGGTCTACTGAAATCCCATTCTTGTCTATCACGTGTCCCAAGAATTGCATCTTCTCCATCTAGAATTCACACTGGGAAAATTTTGCGTACATCTTCTCCTTTCTTAATGCCTCCAACACTGTCTTTAAATGTTCGGCGTGCTCTTCTTTGGTCTTTGAGTAGATTAGAATGTCGTCGATGAAAACCACCACAAACTTATCCAAGTATGGCTTGAATACTCGGTTCATCAAATCCATGAACGCTGCTAGAGCGTTGGTCAAACTGAACGACATCACTAAAAATTCGTAGTGCCCATACCGAGTTTGAAATGTCGTCTTCGGAATGTCGTCCTCTCGTACGTTCAATTGATGATAACCCGTTCGTAGATCTATCTTAGAGAAACATTTTGCTCCCTTTAATTAATCGAAAAGGTCATCTATCCTTAGTAACGGATACCTATTCTTGATCGTTACTTTGTTCAACTCTCGATAGTCAATACAAAACCTCATCGATCTGTCCTTCTTCTTGATAAATAATACTGGTGACCCCCAAGGAGACACACTCGGCCGAATATAACCCTTATATAATAATTCCTGCAATTGTATCATCAATTCCTTCATCTCTACCGGTGCCATACGATACGGGGCTTTCGAAATTGGTGCAGTTCCTGGTACTACGTCTATTACGAATTCGATTTCTCTGTCTAGTAGAAGGCCAGGCAGATCATCTGGAAACACGTCTTGAAACTCTCTCACTACTGGCATATCTTTCACTTCTACTCCCTTCTTTTGAGTATCTGCAATATAGGCTAAATAACCCACACATCCTTTCTTTAATAATTTCTTAGCCAGCATTATCGTAAGACAACAGGATTGCTTAAGCGATGAGCTACCATAAAATACTACCTTAGGCCAATTTGAAGTCTGAAGGTTCACACTTTTCTTTTGACAATCGATCATCGCAGCATGGCTGGATAACCAATCCATTCCTAATTGTTGGGTTTGTATATAACGCAAGCATGCAATCAAATTACATAAATAAGACGGAAATGAGATAAAATCAGATTTTAAAATTTTATACAAACCATCACCATGATCAATCTATGTGCTCAATTAACGATATAAACGAAAGAGAAAGAGAATAAGAATTATACCCTCGTAGATCAAAGCTTCCTCGGGTACAAGTTTAACTCCTAGTCCTTCGTGTTCTCCTCGAATTCCACCGATTAAATTCATTTGCTTGATCAACGTTAGCCACCCAAGTGTTTGGCCTCTAGAGGTGATCCACCAAGGAAGAATAGGTATTCAAGAAGTTGGGTATTGGCAAAACCCTAGTTTCTATCTCTATAGAAATTGTAAGTACTCTCCACAATCTAATGCAAGAGTGTGTAACCCTAATCTATGATAAGACTCCTCTTATTTATAAATGTAGGAATAACCCTTCCCTAAACTATTTAGGATTAGGGTTTCTATTATAATTAAACTCCTTTAATTAATTATGCTCCTAATCCAATTAGGAATTTATGAGAGTACTTCTATTAATTAATTCCTAATCACTATTAGGAATTAAATAATAGTAATAGTAATAATAATAATAAGACTCCTCTTATTAATTTATATTTAATATTTCCAAAATATTAAATAATAAATATTAAGTTATTTAATTTATTCTATCTCCATATATTAAATTAAATACACTTAACTTATTATTACAATTATGCCATTTACTTCTTAAATAAATATTTTTCTTTTGCGGTGTGACCCTTTAGGTTCTCCATATTAAACCGGTTGTGAATAAATCAATTAGAACAATTCTAATCTTATTTAAATAAATAAATTAAACTATTTAATTCATTTAAATAAATAATATTTATTCTACAATAAGGGTAAGCCCCCTTAGCGATCAACGACATTCCAGATAATATAGATTTCAACATTAATCACAAAAGAACCTTTCAGTGAATAGTTACCGTACAATTCAATCCTTCTACCATACAATGTCCCAATTAAATATAAGACATGGATTTACTGTCAAGTCTTATTTTATTTAATTATATGTATTTCGATTCCCAAATGCACAACTCTAAATAATGCAAATTAGAAACTCTTTTCCAATTTCATTCTGCCTTGGCCAAGGACTACTGAGTTGTCATTTATCGAATCACATAGGACATTTCACATCTTTTACTAGACGTGGCAGATTCTTTGTTGATCATTCACCTATCTCCATGCACAACTTATTATACCCAATCATACCCTTTGATATACCCCAAAGATCTTAAGGACATGTCAAAATATAACTCATCATACACAAGATACTATGATTATCTCAAGTCCAAGGATCACTTGTACTACTATTACTAGAGGAATTCCTATTGACAGGCGAGTAAAACTCCATTAGGTATTCCCTAGCGAGCCACGTTCAGTGAACTTAGTCTCCAATAAGCACCTACATACCTGCTTTAGTGTCTCCACACAAATGATTATGAGATCAATCATCCTCTTCTTAAGAGCAAGCAACGTATGTACTAATCTATCTAGATTTACTAATCCCTTATTTAGTAATCCAACGATTAGGAACAATTTTAGTTTGTGAGCTATCTTGAATTTAGATCTCATTAGCATGATCACCATCATGATTCTAAAAGCATTGCTCAAAAGTATGGATTTATCACATTTAATATAACAGCACTATGTAGATAATATAAAATACCTTTTAAGAAAATCAATTCTTTTATTAATAAATGAATAAGATCACAAAGTATATGCTACATCATATCAAATATGATTGGCTTGTGTGCATACAACTTTCAATCTCCCACTTGCACTAAAGCCAATCGCTATGGTATCTAATACCCATCTTCTTTAAGTGACGATCAAACTGTTGTTGAGTTAAAGCTTTAGTAAATGGATCTGCAATGTTGTCTTGAGAGTCCACATACTCCAGGGTGACATCTCCTCTTTTAATGATCTCTCTAAGCAAATGAAACCGCCGCAACACGTGTTTGGATTTCTGATGAGACCTGGGTTCCTTAGCCTGTGCAACAGCTCCATGGTTGTCACAGAATAAAGGTACGGCTCTTCTAATGCTAGGAACCACTCCAAGTTCAGTTATGAACTTCTTCATCCAAACAACTTCCTTTGCAGCTTCACTTGCAGCTATGTACTCTGCCTCTGTCACTGAATCAGCAACTGTTTGCTGCTTGGAAATTTTCCAACTCACTGCGCCACCGTTTAAGGTAAACACATACCCTGAAACGGATTTACTGTCATCTTGGTCCGTTTGAAAACTTGAGTCTGTATAGCCCTCTAGTTTCAATTCAGACCCACCGTAGACTAGAAATACATCCTTAGTTCTTCTCAAGTACTTTAGGATATTTTTCACTGCCTTCCAGTGCTCTTCTCCTGGATTCGACTGATATCTGCTTGTTAAACTAAGTGCATGAGCGACATCTGGTCTAGTACATATCATACCGTACATGATAGATCCTATTGCGGAAGCATAAGGAATCTTACTCATACGGTCTCTCTTCTCAGGTGTCTTTGGGGCCTGTTTCTTGGAGAGATATATTCCATGGCTCATCATCATGAGACCTCTCTTGGAATCTTCCATGCTAAACTTCTTTAGCATCGAGTCAATGTACTTTCCTTGGATCAAGCCCAGCATCCTTTTAGATCTATCTCTATAGATCTTTATCCCCAAAATATATGATGCCTCACCCAAGTCCTTCATGGAGAAGTGTTTAGATAACCAAATTTTGATCGACTGTAGCGTAGGAATTTCATTCCCTATCAGTAATATATCATCAACATATAATACAAGGAATGATACATCGCTCCCACTAACCTTCTTGTACACACATGGTTCATCCTCGTTTTTGATAAAATCAAACCTTTTGATTTTCTCATCAAAATGGATGTTCCATCTTCGAGAAGCTTGTTTCAATCCATAAATGGATCGGTGTAGCTTACAGATTTGGTTTGTTCCAACCGTTGAAACAAAACCCTCTGGCTGTATCATATATACATTCTCCTCAAGCTCTCCATTGAGGAAGGCCGTTTTCACGTCCATTTGCCAGATCTCATAGTTATAATAAGCTACAATTGCAAGCAAAATCCGAATGGACTTGAGCATAGCTACTGGTGAGAAGGTTTCATCATAGTCAACTCCTTGTCTTTGTTTGAAACCTTTTGCAACCAGACGGGCCTTATAGGTCTCTACCTTGCCATCTGCTTCAATCTTTCTCTTAAAGACCCATTTACACCCAATAGGCTTGATGCCCTCAGGTGGAGAAACCAAAGTCCATACTTGGTTTTCATACATGGAGTCCATCTCGGATTTCATGGCTTCTAGCCATTTCTCTGAGTCATCACTACTCATAGCCTCTTCGTAAGTCAATGGATCATCATCGTCTATAATGCGTACCTCATCATCCTCTATGATGAATCCATACCTATCAGGTATCTTCGGTACTCTTCCAGATTTACGAATAGGTAGTGGTACAGTAGGTTTTTCTACTTGGTCAGGTACCTCACTTTGATCCGTAGTATTTTGTGGTTCTTGAACTTCTTCAAGATATATCTTACTCCCACTGACCCCTTCGAGGATAAATTCCTTTTCCAAGAAGGCAGCGTGTTTCGCAACAAACACGTTTTGATCAGTAGGATGATAGAAATAATACCCTGATATTTCTTTAGCGTATCCCACGAATCTACATTTGTCGGATCTAGTCTTCAGCTTATCATGCTCAAACCTTTTGACATAAGCTGGACAACCCCAAGTCTTAACATGCTTAAGGTTTGGTTTCCTCCCTGTCCATATCTCATATGGAGTCTTTGGGACGGATTTGGTAGGTACCTTGTTAAGTAGGTATGCAGCCGATTCTAGGGCATAACCCCTGAAGGATACTGGAAGGTCGGTAAAACTCATCATAGAACGAACCATGTCCAACAATGTTCAATTTCTCCTTTTAGATACACCATTCAACTATGGCGTCCCTGGTGGAGTCCATTGTGAGATTATACCATTTTCTTTGAGACAATTGAGAAACTCATTGGTCAAGTATTCCCCTCCTTGATCCGATCGAAGAATCTTAATACTCTTACCAGTTTGCTTCTCTACTTCACTTCTGAATTCTTTGAACTTTTCAAACGATTCATATTTGTATTTCATTAAATACACATATCCAAATCTAGAATGATCATCAGTGAAAGTAATAAAATAAGAATACCTTCCTCGTGCATTCGTTATCATAGGTCCACATACGTCTGTGTGTACCAACGCTAACAACTCTGTAACTCTTTCTCCTTTTCCAGTAAAAGGAGATTTAGTCATTTTACCCATGAGAACAAGATTCACAAGTTGGATATGATTCGTAATCAGATAGCTCTAAAAGCCCATCTTTATGCAACTTGGATAATCTTGTTTCATTGATATGACCGAGTCTACAGTGCCACATAAAGGTATAATTAACATCATCTCTTTTTCTTTTCTTAGTTTGTTCAATTTGAAGTATATTTTCATGCAAGTCAAGATGTAAAGTCCATTCAGTAGGTTCCTAACACCATATAAAGTATTTTTATTATAAATAGAACAACTATTGTTCTTTATTATAATATCAAAACCATCCATATCCAATACATAAATTGAAATAATGTTTCTAATGAGTGTCGGAACATAATAACAATTATTTAAACTAATGAACTTACCCGAAGGCAGTGCTAAACAATAAGTCCCTACAGCTAATGCAGCAACCTTTGCTCCATTTCTCACTCGTAGGACGACTTCATCCTTGTTCAGCTTTCTACTTCTACTTAGTCCCTCCATATTATTACATATGTGAGAACTGCAGCCGGTATCCAATACCCAAATAGAATTTTGACTTTCAGAAAAATTAATTTCAATCATGAACAAACCTAGATCGGAAGTTGAAGCTTCTCCAAGCTTCTTTTGTCCCGCAAGATACTCCTTGCAGTTCCTTTTCTAGTGTCCTGACTTATTGCAATGGTAGCAAATTCCTTTGCTATCTGGATTAGGTTTCTTATTATCCTTTCTCTTCGTCTTTCCCTTAGCCTTCTTGTTTTTCTTCTTTTCAGAAGATACCTTGGGCCTCTTCCTTTTCTTGGAAGAATCATCCACTAGTAAGACTTGATTCTTGTTGGATGAGAAGTGACCTTCAGCAGTTTTCAACATGTTAAGTAACTCAGGCAAGCTGACGTCCAACTTATTCATGTGAAAATTCACAACAAATTGTGAGAAGGTGTCCGAGAGTGACTGCAAGATCAAATCTTGGCTTAACTCCCCATCCATCACGAACCCTAGCTGTCCAAGTTGTTCAATCAGATTGATCATCTTAAGGACATGAGTCTCAACAGCAGTGCCCTCGGTCATACGAGATCGGAAGAGCTCCTTAGATATCTGATATCTAGCAGTCCTACTTTGCTCACTATACAACTCTTTAAGGTGCAACAATATAGTAGGAGCATCCATAGTTTCATGCTGACACTGAAGCTCATTACTCATGGATGCGAGCATGATGCATTGAGCCAAAATTGCATCATCTTGCTGAAAGTAGCAATCTCTTCCTCAAAGGCTGTTTCTGCAACACTTGCAGGGACTTGCGAATTTAGGACATAAGAAATCTTTTCAACAGTGAGAACAATTCTCAGATTCCTTAACCAGTCCGTGTAATTCGGTCCGGTCAGTTTGTTAGCATCAAGTATACTACGTAGTGATAGTGAGTTTGTCATTTTTAAATTCTGCATGTGAAATAGACAACATTTTAGCATACATTCATTTAATTAATTACCAAAATAAATTAGGACTTTATTTTAAATTGGCATCTCTCACTTTTTCATCAAACTATATTACCCTCATTATATAGTTCGGCAATTCTAATTAAAGATTTGCTAGTGAGACTAAGGATCTCATTTCAAATGTATATAGCCTTGTGGTGACACAACAAACGATATATAAATAAATAGGTAGACAACTATTGTCAATTACATCACTATGTAACTACTTTTATTTTGCCTCTTAGATTATTTTGATCAAGTGGTGACACATCTGAATCAAAATTATCCAAGTTAAGTCCAACCTAGCACTTCCATATATTCGAAAGAAAAACACTGTCCTTGTGGTGACACAACAAAACGGCATCGTTCAGTCTATTTATAAGCATCAAATGTGATAAAGCAACATCTTAAATATTTAATACTTGCCTTGTGGTGACACAACAAACTCATATTAAATATTTAATACTCTATTGTTTTACCATGCTAGAATGCGACGTTCGATATTCATAATATCTTTGAACGCTTAGGACTTAATATGATTCCTTTGAGGGGTTTGTAATTTATTAGTCTCATCTTGTTTAGCGCATGCACATATATATATATATATATATATATATATATATATATATATATATAAAATACGCGTCATATTATTTTACATGCGAAGCATGTTGGATAATATATAATATATATAGAAAGCATGCACATATAAAATACTATATTCTATCCGGATTGATTATGGACTTTTATTCTAGTTTGGTTCACTAGAGCCACCAAGTGAACCAAAAGGTCAAACCTATGGTGCAAGAATAAAATTTAAATATAACTATTACATTTAAACTCGGGCTCCAATACAAACGGGTCTTCAAGCGCTCCTTGCTCCTTTGTCTCCAATTCTTTAAAATTAATTCTAATTATTCCTATTACATAAACTATTTACAATAAATAGAAACCTTGATCAGCAGTCAAGGGAAAGTACATAGGAGAGAGATATAATTTACATTAAGAAAAACTAGAGAAGATGAGGTACGCAGACCCCATTTATAAAAACCCATACATTCAAGCATCCACTAAAATAAATCCAATCACACATTGGTCAATAGTCCATAATCAATCCCTATTTATTATCATACATATCGCTATATGTATCAATAAATAACATTCATCCCATGAATAATAAAACCATTCCATATATGCATTGATATCAATTAATGGGCAAACGTTTTGCTAATATTTAGTTTTGAAACAAAATAAACTCTTTTATTTTAATCAAAAACTAAATCCAAATTAAACTCCTTTAATTTTAATAATCTGAAATCCTATTTCAGATAAAATAAACATCTTTATTTTAAACTTATATCAATTAAATAAACCATTTATTTCAATAGAAGGAAAAAAAATCGAATTCTGCTAGTCGGCGCAGTTGTGCCCAGAATGAGGCTCTGATACCGCTGTTGGGTTTGTATATAACGTAAGCATGCAATCAAATTACATAAATAAGGCGGAAGCGAGATAAAATCGGATTTTAAAATTTTATACAAACCATCACCATGATCAATCTATGTGCTCAATTAACGATATAAACGAAAGAGAAAGAGAATAAGAATTATACCCTCGTAGATCAAAGCTTCCTCGGGTACAAGTTCAACTCCTAGTCCTTCGTGTTCTCCTCGAATTCCACCGATTAAATTCCTTTGCTTGATCAACGTTAGCCACCCAAGTGTATGGCCTCTAGAGGTGATCCACCAAGGAAGAATAGGTATTCAAGAAGTTGGGTATTGGCAAAACCCTAGTTTCTATCTCTATAGAAATTGTAAGTACTCTCCACAATCTAATGCAAGAGTGTGTAACCTTAATCTATGATAAGACTCCTCTTATTTATATATGTAGGAATAACCATTCCCTAAACTATTTAGGATTATGGTTTCTATTATAATTAAACTCTTTTAATTAATTATGCTCCTAATCCAATTAGGAATTTATGAGAGTACTTCTATTAATTATTTCATAATCTCTATTAGGAATTAAATAATAGTAATAGTAATAATAATAATAAGACTCCTCTTATTAATTTATATTTAATATTTTCAAAATATTAAATAATAAATATTAAGCTATTTAATTTATTCTAACTCCATAGATTAAATTAAATACACGTAACTTATTATTACAATTATGCCATTTACTTCGTAAATAAATATTTTCCTTTTGCGGTGTGACCCTTTAGGTTTTCCATATTAAACCGGTTGTGAATAAATCAATTAGAACAATTCTAATCTTATTTAAATAAATAAATTAAACTATTTAATTCATTTAAATAAATAATATTTATTCTACAATAACGGTAAGCTCCCTTAGCGATCAACGACTTCCCAGATAATATAGATTTCAACATTAATCACAAAAGAACCTTTCAGTGAATAGTTACCGTACAATTCAATCCTTCTACCATACAATGTCCCAATTAAATATAAGACATGGATTTACTGTCAAGTCTTATTTTATTTAATTATATATATTTCGATTCCCAAATGCACAACTCTAAATAATGCAAATTAGAAACTCCGTTCCAATTTCATTCTGCCTTGGCCAAGGACTACTGAGTTGTCATTTATCGAATCACATAGGACATTTCACATCTTTTACTAGACGTGGTAGATTCTTTGTTGATCATTCACCTATCTCCATGCACAACTTATTATAGCCAATCATACCCTTTGATATACCCCAAAGGTCTTAAGGGACATGTCAAAGTATAACTCATCATACACAAGATACTATGATGATATCAAGTCCAAGGATCACTTGTACTACTATTACTAGAGGAATTCCTATTGACAGGCGAGTAAAACTCCATTAGGTATTCCTTAGCGAGCCACGTTCAGTGAACTTATTCTCCAATAAGCACCTACATACTTGCTTTAGTGTCTCCACACAAATGATTATGAGATCAATCATCCTCTTCTTAAGAGCAAGCAACGTATGTACTAATCTATCCGGATTCATTAATCCCCTATTTAGTAATCCAACGATTAGGAACGATTTTAGTTTGTGAGCTATCTTGAATTTAGATCTCATTAGCATGATCACCATCATGATTCTAAAAGCATTGCTCAAAACTATGAGTTTATCACATTTAATATAACAGCACTATGTAGATAATATAAAATGCCTTTTAAGAAAATCAATTCTTTTATTAATAAAAGAATAAGATCACAAAGTATATGTTATATCATATCAAATATGATTGGCTTGTGTGCATACTACTTTCACTAATACCACGTCAAACTCTCCCAATCTTATCGGATTCAAATCTACACTTAGTTCGTGGCCTCTAATGTTTGCAGAACAATTTCGATAAACGAACTCTACGGGAATTACTTCCTTGTTCGCAATCTCTATACTCAAAGAATTTTCTAATCGTTCTTGGGGTAAGTTTAAACGTATAGCAAAATATTCAGAAACAAAGGAACATGTAGCGCCCGAATCAAATAATACATAAGCATTTATATTATTGATTGGTACAATACCTGACACCACGTCCTTTGCAGCAACTGCGTCTTGGACGGTCATGTTAAAAGTTCGAGCCGTCGAACAGTTGGGTTGTGCTGGTCCACCTATCATTAGCTTGCTTCCCCCTTGATTACCGTTTCCCCCGGTGTTCCCCTTCTTCGGGTAGTCCTTAATCTGGTGTTCAGTCAAGACGCAACCGAAAGATCCTCGGATTTTCTTCGGCTTTGGACAATGGGGTGCAATGTGCTCTTCCTGGCCGCAGTTAAAACAGACACCGCTTCCCTTCCAGCATTCCCCTTGATGATTTTTTCCACATTTCGGGCATCCCTCAGCTTTCTTCTTAAATCCTCCCTGATAACTTCCCTGCTGGTTACTTTCGGTTGTTGTTGTTGTTATTGTTATCCCACTTTCTCTTTCCTAAGTTACTTTCCCCGTTACTACTTCCTCCACGAGTTTCTCCTCCAGTGTTTTTATTCTTCTTTTCCTTGTTGTACTGACTTAGTGCTTCACTACCTCCCTCGGCAATGATCACTTTCTCCAATAGTGTGGCGAACGAATCGATTTGGAGAACTGACACCTTGTTAAACAACCAAGGTTTTAGTCCTAGTTCGAAGCGTCGAGCCTTCCTTTCTTCGATGTCGACATAGTGTGTAGCAAATCGTGCGAGCTCGTTGAATCTTGCCGCATACTGAGCTACCGTCATCTCGCCTTGCTTCAGTTCTAAGAATTTAACCTCCATCTATTTCTTCATGCTTTTCGGGAAGTAATTCTCGAAGAACAGAGTGGTAAACCTATTCCAAGCTATCACTCCTTCACCCGCTCTATGCTGATTGGCTTCCCACCAATAATTCGCTTCACCCTTCATCATATAAGTAGCGAATATCGTCTTCTGATCTTCCCCCACTCGAGCAATAGCAAACACTTTTTCCATCTCCTTGATCAAAGTTTGTGCTTCGATGCGATCGGTAGTTCCCCTAAACTCGGGCA
This sequence comes from Aralia elata, assembly GCA_034770075.1. Classification (NCBI taxonomy): domain Eukaryota; kingdom Viridiplantae; phylum Streptophyta; class Magnoliopsida; order Apiales; family Araliaceae; genus Aralia; species Aralia elata. The sequence continues at coordinate 22,095,983 of CM068388.1, forward strand.
GTCCTACGCTCTTAAAGTCTTTAAAGTTCGTTACTGGTGCAGCTTGGGGGTTGGGGTGTACTGGTTCATTGTTCCTTCCCCGCAGAGTTTTTCCTAGCAAGTCTACTAGTCGTTAAATGGGGTCCATCTGGTTCCCCTCGTTGTTGACTGACTCATCCAACTCGGCGATTCTACGTCTAGGCGGCATTTCTGCATCACAAAGTTTCACTCTCATCATCTAAATATAAATCTTAGGTATTTCTCAAATGCAAAAATTTAGTAACCGGACGATAAAACAAGAACATTTATATTCATATGCCAAGTTGTTACATCACGTTGACTTCTAGCATACTGCTATAAATGTCACCTGTTGGTCGATTTCGCAATCAATAAAACACGCGCAAGTATACGCGGTCCACAAGTAATATAAGATAAGTAAAGTGTCGAACCCACGAGGAATTATGCTAAATAATTACCAAATACCAATTGCCTGTAAAATCAATCTAATTTAAACAATGATAAAATAGTTTGTGTTTGTTGTTGATTATAACTAAAATTAAGACAATGTAGAAAGCAAGATTTTACTAACACGGGTAAAGTTCAAGATAAAAAGGTCTAAGATTACAATATCCCCCAACTCTTCATTTAAACCTCATACTCTCTTTTGTTTGGTAAATTAGAACATAGGAATTGTCATCCGAGAAATCACAAGTATATATAAGCCTCTCTCGATGGTCGAATACGTATTTCCTATTGTGGTGTATAGATATATTTCTATTCTACACACAAGCAAGAATCTCATGTCAAGAACAATTAATAAGACACATGTCACGTAAAATCCCATTAACCATTCTATCAATTACCAACTTTCACAATAGAAATCATTGAACACGGATTCAAAATTGGATACATGTGGTATTTAGGTATATGTCTATCCTAAATACAATCAAATTATCAACCCTCAAGAATAATACATAAGACTCACGTCACATAATCTCATACATTATCCATAAAGAACATCTAATTTTCACATGAATTCATAACTTGGTCTCAACTTATACTTCCTCTATCAATTCCATATAAGTTACCAAAGTAATTACGGGCCAAGCAATTAATCCTTAATCAAAGGTTATAAACTCCAATTCACAAAATGCCTAATTACCATTCAAGAGAGAGCATTTAATTTAAACTACAAGTTGGGTTCCATTGCAATCTTAGAATGAAGAGTTTAGCTCATATTAAATCTCAATAACATCATAATCTGATTATAGTACATGGTTGAAGTTACAAAATAATAAAGAAGAACTAAAACATATGAAGATACACCCCTTTTGTAATAAGAAGCTCCAATTGATGTGGTGTAATTCTTCTTCTCTAATCCTTGCTCTCCTATTTCGTGCTCCTAGCCTCCTTGGTTGATGAAATTCTGATAATCTTTTCTTTAGTTCCTTTGTTCTTCCCTTTTTAGCTCCAAACCCTAGCTTTTTCAATGTGTGTAACCAAGTATGAATGATGCAATACCAACTCCCTGGATGCCTGATAATTCCTCTCTCTCTCTCCTCATTTTCCTGTTCCTGAAATTCCTCCTCTAGTGCGCCACAATTGCAGAACAGACAAAGCAAGCCGCTCAGAAAATCGCGTCCTCGCCCCGGCGAGGAAAACAGCCTGGGGAGCTCGCCCCGGCGAAGTTTTAAGCCTAGGAGGCTCGCCCCGATGAGGAAAATGGCTTGGGGAGCTCACCGCGGCGAGGCCTCATGTCATGCGGAAATTACTCTTTTGCCCCTGGACTTGCTAAAAACCGCCACGATCGTCCACAACTGTTCTCTGCACAACAAAAGCATAAAACAAGTAAATAGATACTATAAACACCTAAGGATAGCAAAGAATTGAGTTCAAAAGATAACTAATTCGTAGGTATAAAACCCACTCATCAAATACCCCCAAACTTAAGACTCTGCTTGTCCTCAAGCAAAAACAACGGAGATGAAAAATACACAATGCAACTAATTAAATGAATGCAAATGCATGAACTATAAGCCTAGAGCAGCCAAGATAAGGAAATCAAGCCTCAACAATCAGAAACAAATAAACAACAACATCACAACTGTAGGACTATCAGAAATGAGACACACACCAAATTTCGCCAAATGATTAACCCTTATGTGTGTGTGTGTGGTCAGAAAGACAGAGTACGCAATAATCACAATTCGATCTAAGAACTATAGTGCTCAAAAGAAGATAAAATAGGCAAGAACCACTACTATTATCTCACATGCTCACTAGCTTTTATTTTCACACTATATTTAGAAATATTCTATAATAATTACCGAGTGCGTTTTACGCTCCATCTCGATGATAGTTTTATTTAAATCTAGATCTGTGCAATGTCTATCTTCATTAGGCTTTTCAATGTCACCCATGTAGCAAACTTTCCACCGATGACTCCCAAACCAGATGGTTTTAGGGCACCAAGCGTAGAAACACTCCAAAGGGCTTACTTGTTCGAATGACACAGGCCACAAAGATAAACTAGTCTAGATTTGCTCATATATGTCTATATTTCATTTTTCAATTATAACCAGCATTCAAGCAGTAAATAAGCATAGAATTTTATTTTATTTTATTTTTAAATGAAGACAGAGCAGACGATGAATATGTACAATAATCATCACACAAATGACAAGAACAGAAATAATCATTAAAAGCAAGAAAAGTCATTTTAATGATATTATAAATGCTTAATTATAACATAAGTTTGAAACATACTACGTGAATGCAAAACTACAACTAAATGCAGGATACTAAAATACTATAATCTTAAAAGCTAAAAGCTCTAAACACCCCCAAACTTAGAAATAACAATGTCCTCATTGCAGAAAAGATAAAGACATGAAGAACTGAGGACTTCCCTTGGATATCACTCAGCGGGGTGATCGTCCGTCTCCTCGACGTCAGAATCTGATGGTGGGAAAGGTGGCAGTGGCATAGGCACGGGAAAGGGGAGTGGAGCTGCACCCGGGTGCTGTGCTGCTAGAGCCGCGCTGAAGCTGGTGGTGAAGTTCCACATGTGCTCCTGCCTCTCAGCTATGCGCTGATTCTGCCTCTCTAGCCTCTTAGCTCGTCTGTCTATCAGTAACTGGAGGCTGCGGATCTGAGAGCTGAACTTAGCCTTAGGCCGCGATGAACTAGCAGGTAACTGTACATCCTCCTCCTCCTCCTCCTCGGAGGTAGCCACAATGATAAAGCCTCGACCTCGAGGATGTGACTCGGCTCCGTCCCATACCTTGTACCTCGCGATCAACCTGTGGTCGAGGATCTGTGATGGCTGCTGTGTGACCTCATCATCTCGCCACTGTACCCCTGCCTGTCTGCATAAACCACAAATGAGGGAGGGGTGAGGTAGTCCGCCCTGAACATTACCCCTCAGAAGCCGGCGGATACTACCCTCAATGATGTTCCCTACATCAATAGAGAAATCCATAACAATAGCGTATAGCAACACTGCCTTCTCCTTTGAAACATCGCTCACGTGCTGGGAAGGCATGAGCTTGGCACTCAGGAAGGCGTACCAAATCTTTCCATATAGGCTGAGGTCCTTGCTGGGGAAGAGAGAAGCACCTCTTTCTCGCCTAGTGATCCATGTGGTACCTGGTTTGCACAACTCTGTTACAATCTTGTCAAAATCAGGCTGTGAGCGAATGAACTCTGTGTACTGGCATAATGCAGGAGGCACCAAGTTGTAGTAGTGATTAATAGCCTGTGCACTAAATGGCACCCTCATCCCCCTGACTATGGCCTCAAAAGGCTGTCTGTCCTGAGCGTTGGCGTAAAACTCTTGTACCACAGGAACCACTGCTGGGTCGGGGTGGTGGGTGAAAGTGTCCCACACCCTCTCATCAATCTGCTCCTAAATCTCTCCATCAACCCCTTTCTCTGGAATGAGTCATCGCTTGGGAGTTAGAGCTTTACCCGTGATGAAATCATCAAACCTGTCTGCCGCCTCGACACTAACAAACTTACTGTGGTCATACTGTCTGGATGGTGCGGAGGAGGATCCTTCAGTACGGGATCTCTTAGGAGGCATGGTAGCAACAATCAGAATCTTCTATTCAGCACAGTTCCAAACCCCGCTGATTTCAATTCACTGCTAGACAGAAACTTCCCCCAAACATGAATTTTTCACAAACCAAAATTTTCCTGCAATAAGTCTCCAAATACACAAAATATATCCCCAATCCAGCAGTTGAGCCAACACAACTCAATTGGGAATCCAATATCACAGTGCAGTAAATGAATGGCAGTGCAAAAATCAAAACAGACACGCCCAAATCAGTGCTAAAGATACTCAATTACAACCCAAATGTATTCTCTGATGCAATAATAAACCAAATTAACAGTAAACACAGCCAAATGCAATGACAATTCAGTCCACAAAGGTATACCTTGCCACTGTCAGTTTCAAGTATGAAGAAGGAGGAATTGCCTGCTTGAATTCACAAAATTGTGACTTGAATCCTCACTGAGATGTAATGAGGTTGAATTCCAGCCCAATTCCTCAAAATGATTGAACAATTTCGTGCGGTATCAATGGTGGTGATTGTCACGGGTGGAAGTGAGAGAAACCCTAATTGGAGATGGTTTTGTATGGAGAAGGGTTGCACGATCCTTAATTGAAATGAAATTGACAGTGGGTTGAGGCTTTGTTGGGTTTCGAATGCTCTAGGATGGTTTGGGGCACTTGGGTTTTAGGTTGCAGAGAATGGGGAAGGAGAAGAATGGTGCAGAGTCGAACGGGAGGGAGTTTTTAGGTTCTGCAATTTCGTGTCTCTCGCCGGGGCGAGAGATTCTCTTATGTTTTTCTCGCCGGGGCGAGCTCTCGCCGGGGCGAGCTCTCGCCGGGGCGAGAGATTCCAAGCCTAAAAACCTCGTCGCGGCGAGCCCCCCTGCTGAAGCAAAATTTTGATTTTTGTAAAATGAATACAGGGGCTATGTTTGATACTTTCTCCCTGTATCCCTGCAACCTACAAAACATACATTAGAAACAATAGGGCAAAAATGACCCTCCAAAGCGACTTGGTGCTAAAAAAATCCAAAACTAACACACAAGACACTAAATATGAAAAACTTAAAAACTAACAACCATGAAAATGCAATAATTAAGATACACTACCGAATCATAAAAGGATACGGAAACCGGTGGGTTGCCTCCCACCTAGCGCGTGGTTTAAAGTCCTCGGCCCGACTTCACATCCATTCAAGGCTAATCGGCTAAAGTGATTGAGGTGTTCTAGCGAGCGAAGGCGCCACCCCAATAATGCTTAAGGCGCTGCCCGTTAACTTTGAACGTCACTTCCGGATTATCACCATAGACTTCAACAGCTCCGTGTGGGAATGCGTGCTTGACAGTGAAAGGACCCGACCAACGTGATTTGAGCTTTCCGGGAAAAAGCCTCAATCTAGAGTTCTATAGCAATACCGCTTGGCCAGGCTCAAATTTTCTGTCAACAATCTTCTTATCATGCCACCTTTTTACCTTCTCCTTGTACAATTTTGAATTTTCATAAGCTTGCAGTCGGAACTCATCAAGTTCATTGAGCTGAAGAAGCCTTTTCTCGCCTGCAGCTGTGAGATCAAAATTCAACTTTCTAATGGCCCAGAACGCTTTGTGCTCAAGTTCAACCGAGAGATGGCATGCCTTGCCATAAACAAGCTGGTATGGTGACATACCAATGGGTGTTTTAAAAGCCGTTCTGTACGCCCACAGTGCATCATCCAGCTTTGTTGACCAATCTTTTCTTGTGGGATTGACGATCTTTTCCAGAATTTTCTTCACTTCTCTGTTGGAAACCTCCGCTTGTCCATTGGTCTGGGGGTGATATGCAGTAGCAATTCTATGGGTGACCCCATATTTTTCGAAAAGGGCAGCAAAGTGCTTATTACAGAAGTGACTCCCTTCATCACTGATCATAGCCCTCGGAGTACCGAATCTTGTGAAGATATTCTTTTGAAGGAATTTCAGCACTACCTTGGAATCATTAGTGGGAAATGCGGTTGCCTCCACCCATTTAGATACATAATCTACTGCCAAGAGAATGTATAGATTGTTGAAAGAGGGTGGGAATGGCCCCATAAAGTCTATACCCCAAACGTCAAAGACTTCGACCTCCAGGATCATGTTTAAAGGCATTTCATGCCTTTTAGAAATGTTACCCATCCGTTGACATCTATCGCATCTTAGCACAAACTGATGAGCATCTTTAAATAGAGTTGGCCAAAAGAACCCTGCTTGCAACACCTTAGTGGCTGTTTTCTCACCTCCGTAGTGTCCTCCATATAACGAATCATGACAGTGATGAAGAATGCTCTCGATCTCGCTCTGTGGAACACACCTTCGAATCATTTGGTCCACACAATGCTTGAACAAATATGGCTCATCCCACATATACCAATTAACGTCATGCAGAAACTTTTTCTTTTGCTGCCACGACAAGTCCGGTGGGAGTGTGTTACTAACCAAGTAGTTAGCAAAATCAGCATACCAAGGTATTTCGCCTTGAACCACAAACAGCTGTTCATCCGGGAAAGATTCATTTATTAGAACTTTGTCTTCCTTATCAAGACCCGGATTCTCCAATCTAGATAGATGGTCTGCTACTTGGTTATCAGTTCCCTTTCTGTCCCGAATCTCCAAGTCAAACTCTTGCAGCAATAAGATCCATCGAATCAATCTCGGTTTAGCATCTTTCTTTGCAATGAGATACCGAATAGCTGAATGATCCGTGAATACAACCACCCTTGTTCCAATCAAGTAAGATCGAAACTTGTCAAATGCATAAACTACTGCAAGCAACTCCTTCTCGGTAGTGGTGTAATTGAGCTGTGCATCAGTTAAGGTTTTCCTGGCGTAGTAAATAGCATGAAAAACCTTCTCCTTGCGTTGTCCCAAAACAACCCCAACCGCATAATCACTGGCATCACACATCAATTCGAAGGGTTTTGACCAATCCGGAGCAATGATCACTGGTGCAGTGGTTAATTTCTTCTTTAAAAGCTCAAAAGCGCTCAAACACTCTTCGTCAAACTTGAATGACACATCTTTCTCTAATAGACTGCATAAAGGCTTTGTGATCTTAGAAAAATCCTTAATGAATCTTCGATAAAACCCTGCATGTCCTAGAAAACTGCGAATGCCCTTCACTGAGGTTGGTGGAGGTAAATTTTCAATTGTTTCAAGTTTTGCTCTATCCACCTCAAGACCCTTTGATGGCACTTTATGCCCAAGTATTATCCCCTCTTGCACCATGAAGTGACATTTTTCCCAGTTGACACTAGATTAGTTTCCACACATCTCTTCAGTATTAGAACTAGATTTTCCAAGAAGTTGTCAAATGAATCACCAAACACTGAGAAGTCATCCATGAAAACTTCAACATTGCGTTCTACCAAATCTGAGAAAATAGCCATCATGCACCTTTGAAAAGTGGTCGGTGCATTACACAATCCGAATGAGACCCTTCTAAAAGCAAAAGTACCAAATGGGCATGTGAAGGTAGTCTTTTCTTGATCTTCTGGAGCAATAGCAATCTGATTATATCCCGAATATCCATCCAACAAGCAATAGTACTCATGTCCAGCTAGTCTATCCAACATTTGATCAATGAAGGGTAATGGGAAATGATCCTTTCGAGTTGCTTTGTTAAGTCTCCTGTAATCCATGCACACCCTCCAACCAGTTACTGTTCTTGTTGGAATCAATTCATTATTCTCATTGGCTACAACTGTCATGCCTCCTTTCTTGGGTACACACTGAACTGGCTCACCCACGCACTGTCAGAGATAGGATAAATTATTCCAGCATCTAATCATTTCAAAATCTCTTTCTTTACCACCTCCTTCATGATTGGGTTGAGTCTCCTCTGATATTCCACAGTGGACTTACTATCATCTTCCATCAAGATTTTGTGCATACAGTAAGATGGGCTTATTCCCTTCATGTCGGCGATGGTCCATCCAATAGCAGATTTGTACTCCCTAAGAACCCGCAACAACTTGCTTTCCTGAAACTCGTTAAGCACAGATGCAATAATAACAGGTAAAGTAGTTGAATCACCTAAATATGCATACCTGAGATGGTTAGGCAAGGGTTTTAGCTCAAGTGATGGAGGTGTTTCAAGGGATGGTTTCAACCGATCTGTAGCATTCTCAGCATGTTCAAGGGATTCAAACGGGATTTGAAACTTGCTCCCCCGTTGCACTGTATCCAAAATCTGTAGATATTCAACCAAATCTGGATCTTCCATGTCAAACTCTCCCAGAAGTGCAGTCTCTAATGGATCATTGTTTAACACATTCAGAAACTCGTCATTCACAGCTTGCTCGATAACATCCACATGAAAACATTCTTCCTCATCCGAAGGGAATTTCATGGCCTTAAATACATTGAAAGTCACTTCTTGATCCTGAACCCTCATAGTGAGCTCTCCCTTTTGCACATCAATTAAAGTTCTTCCAGTGGCTAAAAATGGTCTCCCTAGAATAATAGGAATGTTTTTATCTTCCTCAAAATCTAAGATGATAAAATCAGCTGGGAAGATGAATTTATCCACCTTAACAAGAATATCTTCCACAATTCCCCTTGGGTATGTAACCGATCTATCGGCAAGCTGAAGAGAAATGTTTGTAGGCTTTGGTGCAGGCAATCCCAACTGAGTATACACGGATAATGGCATGAGATTAATACTAGCACCCAAATCACACAAACATTTGTTGAATGAAAGGCTACCAATAGTACACGGTATAGTGAAACTGCCTGGATCTTTCAACTTGGGAGGTAGCTTTCTTTGCAGCACGGCACTACATTCCTCTGTCAAAGCCACAGTCTCAAAGTCATTTAGCCTTTTCTTCCTAGATAGAATTCCTTTCATAAATTCGGCATAGCTAGGCATCTGTTCTAAGGCCTCTGCAAAAGGAATGTTAATTTGTAGCTTCTTGAAGACCTCCAGGAATTTGGCAAACTGTTTATCTAACTTCTATTTCTGCAATCTCTAGGGGAAAGGTACTGGTGGATACACTTTTGGAGTAGGCTCAACACTAGGTTTATCTGTGGTATCTCTCTGCTCTGACTCAGGTGGTACACTGCTGTCCATTTCCTTAGAAAAATTAGCATTAGTCAAGTCCGGAGGAGAGCTTGTGTGGGCTGCCTCCTTTTGCAATTCGGGCTCCTGTAAGGTTTGTTTACCACTTCTGAGAGTTACTGCCTGACATTCCTCTTTCCCATCTCTTCTTGGATTAGTCTCTGTGTTACTAGGAAGAGATCCCTGAGGTATATTTGACATGGAACTAGCCATCTGCCCAATTTGATTTTCCAAAGCCTTAAGTGCTGCTGCTTGGTTTTTAATCAAGATATCTTGGTTAGCCATGTGTTTCAATATCAACTCCTCAAAATCTGATTTTCTCTCTGTTGTGGTTGTGAGGTTTGAGCTGTATGATGTTGTGGCTGATTTTGGAACCCTGGTGGATGATGTGGCTTAGGAGCTTGCTGAAAATTTTAATTGTTGCTCCATGAAAAGTTAGGATGGTTCCTATTCCCAGCATTGTAAGTGTTTTGGTACTGATTTGGCGGTCTCTGGTAGCTACTTACAAACTGAACTGCCTCGTGGTCAAATGGGCATTGGTCGTTGGCATGTGTCCCCGCACATACTTCACAAACAACAGCCACCTACTGTACTTTTGAGTCAGTCAAGGAATCAATTTTCTTTGACATTGCTGCCATCTGAGCTGCTAAGGCTGTGATGGCATCCACCTCTAATACTCCGACTACCTTTGGTTGACTCATCCTAGCAGTAGGCCATTGGTAGTTATTTGCAGCCATAACCTCCAATAAATCAAGTGCCTCCCCATAATTTTTAGCCATAAAAGATCCTCTCGCAACTGCATCTAAACTAGACCGATTGTGAGATCCCAATCCATTGTAGAAGGTATTCAACTGCATCCACGGAAGGAATCCATGATGTGGGCATCTCCGAAGCAAATCTCTAAATCTTTCCCAAGCTTCATACAATGATTCTCCATGGTGTTGTTCAAAGGTAGCAATTTCATTTCTCAATCTAGCAGACTTTGCAGGAGGGAAGAACTTTGCCAAAAATTTATGTGCTACGTCTGACCACGTAGTGATGGATCCCGGTGGCAATGAGTGAAACCAACTCTTAGCTTTGTCTCTCAATGTGAACGGAAAAAGTCTAAGTCTCAAAGCATCATCCGTCACTCCAACAAATTTGAAAGTATCACATATCTCAATAAAGCTCAACAAATGCTCATTAGGGTTGTCATTAGCCAAACCCCCAAACTGTAACGAATTTTGCACCATTTGTATTGTCCCCGGTTTAATTTCAAATGCATTTGCAGTTATTGCCGGTCTTGTGATACTAGACTGTAAATCACTTATCTGCGGCGTTACATAGTCTCTCAATGCTTTTTGTTCCTCTGCCGCCATAGTTTCTTGATTGTTAGAATCCCTGATTCTTTCTCTTCTTAGTCTTCGGGTATTTCTCTCGATCTCGGGATCGTAAGGAAATAACTCAAGACTTTGTGATCGGCGCATACAAATCAAGGGTACCTACACAATCAAGTAAATAAAAATTAAAAACAAGTCTAAATTAAGATCAATTCAACTATAATCAATATTGGTAAAATTATTGTAAAATAATTCCCCGGCAACGGCGCCAAAAACTTGTTGGTCGATTTCGCAATCAATAAAACACGCGCAAGTATACGCGGTCCACAAGTAATATAAGATAAGTAAAGTGTCGAACCCACGAGGAATTATGCTAAATAATTACCAAATACCAATTACCTGTAAAATCAATCTAATTTAAACAATGACAAAATAGTTTGTGTTTGTTGTTGATTATAACTAAAATTAAGACAATGTAGAAAGCGAGATTTTACTAACACGGATAAAGTTCAAGATAAAAAGGTTTAAGATTACAATATCTCCCAACTCTTCATTTAAACCTCATACTCTCTTTTGTTTGGTAAATTAGAACATAGGAATTGTCATCCGAGAAATCACAAGTATATATATAAGCCTCTCTCGATGGTCGAATACGTATTTCCTATTGTGGTGTATAGATATATTTCTATTCTACACACAAGCAAGAATCTCATGTCAAGAACAATTAATAAGACACATGTCACGTAAAATCCCATTAACCATTCTATCAATTACCAACTTTCACAATAGAAATCATTAAACACGGATTCTCAATTGGATACATGTGGTATTTAAGTATATGTCTATCCTAAATACAATCAAATTATCAACCCTCAAGAATAATACATAAGACTCACGTCACATAATCTCATACATTATCCATAAAGAACATCTAATTTTCACATGAATTCATAACTAGGTCTAAACTTATACTTCCTCTCTCAATTCCATATAAGTTACCAAAGTAATTACGGGCCAAGCAATTAATCCTTAATCAAAGGTTATAAACTCCAATTCACAAAATGCCTAATTACCATTCAAGAGAGAGCATTTAATTTAAACTACAAGTTGGGTTCCATTACAATCTTAGAATGAAGAGTTTAGCTCATATTAAATCTCAATAACATCATAACCTGATTATAGTACATGGTTGAAGTTACAAAATAAGAAAGAAGAACTAAAACATATGAAGATACACCCCTTTTGTGATAAGAAGCTCCAATTCATGTGGTGTAATTCTTCTTCTCTAATCCTTGCTCTCCTATTTCGTGCTCCTAGCCTCCTTGGTTGATGAAATTCTGATAATCTTTTCTTTAGTTCCTTTGTTCTTCCCTTTTTAGCTCCAAACCCTAGCTTTTTCAATGTGTGTAACCAAGTATGAATGATGCAATACCAACTCCCTGGATGCCTGATAATTCCTCTCTCTCTCCTCATTTTCCCGTTCCTGAAATTCCTCCTCTAGTGCGCCACAATTGCAGAACAGACAAAGCAAGCCGCTTAGAAAATCGCGTCCTCGCCCCGACGAGGAAAACAGCCTGGGGAGCTCACCCCGGCGAGGTCTCGCCCCGGCGAAGTTTTAAGCCTAGGAGGCTCGTCCCGGCGAGAGCTCGCCCCGACGAGGAAAATGGCCTGGGGAGCTCGCCGCGGCGAGGCCTCATGTCATGCGAAAATTACTCTTTTGCCCCTGGACTTGCTAAAAACCCCCCACGATCGTCCACAACTATTCTCTGCACAACAAAAGCATAAAACAAGTAAATAGATACTATAAACACCTAAGGATAGCAAAGAATTGAGTTCAAAAGATAACTAATTCGTAGGTATAAAACCCACTCATCATCACCTCTATCCCCTAATATTACAAAAGGTGGGGAAAACATCAACATAATACCCATTAACATCAAAAGGGTTCACAATACTACTCCGTATCTTACACAATTGACCGGAGTTCACATAACAATGCACACATAGGCATACTACTATTGCTAGACTACTAATTGCTAGGTCTCATCCCAATATTCCGCGCTCCACTGCGCTGATATACTCCAGCTACGTGATGTGCGCCAGTGTATCAGGTCTGCCCTTGCTCTGCCGGGTAGTGGTACACGCCATCCACTAACCTCTCCATAGCTGTGCGAAAAACATAGCCCATCATATTCGTCTTCCTTTTCTTGCATCTCACCTCATCCTCGAGGTCGTTAGCTCTGTCATTGGCTTCCTCCCACTTTTCCTGAAAGTGGATCCTATCCATCACTTCCATCTCTAACTGTATGCGAAGGGCTTCCTTCTCTGTCTTCTAAGACAACTCCCTCTGCTCGGACTCCTCTAGCTTTCCTACCAATTCCACGTTCCTAGCTACCGAACGGTGAAAAAGGGCTCCCATCTGAATACCGGCTTCCTTGCGATATGCAAGCTCCCTTTCCATTTCCCGCATCCTAAGGTTTGTCCGTTGATCTTCCTCCCTTAGCTTCTGAAGCTCTGCCTCTCTATCCTGGGCTTCGGTCTCTAACTCTAAGATCCGTTCTTCGTACTCTCCCAATATGCGATCCTCGATGGGAGTCTCGTCAGAATCTTCCCCAGTCTTCGCTTCCATAGGTTCTACCTCGGAATCCGACTCGACCTCTATTGGTTCTTCAGGGTCAGACTCCACCTCTTCATACTCCTCATCATCAACAAGGACCACTATCGTGGTAGACTCAGCTACTACAGGTGCCTCATACACCACGTGTATATCACGTGGCTCCTCCTCGATAATCCAACCATTTCCTCCCACACTTGTCATCCTACAGCCATAAACACAAGACAAAAACAACAAACTCTATCAGAAGGTCAAACAAAACATAAGTTCATTGTATGGAATTAAAAAATATTTCATAATGCTACTAAGTCTTCACGAAAACACTATATGAGTTTTATCTCTTCCTAATTCCTAAATTCTTCTAAGGTTATAGTCTAAGGACTCTCGCCCCTAAGATTTATAACCTAATACTTTGATACCAACCTGTGACGCCCCCAAATTCTGACGTCACTGTCTCGAAATTGGTTCGCCACGTACTAACTCCAATAACAACATAAACTAATACAGCGGAAATGATAGAATAAATTACATTGATTTAATATAATTATTCTCGTCCCACGGTCTCGCAACCATTACTACAATACTATCCAAGAGTCTTGATTCAAACTAAACATAGTACTAATACATAATCCATGCCTAAGCTTATTACATAACCGAATTAGAAAACTTAAAGCAACATAGTAATTAATCTTCTTCTTAAGGAAGAACAAAGCTACTCCGTAGTTTTGCCCTTTCCCTTGTCCTTGCCTGAAGGTTCACCTTGTTCTGCCTTAACTGAAAGGTTTAAAGAAAGCAAGAATGAGCAATAAATTTGCTCAACAAGTATATACAATGGGGGTGAACAATCTAAAGTTCAAATCGCAAGGGTATGACAGTAAGGGATAGTTCAAGAATAATAAGAAGAATCAATTATAAGAGTCGCTATGGACCGAAGAACAATAAGATTCATGCGTCTAATCATTTCAAAGTCCAAGAATATGAACATTGAGTAGTCACTAAAGGACTAAGAACTCCTGCTAGAATTAACAGTTATTATACTGAAAATCCAATAAAAACAAGTACACAGGTGATCAGTCTATAGTACTTCAAGTTATGCATAACTTTCACATGCTTATAAGTGCGCACGTCGGTTCCCCGACAATATAATTTCCCCTTTAATGAGGGTTGTTCATCTCAGTAAATTAGAGTCCACACCAAGACAATCACTTTGGAATAGCTTTCTAACACATGTATAATAGTCTAACCGAAATAATGGTTTAGACAACTTTTATAATCATATTCAATGACATAATGAATATAAATACTTGCAATGAGGTTTAAGGGATATTAATCTTAAACCAATCCTTAGAATATGAATGACAGTTTATAGAGCATAAGAGTCATTGTCACATACTTGTATGATACATGAATATACAAGTTTACATGCTTGTTCAATAAAGAGAAAGGGTTCCAGTACTTGCCTTTAGCGTAGTCTACGAATTTAAAGCTTAATGACACGTTGCAATCCTATTGTATAATAGTTATATATGAGAATTTATTAGTTATACCAGTTCATAATTCAAATAATTCCATATTATGACCCTACACATATACACATAAGTATAACACATTTTTAGTCCCATCTTAGATGCTAATCCTGACTATATACCAACATATCACGTTGTTTGAAATCGCTAACGATCTTGCTTTGAAAATCATTTAGAAAACTTGTAAACACCTTTAAAATCTTGAATTCTCTATGGTCTTAACATGGTCACATAATAGAAATCTAAGTTTAATCATGTGCTAAAGCTTAATGCACACACACTTTATTTTCAGATTAGCAACAAAATAGTCAGAATGTACTGCAGGACGGCGCGACCGCGCTGGAATATAACTAGGGAGTGGCGCGATCGCGCTGCTCCCTGTTAGCTCCAGTGCAGGCTTGTCTCCTGTATGGTCTTAGCTTAACTTTAATCATACAATGCTACTGGTACCTAACATACATACACGTCCGAAGGTATAACTTCAGATGAATATCTAGCATGCTTGTCCTAAGCTATTTCCAATATTTCATTCCATTTGAAATCCACAAGGTAAAATGCTCAACAAGTGTAATTTATAAAGGCTGAATCATAACAGTTAATATATCACTCGATGTTGCTAGGCAAACTATAACATGCATGCTTGTACATATATTACATTTACATGGTTAGCGTAGTTTATCATTTGAAAACTTGTTTTAAAACATACTTGCATTTATGAGAATATGCTTAATCATACCGGTGAGCATAACGATCATGTCTAGAGGCATATGAAGTCCTATTATAAATGTTTATAAGTTCAGAACATCCAAGATACAAGTTCGTTAAGTTTCACTTCCAACACTTCAAGTTCTTCTTTTGGAACATCGTTAGAACCAAGCTAACACAACTCATAACATGCAAGACCATTTCAGACCACATACCAGATATACACATGGGCTTATTTAAGCTAAACTAACATGCTCATGACACTTGAAGGCTTAAAAAAATTCAATTTCATTCTGGTGCATGGCGCAGCCGCGCCTGGTTTTGCCTGGGAGTAGCGCGGTCGCGCTGCTCCTCGACAGAACCAGGGAACTCCCTGTATCGGCCAAAATTTTCAAAACCAAAACTCAAAAATCATACCCACATGCTACTCAAACAATCACATTCCATCTATGTCATGTACATAAGCTTAGTTTAACATCATGGCATCAATTACTAACCAACTAACAAGAGATTTCATAATAATTCTAGAATTTTGCAAAGTTTGAAATTTAAGTGCATAGAATAGCATTCTTACCTATTAAAGCTTGAGTTGGAATTTCCTCTGCTACCCACACTAATTACAAACTCAATTTTCACAATGCTCTCTATAAAAACTTACCAGATAATTTAACAAAGAAAATTTTGGAGGAGGATGAGTTTTAATTTATAGAAAGTTAAATACCCAGAAAATGCATTTGCTCGTTGTTTCGAACCAATGGAAGAAGGAAGAAGATGATGGTTCTAGATTCAATAGTGAATTCCACTCTCCCTCCGTCATCATCACCAAATTCCAGCTCTCAACCAATTCTCAGCAAAGTGGGTGATAGACCAATGGCCTATATACGGCTTATTACTAGAGGGGGACATTAAATTTGGGACAAAGGAAACAAATGTCCAGCACTTCTAAACAAGCCTATATACCAGACTTTGATTTAACATGTAAACTTAGGTCATGAGGGGTATTACAAGAATTAAATGCTACCACATTGTATCAAATAGAGTCACATGTACACATACCATATAATTAATTAAGGTGAAATCTAATTACCTATTAATACACAATTAATCAATATTCATTATTATTTCATTATTCCATAACACATACTATTATTTCAATAAACAATTAAGTATTGAAATAATTATTATCTAACAATTATTAGTTCACTTCAATTGTTATCCCATGTAATTAAAATACACATTTAATAGTCTATATCACACATCAATATGTCACATAGGATGTTCATACAATTTAAATGTCACACATCTCTTTTATATCATTAAATGAATGCAGAAACCTTATTATAATTAATATACACCTTATCATGCGGTTACACCTCAAGTAGCATGGCATATAACACTTAAATAAATTAATAGAGATTATTAGTCACACAATAATTAATTAACTAAGGTAGCATTAATAATTTCTTTTCTTATTAAATCACTCGTTTAATAAATAAACAAGAAATCATTTTACCACGTCACTACCAAAATGACATATCACGTATACTCATATTCGAATGAATATTCAACTTAAATGGAAAGTTAATATTAATATTATTCAAAATTATCGGGTATTACACTAACTCCACAAGAAGGTGACATGGTTTCCCAAACACTATCCTATAAGGTGACATATCTATAGGAGTCTTGCAAGCGGTTCTATAAGCCCAAAGTGCATCTTTTAATTAATCTCAGACTCCAATATTTTCTTCTTTATCCAATTCCAAACTGTTGGTGATGGCAACCTCCAAGCTTTCCTTATGTGTTTGTTCAAAAGACTTCTGCACTAAAGAGTCAAGTACGTCAATAGCAAAAATATGATTAATTTCACTAGGGTAACTCATGGCCTCATATATGTTGAATTGTATCTTTTCACCATCAAACTCCAAGGTTAAGGTCCCATTATGCACATCAATCATAACCCTTGTTGTTTTCAAGAACGACCTCCCTAAAAGTATATGTGCATGATTTAAAGATGTATCATCATCCATATCCATAATGTAAAAATCTACAAGAAAGATTAGGTCATTCACCTGCACCAAGACATCTTCAATTACCCCTTGGGGTAAGTGTTAGTACGATCAGCCAATTGAATAATAACACTAGTTTGTTTCAAAGGCTCTAGATTTAAAGAAACAAAAATAGATAATGGCATGACATTAATTAAAGCTCCTAAATCTAGCATAGTTTTCTCAAATCTGGTATTACCTATTCTACATGGAATTGTAAACATGCCTGGATCTTTACATTTTTGGGGCATTTTTCTTTTAAGGACTGCTGATACATTCTTACAAACCGTGACTTTTTCATCAGCTTTCAATATTCTTTTGTTAGTGCATAATTCTTTTAAAAATTTTGCATACTCGGGCACTTGCTTAATTGCATCTAGCAGAGGGATGTTTACCTCCACCTTTCTAAAGGTTTCTAAAATATCCTTCTCTTACTCATCTTTCTTTGAAGTTTTGGGATTCTTGGGGGGAAAGGGTAAAGGATTAGTCTTAAGCTGAATAGGAGGGGTATTACCTTTGATCTTTCTGCTTCCTCCTTAGCTTTATCCTCCTCAAGTGCTACAGTAGCTTTTGGTGTATCCAACTGTTTTCCACTCCTCAATGTTATGACACTTGCATTCTCTCTCGGATTAACAACAGTTTAAGAAGGTAGCTTCCCTGAATCTTGATAGTCCAATCGGCCAACTGTAATAGCAAGTTGACTCATCTAATTCTCCAGATTATGGATGGAAGTCCTTGTCTCTTTGTTGAAACTATTGTGTTTGATTCATGAATGCTTTAAACATATCTTCAAGAGATGCTCCAGAATTAGTAGGTATTACTTGTTTAGGTTGGTACTACTGTTGAGCTAGTTGAAAACCTTGTTGTCTATTTGGGAAAACACCTTGTACTGGTTGCCTAGTACCTCCATACCCCAAATTGGGATGATCCCTTCATCCTGGATTGTAAGTGTTAGAGTAGGGATCATATTTTCTCTAGGGTTGTCCTTGATAATTACCCCACTTCATTAGCTTGTTGAAAATTGTCATCTTCTTACAGTGTGGGACAAGCATCTGTATTGTGCCCAACCATTAAACATATTCCACAAGCTTTTGCTACTGACATGTTCCTTGTAGTCATTTGTCTAACCATAACAGTTAAATCAGAAATCTGTTGCTCAAAATTAAATGTGCTCACTTCATTCACCTTCTTGGGTGCATGATGATTCCTGGTTCCATATTGCAGTGAGTTAGTTGCCATGTTTGTAATTAATTCCTTACAGCCTCTGGAGTTTTGTCTACCAATGAACCTCCACTAGTAGCATCAATCATACTCTTATCTATTGGTATCAGCCCCTCATAGAAGTATTGAATCATGTGTTGATCATCAATTTGATGTGGTGGACAGCTAGAGAACAGCTTCTTGAATCTCTCCCAATACTGATAGAGAGTTTGTCCATTGAACTGTTGGATGCCACATATCTCCTTCCTTATGTTAGCAACTCTTGAAGCAGAAAAGTATTTCTTCAAGAATAGCCTTTTATATCATTCCATGATTGTATTGATCCTGAAAGAAGATAGTACAACCACTCTTCTGCTAAATTTGCCAGTGAAAAAGGAAAAAGTCTAAACTTGATTTGCTCCTCTGTTATTGATGAGTGGGTTTTATACCCATTAATTGAGTACATTTGACTTGATGATTTGTGAGTTTTCGAGTATTTTCTATTCCTTTTTATGTGTTTTTATATAGTAATTAAAGTTGGAAGTCATTTGGTTGTATTTTAGCTAAATTGGAGCTATTTGGTTGCATTTTAGTCAAATTGGAGAAGCATTGCAATTTTCAGCTTTTAAGAAGATTGACCTTCGGAGCTTCAATGGAGGCTTGGATAGTTTTAGGAATGAGAAAATGGTCTTCATAAAGTTATAAAGGATGTTTTAAGCTTTACAGAAATGTATGGTTTGCAAAAATCCAAATGTGTTTGGATTTCCAAACAGTATGTCAAAGTAAAGCGAGTTAGAGTTGGAGTCTTGTATGGACGTCCGTTGGGAAGATGGCCATAACTTTTTATCCGGTAGGAGTTACGAGACAAGCCACCTGTCAAAACGAAGGTAACGAAATTTTCTACATGGATAAAGGTTGTGCGCCTGGGCACTCAATAAGGAAAGCCGCAGCACTGGAGTGAAAACCGCAGCTTTGGTTTGGAGAGTCGCGGCTCTTGTCGCGCTGGAGCGGATTTTTACTGATTTTCCACTTCTAATTGACTTGGGACTTGACATATTGATTCCTAATGAGATTAAATATTTACTAAGCTACATAAAGGCTATAAATACACATAAAATTAGGGTTACAAAAAAGAGGCTTAGGGAGTAGTCAGAAGATACGTAAGGAGGTTAGGGTTTCATCAGCCATTGAAGGAGGGCATTCAAGACTTACGAGGTTTGAAGACAGAGATTGAAGACCAACTTTGACAGAGTTTCTTCTTTACTCTTAATCTTTATTTCTTGTGATCTTACAATGTTTTCTGAATTCATGTTGATGTTTCCAATTGTAATTACGAACTAACTTCCTAATTAAGGATTCAATGGAACAAGATGATAGTTTAATTTAATATTTATTCTCTCTTTGATTTAAATGAGTATGGATTGGATTGTTTATTATATCTTGTGTTTAATGTTATAATTGTCTGCGCAACAATTATTGGATGGATTTAGATGGATTTGGCGATGAAATCTAAATGGCAAAACTAATGAATTACCCACTATAGTTGGCACGTTTTACTGATTACACCATTGAACTTTTAATTTTTCAAATTACCCCATTAAACTAATTATTATTTTAAAATTGGGTCATTCCGTTAAAAGAATTAAACGGACGTTAATTTCTTATCGGTAAAACTAATAAATTACCCAGTGTAGTTGACATGTTTTACTGATTACACCATTGAACTTTTAATTTTTCAAATTACCCCTGTAAACTAATTATTATTTTGAAATTAGGTCATTCAGTTATTTCTACCTCATGACTGTTAAATCGTTTTAGTTTTTATCATACGTGGACGTGAAAAAGAAAAAAGAAAAAAAATAAATTTTATTTATTCTCTCTTCCTTCCTCCCATCTCTCTCTTCTCCCCCTTCTTCTAGATCAAATAGATATGTGTATTTTTTCTCTAAAATCTATGAAAATTCTGAGATCCGAATACCTAAAACATTGAATCGAGCTTCAAAATTCAGCATTAGATATAATAATGGAGTCCGAATCCCCAACAACAACAGATGAAGTAAATTGTGTTGCAGTAAGTTTCCTCCCTCTCGCCTCCGACTCTCAGCAACCTTATATCTCCGAACTCCTTTCCTTCACTCTCAATCACCTCCACAAGGTCCACCCCTTCCCCAATCTATCTTTATATCTATGTGTGTGTATGTATATGTGTATATATATATATATACACATGTGGTAGTAATATTTCGTTAAATTAATTTTGTTAGGATTGTATTTATGATTTGATAGGAGCCAAAGCTTTTACAGCTGGATGCGAAGAGAATTTAGAGGCAGATGCAAGATGTGGTTGTTGCTGATTACCGTGCTTTCATTTCTGTTGTTAATGCATTGCTTTTCATTCACGAGGAAGTTTTTTCTATTGATAAACATCTGAGATCAAAGTACTCAAAATATTTTGATCTTTTTGTTTTCACTTTCAGTTTTTTATAATTTTTTTGCCACATAAGTAATATTTTTTATTTCTGTATCTTTACCAGAGCCACCGTAGATAATAAATTAACGTCTGTTTAATTTTTTTAACGAAATGACTCAATTTCAAAATAATAATTAGTTTACTAGGGTAATTTGAAAAATTAAAAGTTTAATGGTGAAATCAGTAAAACGTGTCAACTACAGTGGGTAATTTATTAGTTTTGTTGATAAGAAATTAACGTCCGTTTAATTTTTTTAACGGAATGGCCTAATTTCAAAATAATAATTAGTTTAATGGGGTAATTTGAAAAATTAAAAGTTCAATGGTGTAATCAGTAAAACGTGCCAACTACAATGGGTAATTCATTAGTTTTGCCAAATCTAAATTAAAATCTGGATATAATAACTTGTGAGTAGTAATTCTTCTTAAGATTGAATGTTAATTTGTAGACGGGATATGAATATATCTGAATACCGCAAGCAACAGGTGGAGAATGATTCTTAATTAATGTATTATTATTGTTTCTCATAGGAATATAATAAAATTAATAATAATATATATGCTATATAATTATTTGAAAATTGATTATATAAACTATTAGTGATTTTCCGTTGGTAATTCTAGATAATCAATTTAATGAAAGAAGAATAATATTAATTAAATAATTCATCGGGGAAAATTGATTCCTTAATATCTCAATTTTGGGTAAAGTGTTCGTTTATTTAATTTATTTAGTTAATTAATTATATAAGAAATTGCAATTATTTAAATAAAATTGGATTGATTAATTAATTTATTAGATTACTTCTCGTGGGATCTACAACTCTAATTATCATATATTACTTGTGGACCGTGTATACTTGCACGTAAATTGCTAGTATAGATTTAGCCCAATAAGTTTTTGGTGTCGTTACCAGGGAATAATTCTAGTAATTAATTTTCTTTCCAATATCATTTACAATTAATCTGATTTTGATTTAAGCACAATTTTTTTTATTGGTACTATTGAAATTGCTTCGTAATGCAAAATTTAGAGAATATGAATGCAGAAGAACAGAAAACATTGCAGGATTATGCTACACCTTTAGTGATGGATATTCAATCCAGTATTAGAAGACCTACAATACAAGCTAGTAGTTTTGAGATACATCCAAGCATGATATAGATGATCCAGAGTTTGGTACAATTTGGAGGATCACCTAGTGACGATCCGAATGAGCATCTGATTAACTTTTTGGAGATCTGTGACACATGTAAGTATGAAGGGGTCATCGAGGATGCGTTCATATTAAGAATTTCCCCTTCACACTTCGTAAAAAGGAAAGAAGTTGGGCGCATTTGTTACCAGCAGGCTCGATCTCTACATGGTGTGATTTTGCACAAAATTTTTTGGCTAAGTTCTTCCCGCCAGCCAAAACTGCAAAACTAAGGAAGGATATCACTATATTTGCCCAATTAGACTCTGAATCTCTATATGAAACTTGGAAAAGATTGAAGGAACTACTCAGGAAATGTCCACATCACAGTATTCCGAGGTAGTTCCAAATTCAGACTTTTTATAATGGTTTGAAGGAAACAATACAAACCAACATTGATGCAGCCGCAAGTGGGGCCTTAATGGAGAAAAATTGTGCTGAAGAATATGAGTATTGGAGATAATGGCAAACAACAATTACCAATGGCCAGCAGTAAGAGATAAGCAAAGTGGAATAATGGGAGTGAATCAATTTGACGTAATTTTAGCCTTGGCAGAGCAAGTATCGGCCTTAGCAAAGAAAATAGATACTTTTAGATCTCAACCTATGCAGAATATGGCAATGGTATGCGAGATTTGTGCAGGAAATCACAAGAAAGAACAGTGTGCCATTAATGTTAAATCAGTGCTATATATTGGAGATTCTAACAGGCAAAGCAATCATAATCTCAAAAACAGTGATCAAAGATGGAATAATAAGCAATTTCAAGGGCAACATGCATTCCAGCAAGAACAAAAGTCAACAATAGAGGAGATGTTATCAAAATACATAGCGCAAAGTGAGGCGAGAATGTCTAAGGTAGAAAGACAACTAGAACATATTATGACTAATATGAATAGTCGAGCACCAACTTTTTTAGTCAATAATGTGGAGAAAGATTACAAATCTGATGAGAAAGAGCAATGTCAAGCTATTGTGTTATAAAATGACAATGAATTACATGAGGTAGATAACAGGAATATAATTGATGATTCACACAAAAATGAAGATGTAGTTGTGGAAGAAGTCAACAAAGAAAAAAAAGCAATAAAAGAAAGAAGAGAAACCACAAGTTGATGCAGATAAAGGTAAACAGGTGCAATTTGTGCCACTAGTTCCATTTTCACAAAGGTTACAAAAGTGAAAAGTGGATAAACAATTTTTAAAATTTTTGGAAGTATTCAAGAAGCTCCAAATTAACAAATGCCCACATATTTGAAATTTATGAAAGAAATTTTATAAAAGAAAAGAAAGTTAGACGAGTTCGAGACAGTGGCGCTGACGGAGGAGTACAGTGCAATATTGCAAAAGGAGCTACCACCAAAATTAAAGATCCGGGTAGCTTCACTATTCCATGCACCATCGGGAGTCAATTTGTCGAAAAGCGTTGTGTGATTTGAGAGCAAGTATTAATTTTATACCTCTATCTGTTTATCGGCAACTTGGATTGAAAGAAACAAAACCTACAAATGTGACCTTGCAATTGGCGGATAGGTCAGTTACTTATCCTCGGGGTATTGTGGAAGATGTGTTGGTTAAAGTGGACAAATTCATCTTCCCGACAAAATTTATCATTTTAGATTATGAAGAGGATCGAAATATACCTATCATTCTTGGGTGACCATTTTTAGCCACGAGTAGAACTCTCATCGATGTACAAAACGGCAAGCTGACTATGAGAATCCAAGATGAAGTGGTAACATTCAAGGTTTTCAAAGCAATAGAGATCCTATGTGGTCATGAAGACTATTTTTGGACTAATGTAGTCGAAGGTGTACTCAATGATGAAGCAGAAGGGAAAAGTTTGATTCAAATGAACGAGGTAGATCAATTCAAGTTTGGGGTTTTCAATCTTGTGAGGAAGTCAAGCAGTATAAGGACAAGACTAAGTGTGGGATTATGAAGCGGTTGATTAAGCATAAATTTGATCCGGGTTGAAGGATTGAAGAAGTCAGGCTGATGACTATAAAGTAAGCGTTATTGGGAGGTAACCCAAAAGTTTTGATTTTCTTAATTTTATTGCATCTTTATTAGTAATTAATAGATTTATCATCAAATTGTAGGATTTGCATTTTAGGTAGCAACATATTTGATTTGATTTGAATAATTAATAATTACAAGTTATGTGAGGATCTCAAGTACCTTGTAGAAACAACACCGAGGGGAAGGCTCAACATCTAGGGCTAAGAAGGCGTATGAAAGGTCGACACATAGGAGGAGGATGACGACGGTAATCTGGCTGACGAGGAAGATGATGATTGAGACCCCCAGGGAAGTCCTTTTGTTTTAATTCTTCCTATTTATTTTAATATTGAGGACAATGTAATTTTTAAGTTTGGGGGAACTTGAGGCTTTACATTAGCATGTCATTATTTCGCAGTTATGTAATAATCTTAGTTGCTTAGTTTGCATGTTAGTACAAAAAAACGTAGTTGGTGAATTTGGGATGGCCAATGATAAGAAATGATGAACTTTGGTTAAACTTTGTCAAAATTTTGAATCATGCGTTACTTTGAAATGTTGACTTAGAAGTTAATTTTACTTTAGTGGTGATCCTGTAACGATCCCAAAATCCGGACTATTTCTAATCTCGATCTTGTGCATTAAACACTATCTCGTTCTAGCTTCACATCATACATTAATATTATAATTAATAAAATGCGGATAAATTTAAAACTTTTATAACCTTTTTTCATTTCCTGAATCACAACCTTTACATTTCGTCTTATCTCAAAATCATATATATTATGATTTGTTTCAACATCTCACTTGAATATAAAGATTCAACTTTTAATATCATATTCATTCCTTTATATGTATTCTTTTAAAACTAGCAAGTTAAATGAATTATACAATTAAACTGAATTTCCAAAACGACAACTAAATTCTCGATACAACAACCCATATATATACTATTTCTCATATAAAATCAGAATCCATTCAAAATGAATAAATTTTATTTGATATTACACAAGTTTGACACAACTTGGTTCAATTCAATATAATAGTCCTTTTGACTTGATACAAATTCAACTAATTAAATAATAATTATTGTCTTTACAAATATACTTCAAATCTCTATCGCCAATATCATCTGATTGTTCAACCTTTATCTGCAAATGAAATATTTGCAAGAATGAGTGTGACGGCTCAGCAAGTCTAACAATTAACACATTTCATGCTTCACATAGCATACATGCTTTACAGTGTATTCATGCTATATACATTTTGTGATGTACATTATATCGATGCATCAAATAGTTCATGCTTAACATTTTCCAAGTATACATTCCATTTTCTTACGTATCACATAACATAGATAGATTGAGTTTCCATAACTCAACTAACTTCAGTTATAATTTGACTTTGACAATTCACATAGTATTGTAGTACAAAATGCATATTTCAACATACTCATAATGTCTTTATTACGATATAAACTAGTTTACACGTAAATAATATCAAGTTTTCACATAACAATCAAGACTGAAAAACTTGCCTGCACCGGGGTTTTACCAATACGTTAACCTTTTGCGTTCCTTGCGCGACCTATACCATATCTGAGATCAACAATGCACATCATCAGTCAAAGTTTCACTCTAACTGTTAATATTACTTTAGCTTTACCAACCATATTGGAACTATTAAGAATATTATAGGTTAATTATGTATAAAATATACTTTGTTGTTAATTTTAATCAATTCCATGCTCGGTGTCAAAAAAATTGGATCAAAAAGATCCATCATTTTCATCTTGTCTAAAGGTCTACCATTTCACAGTTTAAACTAATCAAAACACTTAATAGATATATTAGTGCTGCTAATATAGAATGCAAGTTGGTCCATCATATACACTTTTACTTCCTCAGATTAAAAGATTTAAGATGATCATAGTTAAATAAATTGAGATATTCCATAGTACCCATCATTTTCTAGGCACAATACATTAACTCGAAAGTTGGAGAATAAAAGGAAAATTCAGCGAATATCCGAATTCGAAAAACTATTGTTAGTCTAACATGCAATTGTATAAACTCACGTATAACTGTCTCAATCTATCCATTAGAGGATACTCTAGATCCAACAATTGATAGAATTAAAGAAAATGTGTCATATGTAGGTTCATAACAAAAGCACTGAGTGGCTGACTTTTTCTCTGACTCTCGGTACAGTTTATACTTCACTATCAATGGAAAAGATGGTGCTTGGGAGGATAGGTTTCACAACTATGCATGCCATTACGATTTTAGCAAGACATGGAGTCGACATACAACTTTTCCAAATTTTACTATCAAATTCTCAATACTTGAACTTCGTAGTTTTAAAAATTGAGAATACCAATGGATATAACTTTTCTTTCAATTACATTGTTCTTAGTTCCTATTAAATGAAAAGAATTAGTTATATAAAAGCAAACTTAAAAGCATACAAAATAGCGAGTTAGATGTGTAAGCTTAAATTATTCTCATGAACTTTTTAACTTAGATTTGTACTTCTCAAACTTAATAACTTATCTCTTAACTTTACTAAATTATTAAGTTCATTAATAATAAAATAGATTCATTACATATAATATTTCAATTCAATGAATTTTTAATGTTTTGTTTTTGTTGCATTTTCAAATGAGCCAAAACAGCCCATTTAGCCAACACGGTGCACTGCAGCGTAGGACAGCCAGCAGAGCGCGCGCGTGGCTGCTGCAACTACCTGCAGTTGTTGTTGCCTTGCTGTTGAAAATCTGCAGTTTGCCTTAACGAGATGCCCTTTGCGATTTAATGTCTCAAAATCCACATGTCCGATTGGCTCCAATTTTTAGTATGTTATAAAGGGTATAACATACTATTTTATAAAAATATATCCCAGCCAAAACAGACATCTTAAACAGTTTTTACAAAGGCTTGAAACTACCCAGTCAAAACAACTTTCTACCAAAATAAACTTGTTTCAATTTTTACAAACACTAGTACGAAGTAGTAAATAGACAACACTTAAACCACAACGATTTAATAAAAAACGTTATGGTATATTTTTACACAACGTTTTCTAATAAAACATTGTAGATATATATGAAAAAACGTTATGTATTTAAAAGGGCATTTTTTTGGTTTTAACTAAAAAAACGTTATCTATTTACAAAACACGGAGCTCAAGTGAACACTTAAAATTAAAAGACATATACTCTTTTTCTCTCAGTTTCGTTCTTTTTCTCTTTGTCGTCGTCAGTTTGGTTCTTTTTCTCTCCGTGCTCGTCACTTTTGTTCCCTCTCTTCAGTTTCCTTTCTCTCTTTTAGTTTTTCTCTTCATTTTTCCTTTTCTTTCCAGTTTTCCTTCTCTTTATCTGCTCTTTGGTTGTGTTCTGATTGGGTTTACGTTCGATCTGAGGCTGAAATCTGAAGAGATTTAATTGGGTGTTTGAAGATAAGCTGTGTTGGGGCTAGGTTTTCATCGTAAGTTCTTCATCTCTTTGGATTTGTTCTTGCATGTGTTTATTTTCAACCCATTTACAGTCTTTGTGTGTATAAATGTGTTTGAGGTGCTCAATTTGTTTTGTTATAATGATTTTTCTGCTTTCATAGTGGTAGCATAGTGGTGGCTGCGGTGGCAGCAGTGGTGGTTTCTGTGTCTCTGGCCTCCACTAAAAATTAGGTTTTAATTTCTCCCTTGTTAATTTTCCCTAAAATTTAGGTTTTAATTAGAAATTTAACGATATTTGGAGCTAATTTGGGTTATAATATGAATGAGACCCATCATTTTTATGATAAAAATCATTGCATATACTTTATTCATTCTTTGATACCTTTGCTCATATTGTTGTTGTTACATATTTTAAGTCTTATTGTCTTTTTTATTCCTTATACTACTTAAAAGTCTAATTCTTGCTGGATGTCTGTTCTAACAATCAATAATTGCAATTTTCATTTTTGTCATTTCAGTCATCAGTTCGGAGAGTAGTTCTTCAGACCGGGAAGGTACAAAAATCTGATCTTCAATGTAGAACCTTTTATTTTTAAGAAATGTACAAAATTCTTACTTTACTTTTATTGACAACACACAAGTGTTTGTGAGTATCATTATTCAATTAGCATGAAGTTGTTAAGGATTTGGTACTAATATTTATGTGATATATTATTGTCTTTTTGGTCTGTATTCACAGTTTAGAAGGAACTGGGTTCCAAACTTATTTTTTTATTTGTGGTATGGACAGATTGTGTCTCTTCAGAAAATGGATAAATCTTATTTTGGGGAGGGCTTAATTCTTCTTGATGAAAGGTTTGTGATTAAAACCTTTTCCAGTCAATACTTTCCACCTATTCCTAGTTACAATTCTCTGAAAAATGTACACAGCTATGAACTTGGAGAACTTTGAATTTCTATGTAAATTGAATGTCTCAAATATCAATATTTGTTACCCCTGAATGCATATCCTACTTGTCACTCGACAGTGTTGGTGTTTATGATATATTACATTAATCTTTTATTTTAGTTGACTGTATTATAAACTTATATCCAATAGTAACTACTTATATGGTATTCCGAAGTAAAATAATACTTGTTTAAAACAATGAATCAACAAGTGGAGAAACTTCAAAAAAGAAAAGTAATACAAAGGAAAAGGAAAATGATTATTGAAATTTGCAATCCTATAAATTAACCTTTTGCTGTTTTGCCAATAATATATTTCACTCACTTTTGATTAAATATAAGAGTTAGTGAAGCTAGAGTTTTCAAGACTCTACTTGACTCTATTTTTGTCTGTGGTTCTTTTAACTGTATTTAAAATTGAGTGATAAGTACATATAAGATCTAACCTTTTGTTCAATTGTAATTTTTACATTTTACATGTATGTATTGGTGTTAAGACTGAATAGTTCCCAATTCTGATCTAGTAACCTTATGCACTTTTGTAGGTTATATCAAGTTACTTGGTTGGAGAATACTGGTTTCTTATATGACCGAAATAATTTAAGCAAAGTTGTGCTTCACCTTTTTTTTTGACAAGTCAAATTTGTGCTTCACTTTTTTTAACAATGTATAATTTGTCTCTGCCATCTTTCTTCATATCTTTTTTTTTGCATGATTATATGAAATGAGAAGAGCGAGCTAAGGGGCAAGTTGTGGCAACAAAACTTGTAACGGACGATCGAGATTTTTGGGTGCAGAAGATTATGCAAATAGAGGCAAAACTGGATGGAAAGTTATTTTTTGTCAGCTTTATTGGTCATTTTTTTGGATATATAAATTTGGTTATAGATGGTATTTGGTTGGTCATGTACAATAAGCTTGAGAAACAGTACGGTGATGGTAGGAAGTATGTTAAAAGTCATTCCTGTGATTTTTAATCTTTTTAAGTATTATACAAGTTAAATATGATCAAGATTTTGAAATTGAAACTTTTATGTTTACATCGTAACAGAGCTTGTTGAATACTAAATTTGTTGTTCTTTTATTTCAGTGGGATAAGGCAAATGGATTAACGTACACACAAGAACAAATTGACGAAGTACGGGATGAGTGGGCAGTGTATGTGTGCAGCTACATGTAGACCCTCGAGTTAACGATGGATATGTACATGGTTAGATGAAAGTACGTATTTTGGGAGAACCTAGGCTTGTTTGTACATGCTTAGGTAGTAGCTTAATTTTATGGATAGTTTGGTTTATTTTGTGGATGCATGTAATCAAATTCACAATTCAATATAGTAGTAATTTATATTGAAGAGTGAATTTGAGATGCATATATGGATAGTTTGGTATTTTTTTGTGGATGTAGTAATTTGAAACTGTAAACGAATGGTATTATTGGGATGTATTTTGAATGGTTGATACATTTTGGCTTTAAATTTAAATGAGAATTTAGACCTTTTTAGCTATATATCATAGCATTAGCAGATTGCAGGTGCATTGGTAATATAAGTGAACCACAATTTTTTTTTCTTTTTAAAAATGTTGTGTATGCAGCACAACTACAACGTTGTTACATGATTACAATATTTGCACGTCAATCTACAATATTTTAAAAACGTCGTCTGTTGTTGCTTTCTATGGTCGATATTTAAAAGCAAATCTACACCGTTTTTTTCATAGAAAATATTGTATAATGTGTCTAACTACAACGTTTTAAAACATTGTATAAGGGTATCAAATAGATGACACCCTTAACCACGACGTTTTTCTGATAGAAACCACAACGTTTTTTACGCGTTATCTATTTACTGTTTTATAGTAGTGAAAACAACTTTTAAAGTTCATTTGACTTACCCAACCCACATAAATTACTTCATATAATATATAAAGACTTACTTGTTCGCAAACTTGACCAATTCCCCTTTTGTATACTTGACAGCCTCTAAGAGGCATATTATCAAACATACTATATGCATAACTTTTTAAAAACAGAGTTCATACATGTTTAGATGGATTCTAGCCTAGAAATTCCACCCTTATTACTCCGCACAACAATTACAACACTTTCTCCTTACTAAATCATAGCCAAGTATAACATTTCTTTCAATATTCATATATATGTATATATATATATTCACTCACCTTATTTTTTTTATAAACATAGTGTGAATGTATAGCTTACCTTGCTTGCTTGATGAAATTACTAAATTTGTGGTTCAATCTTGTAGTTGAATGAATTTAATCTCTCCTTTAGGCTACACCCTATCCTCAATTCTTTTCAATTCAGCTCTTTACTTCACTTCTTGATCGAAACTATTTATGCTTGCAAAAATTGGGAGAAGTTTGGTGAGCCTTTGAGTGTTATGGAATTTAACAGTTAAGAGAGAAACGGAAATGGAACGGCTGAATTGAAGAAGAAACTGAGAAGGGTTTATCTTTGATTACCTACTTAGCTATCTTAAGTTATCAGTCGCATGCCAAGTGTCCTGATAATGATGTATTATTTTGACACCTCGTGCTTAATAAAAAAAAATGACTCATTACTTAGCATCATAGATTGATTCCTTGATCCCAGCATATTCGTATAGGATATGCATATTACATACACTACTTTACTTCTTATACAATATATTACATCACATAAAATATTTTTCACCATACCCCCCCCCACACACACACACATATATATATATAATTTATTCTTATATGTATTACAGTTACATATAATCCTATAAACTTATATTAATTTATTAAATCTTAACACCAATATTCATTTATATATACATTGATCCCTCATCTTATATTTTTCATTCACATCCAATTAGTACAATATTAAATATTATACGATAATATGTTACATTTATTATGGTAACATGATTTTCTTCATTAATTAATTAAAAGAAAATAAGTTTCTTATTCAATTCACTATTTTTCAAATAGTGAGCTAATTACTTCATTTCATATTTAATTTATATTTATTTGGCACACTTATATTATCTAAACATTCACACATAATATAATTTTCTTTCTCTCATAATTAAATAATTTCTTATTTAATTATCAGTTTGATATTAAATTATTTTACAAAACTTAATATCTAACTATACTTAATATTCAATGATTAACTATTATAAGTTAATCTCTTTTTTACTTAATTTTCATTTCTTAAATAATCTCATAATATTAATATTTTCACATATCATATATATAATTAGATTTAATTATAATTCATTCATATAACACAATTTGTATAATTTAATTAGCCATTAACTCTTTCGTTCTAAATATATGTATATATTTCATAATGATATATACATATTGAATTCACCACATAAATCATATAAATATATATATAGCGCACACACACACACACACACACACACAAACCCGAGATCGCTCACACACACACACCCCCCCCCCCACCCGCGCGCGCGCGCACACACACACACACACACACACACACACACATATATATATATATATATATATATATATGTGCATTCAAACTTATTACGTCACACAATAAGAATTTTATTTATTAAATTTTTATTTAAATAGTTTCTAAAAACTCGGGTTATCACAGATCCCTTGCACTTTAATCACTCACATCCTTATGTTCAGGTGATTCTGTCTTTAGAGAGATTGTATAGTTAAATAGTTGTGAGAGGAATTGTTGAGACCCTAGGAACTTATTTCAAGTTCAATTAAAGCGAATATAGTCTTTCATTTCAGTTTGGGGGAAATATGGGAAAAAAATAAAAAATTGTATCCTTTCATGAAACAGTGGTGGGTTTAGATTGAGCTTAAAAGCGCACTCCCTAATAAATACAGGAACGAGATGGAGCATAAGACGCACTCGTTCAATTAAATGTGAGAGGGGACATAAAATGCACTCATCAAATGAAAAAAAATGATGAAGAAAAAATGTGGGAAGGAAATGGTTAAAAGAATCCCTTAATACCCATGGTTTTATGAAGTTTATTTTTGCTGAAATTGATGCTATAAATAAGATTTCGGGGTTGATAATGATTTTCTTTTATTAACTATTTAGTTATTTAATCTTGACTTCTGTATGATTAGCTTGAACAGTTGGTACACACACACACACACACTTTTTAGGGATCATGATTGCTGTGAAATTAATGACTGAGTTAACCTCTACATGATTTGGTTTTGCTGAGAATTGGTTATATGAGATCTTTGAGGCCATATTTCAGATTCATGTTAATTACTTGCCTAGTTTAATATGCATATTAGTTAGTTAGTTTTTAGTTTTTAGTTGTTTTACTTGAGGATAAGTAAAGATTCAAGTTTAGGGGTATTTGATAAGTGAGTTTTATACCTATGAATTGAGTACATTTGACTTGATGATTTATGAGTTTTCGAGTATTTTCTATTCCTTTTTATGTGTTTTTATGTTTTTATGCAAGAATTGAAGTTGTAAGTCATTTAGTTGTAATTTAGCTAAATTGGAGCTATTTGGTTGCATTTTAGTCAAATTGGAGAAGCATTGCAATTTTCAGCTTTTGGGACGATTGACCTTCGGAGCTTCAATGGATGATTGGGTAGTATTACAATTTCAGAATGAGAAAATGATCTTCATAAAGTTGTAGAGGACATCTTAAGCTTTTTAGAAATGTATGGTTTGCAAAAATCCAAGTGTATTTGGTTCTCCAAATAGTATATCAAAGTAAAGCTAGTTGGAGTTAGAGTCTTGTAGGGACGTCCGTTGGTAAAATGGTCATAACATTTTATCCGGGAGGAGTTACAGGACGAGCCACCTGTCAAAACTAAGCTAACAAAATTTTCTACATGGATAAAGGTTGTGCGTCCCGACGCTCAATAAGGAATGCCGCGTCGCTTGAGTGAAAACCGCAACTTTTGTTAGGAGAGTCGCGACTCTTGTCGCACTGGAGCGGATTTTTGCTGATTTTCAACTTCTAATTGACTTGGAACTTTTCATATGGATTCCTAATGAGATTAAATGTTTAGTAAGCTACATAGAGGCTATAAATACACATAAAATTAGGGTTACAAAAAAAGAGACTTAGGGAGTAGTCAGAAGATACGTAAGGAGGCTAGGGTTTCATCAGCCATTGAAGGAGGGCATTCAAGACTTGCGAGGTTTGAAGACAGAGATTGAAGACCAACTTCAACAGAGTTTCTTCTTTACTCTTAATCTTTATTTCTTGTGATCTTATAATGTTTTCTGAATTCATGTTGATGTTTCCAATTATACTTATGAACAAACTTCCTAATTAAGGATTCAATGGAACCCGATGATAGTTTAATTTAATATTTATTCTCTCTTTGATTTAAATTGATTACGGATTGGATTATTTGTTATATCTTGTGTTTAATGTTATAATTGCTTGCGCAATAATTATTGGATGGATTTAGATGGATTTTGGCGATGAAATCTAAATTAACATATGGATATAATAAGTTGTGATTAGTAATTCTTCTTAGGATTGAATGCTAATTTGTAGGCGAAATAGGAATATATCTGAATACCGCAAGCAAAGGGTGAAGAATGATTCTTAATGAATGAATTATTATTATTTCTCATATGAATATAGTAAAATTAATAATATAAGATATGCTATATAATTATTTGGAAAATGATTATATAAACTATTAGTGATTTTCCGTTTACAATTCTAGATATTAATTTAATAAAAGAAGAATGATATTAATTAAATGATTCATCGGGAGAAATGGATTCCTTAATATCTCAATTTTATGTAAAGTCTTCGTTAATTATTTAGTTTATTTAGTTAATTAATTCTATAAGAAATTATAATTGTTTAAATAGAATTGGATTAATCAATGGTTGGTAATTGGATTGATTAATTAATTTATTAGATTATTCCTCGTGGGATCGACAACTCTAATTATCATATATTACTTGTGGACCGTGTATACTTGCAAGTAAATTGCTAATATAGAGTTAGCTCAACAATTATTCCTTGTGGCTTCATGGTAGAACACACCACATAGAACTCCTTTAAGTGCTTGTATAAATCTTCACTTGTGAGACCACGAAAAGTAGGCAAAAGGTGAATTAGTCCTGATTTTAGCTCAAAAGCAGCAGTTAATGTAGGATATTCCATGCACAAGGGTTGTTGGTTAAAATTTAGAGTAGACAACTCCTTCAAAGTCCTGTTATTACTGGGAGCAGCCATCTTTTCTTCGTATGAATTACTCGATGAACTATTAGACAGTAATTCGAGTGCTATGTTAAGGCCTGGTGATGGAACTTCGTCTTAATTTGCAGTGGTGCTTCTAGCTTGACGAGTCTTGTAGTTGATCGATTCGAACCCCTTTCTGTCACATCCGTTGCTTATAGGCTCCAAAGCCTTTTCTATTCCGAGCTGAACCCTTGAATGACTCAAAGCACGACTGTTCCGAACCCTATCTCCCTTGAGGGGAAAAGGCAAGACGCACTGCTTTGAGCATCCCTAGTTGCTTTTCTTACTTCTGTTGTCTAAGCTTACACATCTGATTAAGCCTTAAACTATTTTCATATAAGAATAGCTGCTTCCAAATCCCCTAGTGGGAATCTCCGAGCTTACCCTGCAGCCTGTCATCCCGTCTGAATCATTGCAAAAGGTCCCTTATTCTTCTATGTCTAATTCATAAGGATGGGTTTATGTTGGGCATTCTATGAAGTTGGAATCCTCTTGCTCAAGCCCTGAAAAAGAGGGGTATGGGCGCCCATTGGTAGGTTCTTCATGGGCCTTTTTTTTTAGCAGTCCACAACAAAAGAAGTAAGTCAGGGCTTCTTTCAAAGTATGATAAAGCGGAGAGGTACGTGGCAGAAGACTTTCCTTCAGTTGATTGGTCCCGAACTAAGACGCTCATTTCGGTCAAGTGCCCGGCTTCAACAGTGTGCTTAAAAGAGGCAGAGAGATGGAGAGCAGCTTGTCTTTGTCACAAAAGAAGAAGGATTTAATCCAGCCCATAGGGAGAACCTATGGCTACCTTGTTCCGAACGAAAGCCCACTCAAAAAGCGGAAAAGGCCCTCTTGCCCAAACCCTTTCCCCCGGTCCAATTGCTTAGACCAGGCCTCGCCTTTTAGAAGTAGATTTGAGTCTATCGCTTAAGGCTACTATAGAAAGCCGTGTGAATAGAAGATGCTCAGCTTCGGGGAGTAGCCCGCTTTGAGCGACGACTGCTTAAGGAAGTTTCGCACCTATTCTACACATGCAATCCCATCTATTTTTGTTGAGGCAATTCTAACTTGTGACGATCGATTATCACCTAGCTCACATATCCGGTTTTGAGTCGGCTTCTTTAATAAGCTCTAGCGCCCTTTTGAAAAAGGCATTGTTTTCCCTTATCCGAACGGGACTTGCAAGAAAATAGGATTTCATATTGAGCTCCAAATATATGCTATTGGGATGGGATGGCTCCTACTAGCTCCCCCCCCTAAGAACCACACGTGCGAGTTCCCCCGCATATGGCTCAAGTGGCGAAGGCCCTTTCCTCCGCGCTTGGTAAGCGCTTCGCTATAGCCAAGCTTACTGCTAGCCTATCGGCTAAAGCCAAGCATTGACCACGACTGCTCGTCGCTTCTGGCTGCCTTATTCTGTCACCCAAGATCCAAGTCAGCACCGACAAAGATCTCTTGCTTCCTCGCGGTGGGGCCGGTTTGGAAGCAAGCTACTTGTTGCCTATCTCGCCCTTTTCCCCCCTTACATAATAAGATAAGCTTCCAAAGCTCCTTCCTTTAGCTGGGTGACCCTTCGCTTTTTGGATTGTCTTCTGCCCAATGTGGTACCCCCCATTTTTTGGTTCCCATTGGGTTTACCTTGTTCACAGGTCGAGCCCATGGCAGCAAGAAAAGGCGATCTTGTGCTATACTCCGGTGATCTCTTTCCTGCCGAGGCACGCAAACTCCCATCGTGTCCCAGATCACATTCTGTGAATCAAAAGGGGAAGCCTACTCATCCATCAGCTCCTCTCGTAGATCCGTGCGGTTTTACGAAGCGTCTAAGCACAGTTCACTTGCGTTGATCAATTAAGAGGTTTGCCGCCACTCCTTAAGGTTACCTATTGTATCATACACTTCTTGCATTCTTTCTCACGCTTCATACCCCCCTCTTTCTTCTTAAGGTAAGCTAAAGGACCAGGCATGGTAGGGTAGGAGCATCCAGTCAACAATCTTTTTGGCTTGACAAAGAAGTCTTATGTCCTCCGAGTCGCACAAAGTTTTAACCGAAAGAACTTCTTATGCAATTCATGCCTTTCTGTTTTTATGACTAGAATCACAGATCTCTTGCACTTTAATCACTCACATCCTAATGTTCAGTTGATTGTGTCTTTAGAGAGATTGCATAGTTAAATAATTGTGAGAGGAATTGTCGAGACCCTAGGAACTTATTTCAAGTTCAATTAAAGAGAATATAGGCTTTCATTTAAGTTTGGGAAAAATATGGGAAAAAATAGAAAATTGTATCCTTCCGTGAAATAGTGGTGGGTTGAGATTGAGCTTAAAAGCGCACTCCCCAATAAATACAGGAACGAGATGGGGTGTAAGATGCACTCGTTCAATTAAATGTGAGGGGACATAAAATGCACTCACCAAATGAAAAAAAATGATGAGAAAAAAAATGTGGGAAGGAAATGGTTAAAAGAATCCCTTGATACCCACGATTTTATGAAGTTTGTTTTTGCTGAAATTGATGTTGTAAATAGGATTTCGGGGTTGATAATGATTTCCTTTTATTAACGGTTTAGTTATTTGATCTTGTCTTCTGTATGATTAGCTTGAACAGTTGGTACACACACACACACTTTTTAGGGATCATGATTGTTGTGAAATTAATGACTAAGTTGAATTATTAACCTCTACATGATTTGGTTTTGCTGAGAATTGGTTATATGAGATCTTTGGGGTCATGTTTCAGATTCATGTTAATTACTTGCTTAATTTAATATGCATATTAGTTAGTTAGTTTTTAGTTTATAATTGTTTTACTTGAGGACAAGCAAAGATTCAAGTTTGGGGGTATTTGATGAGTGAGTTTTATACCTATGAATTGAGTACATTTGACTTGATAATTTATGAATTTTCGAGTATTTTCTATTCCTTTTTGTGTGTTTTTATGTTGTTATGCAGGAATTGAAATTGGAAGTCATTTGGTTGTAATTTAGCTAAATTGGAGCTATTTGGTTGCATTTTAGTCAAATTGGAAAAGCATTGCAATTTTCAGCTTTTAGGAAGATTGACCTTTGGAGCTTCAATGGAGGATTGGATAGTGTTACAATTTCGGAATGAGAAAATGGTCTTCATAAAGTTGTAGAGGACGTCTTAAGCTTTCTAGAAATGTATAGTTTGCAAAAATTCAAGTGTGTTTGGTTCTCTAAACAGTATGTCAAAGTAAAGCTAGTTGGAGTTAGAGTCTTGTACGGATGTCCGTTGGTAAAATGGTCATAACATTTTATCCGGGAGGAGTTACGGGACGAGCCACCTCTCAAAACGAAGCTCACTAAATTTTCTACATGGAAAAAGGTTGTGTGTCCCAGCGCTCAATAAGGAATGCTGCGTCGCTTGAGTGAAAACCGCAACTTTAGTTAGGAGAGTCGCGACTCTTGTCGCGCTGGAGCGGATTTTTGCTGATTTTCAACTTCTAATTGACTTGGGACTTTCCATATTGATTCCTAATAAGATTAAATGTTTACTAAGCTACATAGAGTCTATAAATACACATAAAATTAGGGTTACAAAAAAAGAGACTAAGGGAGTAGTTAGAAGATACGTAAGGAGGCTAGGGTTTCATCAGCCATTGAAGGAGGGCATTCAAGACTTGCGAGGTTTGAAGACAGAGATTGAAGACCAACTTCAACAGAGTTTCTTCATTACTCTTAATCTTTATTTCTTGTGATCTTATAATATTTTCTGAATTCATCTTGATGTTTCCAATTGTACTTATGAACTAACTTCCTAATTAAGGATTCAATGGAAGCCGATGATAGTTTAATTTAATATTTATTCTCTCTTTGATTTAAATTGATTACGGATTGGATTGTTTGTTATATTTTGTGTTTAATGCTATAATTGCTTGCGCAATAATTATTGGATTGATTTAGATGGATTCTTGCGATCCAATTAAATTAAGATCTGGATATAATAACTTGTGATTAGTAATTCTTCTTAGGATTGAATGCTAATTTGTAGACGGGATAGGAATATATCTGAACACCGCAAGCAACGGGTGGAGAATGATTCTTAATGAATGTATTATTATTGTTTCTCATAGGAATATAGTAAAATTAATAATAATAGATATGCTATATAATTATTTGGAAAATGATTATATAAACTATTAGTGATTTTCCGTTGACAATTCTAGATATCAATGTAATAAAAGAAGAATGAAATTAATTAAATGATTCATCGAGAGAAATTGATTCCTTAATATCTTAATTTTATGTAAAGTCTTCGTTAATTATTTAATTTATTTAGTTAATTAATTCTATAAGAAATTACAATTATTTAAATAGAATTGGATTAATCAATGTTTGGTAATTAGATTGATTAATTAATTTATTAGATTATTACTCGTGGGATCGACAACTCTAATTATCATATATTATTTGTGAACCGTGTATACTTGCACGTAAATTGCTAGTATAGATTTAGCCCAACAGTTATTCTTTGTGGTTTCATGGTAGAACACACCACAGGGAACTCATTTAAGTGCTTGTATAGATCTTCACCTGTGAAACCACGAAAAGTAGGCAAAAGGTGAATTAGTCCTGATTTTAGCTCAAAAGCAACATTTAATATAGGATATTCCATGCACAAGGGTTGTTAGTTCAAATTAGGAGTAGACAACTCCTTCAAAGTCTTGTTATTATTGGGAGCAGCCATCTTTTCTTCGTATGAATCACTCGATGAACTATTAGACAGTAATTCGAGTGGTATGTTGAGGCCTGGTGATGGAACTTCGTCTGAATTTGTAGTGGTGCTTTGATCTTGACGAGTCTCTTTCCTTAGCCAGTGTGCAGTTTTCGTTATCTCTGGATCAAATTTAAATTCAAAATAGTGAGAGGATCGAGTCATAAACTAAAATAAAATAAAACAAAGAATAAAAAAAACAAATAACACTCCCCAGCAACGACACCAAAATTTGGAAGCTGTCGTTAACACTCCAAAATTAAATCCTTACTCTTACTCTACGAACACAAAATTCAGTATAATGACAAGCAAAGGTCAATCCCACAGAGAGTGATATTATCTTATATTTATCCTAACGTTTTTACTAATGAATACAATGGGGGATTTTGAGTTTGATTGATTAATTAATAAAAACATAATTTAAAATGATATAAATAACCAATGAATTAAAGCTTCAATTCTTCAGTTCAGTTTTACCTTTTCACAGTAACATATTAACCAAGTATAACAATATTTATTCTTCGATGAAATTAATAGCCCTAAGTAGCAACAATCTCTAATACTCGAAATTCTCCTTAATTTTAAATCCAAAGAAACAATCGCCTCAATAGACCCTAACTATCATACAACCTACAACTATCAATCTAGATTTAATATAACAATAATATTAAGAATTAGAGAATTAGACTATTCCAAGCAACAATCACACAATCACATATTATTTAACTTGTCTTCTAATAATCTTAGCAATACTCAAAAGTTTGACCACAATCATGTATTACTAATTGCTACTTATGATCAAATACAATATCATTTAATTAATATTATACCTTAATCTAGCAGATGATAACAACTTGATTAACTTAATTGGCCATTATTAAATCAATCAAAACAAATACCATTCAATCAATTAAAATAGACCATCAAGAATAAATCTCATGTAAGAAGGAATAAATAATGTATACTCAATTAAACCATTAATGATAAATAAGGTTCAACATCCATTAGAACTAAAATAGAAAACTTAGTCTGACATGTCTTCAATCTTACCTTCAAATCTAGGGTTTTTTAATTGTGCATCTTTGTACTCTAAAACTTAACTAATATCATATATTTATATCCTTAGAACAAAGTCCTAAAGCTCTGAGAAATACAAATCCAAGTTTTAGTAGAATTCCTCAAAAAATAACAAAGCTGAAAAAATCCTGTTGCCGACCATGCGCCTCACGCGCCCGAAAACCCTTATAAGCGTCGCGGCTCAAAATCCAGCGTCGGGGCCCTTTTTTTAGAGCGTCGTGGGTCTCAACTTCCTGCCACTATTTCTTATTTTCTCCTTACGTGCCCATTTGGTCCACTCATCATAGGTTGACTTTCTCTAGCAAGGAATATTTTTTCTCTTTTTCTTCTTTTCAGCTATAATTCATCCTAAAATTAATAAACACCTTAATAAACTCATATACACATAAAAGATGTAATAAAACTCAATATAAAGGAATCAAAATCATAGAATATTATGCATTCATCAATACTCAAATACATCAGCTTCATTATTATGATCATCGGTGTCATAGTCGCCATCATCTTCCACATCATCCACATCACACATATCATCCACATCATTTTCATTATCTACATCATCTGCATCATTTGTATTATGTGCGCAACAACCGCATATGCGTCATCTGCACATGCACATTATCTACGTCATCTGCACATCCGTATTATCTATGTTATCTGCATCATCTGCATCTTCTACATCATAGTCACTATCATCATCATCCTTTCTTCAACATTATCATCTTCTTTAATATCACCATCATCAACACCAGTATGCCTCACGGCCTTGCCGAATTTAACCGATTAAAGTTGCCCCTAATATTAGAGTTGTTCATCTAATACATGTATTAGAATCCTAACCAAAATAATTCAGTTGGATAGCTCTACTTAACATCAATAATATTTCAAAGATTTATAATTCAATCGATAGAATATTTGAACATTTGTTTAACCGAGTCAAATAGCATTGACAGTCATTCATAAGCAGTTTGTGAACAATAGAACTTGAAAGGTTTAACAGATTATGCATAGCATAGCTTGAACACTTGTGAAAAGTTTAGGAGTACTTGCATTCAATATAGAAATCAAATGAAGTTAGGATACTTGCATAAATATAAAGATTGAGAAAGTTTAGGAGATTTGCCTTACTAAATTGCTCTTCAATTGTCCTATACAATATCAATCACATAGACACACCAATTAATCATCACATGACTCTTATTATAGTTCACCTTAACTAGCTTTTAAACATGAACCTAAATTCGTATTTTTAACTTTTTCAATAATTGATTTTAAAACTTGTTTAATCCATAATTAAGTTCAACCAACCTCGGAATGGTCTCAACTTTGGACCGTCTGACATTTATAACATAGCCTAACTACCCCCATAGGTGGCATGAATTAAAATTTTTACTTACACAAAATCTTATTTTTAAGGTCCAATTCCCGAGTGCCTTGCAGTTTATATACTGCAAGACCCTGACTCGCTTAAACGACCATAACTTCTTCGTTTCAAAACATTTTTGAGTGATTCTTGATTTTGTATTTAGATTACTTCCAGAGCTTTCTTCTGATATAAATATCACATATTAACGCCTTATACATTAAGAGTTATGCAGTTTACAAAAGCAGATTAAAAACTGTTCCCGTAGAAATATTGGCAACTAGACCTAGCAGCACTAAAATAGCCATAACGCTTTCATAAGAAAATATTTTTGGATGACTCTTGTGTCTATTCTCATTAGAATTTTCACCTGTACAACTTGCTTTTATATATCAGAAGCATATTCTGAATTTACAGGTTTGAAAAATGGGCAGAAAGGTCAGAAGTGTGATTTGTTCATAACTTCTTCATTTCATTTAATAAAACATGATACCACAAACATCAAAATGTTATGTTATCATGTTCTAACACTCAATTAACTTTAATAACATAAAAATAACTAAATTATATACCTATTTATATACAGGTTTATGATATCTTCTCAAGAACACGAAAAACATATAAAAACTAAGTTCCATCGTTCTTCATTTCGATTACTTAAAACTTGATGACACAAGCATTAATTAGCTAGGCCACCGTGTTCTACCACTTTATAACATCAAATAACAAAATCATAAACCTACTTATATAGAGTTTTAAGACTTTTGCTCAAGAACACATGAAGAAACACTTAGTCGAAAAAGATCTTACATGGTAACCACTTATGTTCTTGAGCTTTTGGATATTATACATGAAATAATTTAGGCATTATAACGGCTTATATATATAATTATAAGACTTTATAATTAAAATTGCATAAGCTTACTTATATAATTGTTTTGCTCAAGAACACATGTAGAAACACTTAGTCGAAAAAGATTTTACATGATAACCACTTATGTTCTTGAGCTTTTCGACTATAAAATGAAATAAAACTGAACATAACAATGACTAGGGATTCTATCTCTTGTAGTTGCAAGGTTTAACTATTTCTTTGCAACTACAATATATGAAATATATATCTAGAGAGTATTTTTGCTCTTTGATTTTGTGAATTGGTAAGTTTTTAAGCTTGCAAAGCTTCCTATTTATAGGCTAGGTAGAGTTAGGGCAAAATAGTCTTTTCGCATTAATCCATGACATCATCCCTTGCATCATCGTCCTTTGTGACATCACTGTTTACATCATCATCTAACGTGACATCATCGCTTGCATCATCGTCCAATGTGACATCATCTTTGTGTTTCTTTGAAGATGATGTCATGGTTACATCATGCTTGCATCTGATTGGTCGAAAACAATTCACTTGGATTCCTAGTTACATATTCGTATATACTATGTATAATATTCGTATTCTACGCAAATGATACTTCATATTAATCTCGTGTTCTACCATATAATATTTCGTATTATACTTGTATTTATTCTTGCATTATATCGTATAATATTTCTTATGATACTCGTATTATTCTCGTATTCTAACGAAATTCATTCCACAATCGAAAAACTACGTTTTTTGTTTTCAAATTTTATTGGATATTCCATCTTTTTCTCGTAATATTAATATCCGTGTATTCTTTAAAAAATCGAAAATACGTAAAAGTGTTTTCGCGTGAATAGTGTTTTTACACCTTTTTTCGGAAAATTTTTATTTCCTTCTATGAAATTCAAATTTGAAATTTCTAACACGTAAACACAATCTAGATCATAATATGACCTTTAAACACATAACACATAATATATTCATAAAAATTTATTTTATTTAAATATATTCAAAATGGCTAAGTACAAATTCTGAATCGTTACATTCTCCCTCCCTTATAAGAATTTTGTCCCTAGAATTATGATACAAGTAATGCTACACAAAAAGATGGGGATAATTATTCCTTATTTTATCTTCGAGTTCCCACGTTGCTTCTTTGGCATTGTGGTTCCTATATAATACTTTCACAGAAGGTATAAACTTATTGCGTAAGACATGCTCTTTCCTATCAATTATCTGAATTGGAGTTTCTTCATATTTTGGTCTTTTTCAACCTGGATAGGTTCATATTCAATGACATGCTTATAATCTGGATTATAGGGTCGTAATACCAACACATGAAACACATTATGAATATGTTCTAACTCAAGAGATAAGGCTACTTCGTAAGCCACTTCCCCTACCCTTCTCAATACTTCGAACGGTCCTATA
The DNA here is from genome assembly GCA_034770075.1 of Aralia elata. Taxonomy (NCBI): domain Eukaryota; kingdom Viridiplantae; phylum Streptophyta; class Magnoliopsida; order Apiales; family Araliaceae; genus Aralia; species Aralia elata. Next base: position 22,140,257 of record CM068388.1, read on the forward strand.
AATCTCGGACTAATATTCCCTTTCTTTCTAAAACGTATATTTCCTTTGCAAGGAGACACTTTTAAAAATACATAACTGTCGATTTCAAAATCTCGTGTCGGATGATGCTGATCCGCATACTTCTTTTGTCGATCTTGAGCTGTAATTAACCTTGACCTTATAACTCTAACAATCTCTCTGGTCTGCTAAAGCAATTCTGGTCCCAACAGTCGACGTTTCTCTACCTCGTCCCAACACAGTGGTGTTCTACACTTTCTTCCGTATAACTCTTCGTAAAGTGGCATGCCTATACTTGTGTGATAATTATTATTATAAGCAAATTCTACTAAAGATAGGTGGTCGTCCCAACTCCCCTTAAAGTCCATAATACAGGTCTGCAGCATATCCTCTAGGGTCTGAATCGTCCGCTTGTTTTGCCCATCTGTTTGAGGATGATATGCCGTGCTCAACCTCAATTGTGTTCCCATTTGCCATTACAAACTCTTCCAAAAGTTAGACGTGAAATGAGATCCCGATCTGACATAATCAAAACTGGCACCCCATGTCTTGAAACGATTTCCTTAACATAGAGTTTAGCTAATTGGTCTAGATTGAATCTAATCTTAATTGGTAGAAAATGTGCTAACTTCGTTAAACGATCCATTATAACCCATATAGCGTCGTACCCCTTCTGAGTCGTTGGAAGTCTTACCACAAAATCCATTGACATATGTTCCCATTTCCACTCCGAAATTTCCAATTGTTGTAGCAACCTACTCAGTCTATGATGTTCGGCCTTAACTTTTTGATAAGTCAAGCACCTACTGACACACTCCGCGATTTCTCTCTTCATATTCGGCCACCAAAAATGTTGTCGAAGGTCTTGATACATCTTCGTGCTACCGGGATGAATCGAGTACCTTGAACAATGGGCCTCTTGCAAAACTTCCTCCTCTAATTTTGGTACTGTCAGAACCTAAATTCTCCCTTCAAATCTTATTACTCCCTCACTATCGAGTAAATACTTCATTTCCTCCCCTTCGAAAATTCTCAGCCTTATTCCCTCGCACTCCTCATCTTTGATTTGTACTTCTTTTACTCTGTCCAATAAGATTGGATAAGTCTCTATTGTAAACAACTTCTCCCATGATTCCTTCAAAAATCTAACTTCTAACTTAATGTTAGTTATCTCTGTTATTAGCTCATCTTGAGTTGTTAACATTGATAACTTCTCCTGACCCTTTCTGCTTAAGGCATCGGTTACTACGTTTGCCTTCCCTGGATGATATAGAATTTCACAATCATAGTCCTTCATTAATTCTAACCATCTCCTCTGCCTCATATTCAACTCCTTCTATGTAAAGATATATTTTAGACTTTTGTGGTCCGTGTAAATCTCATATTTTTCTCCGTAGAGATAGTGCCTCCAAATTTTCAAGGTAAACACCATCGCTGCCAATTCGAGATCATGAGTAGGGTCCCCTCTCATACTCTTTCAATTGTCGTAACGCATACGCAATGACTTTACTGTACTGCATAAGCACGCATCCAAGTCCTTTATGTGACGCATCACTATAAACTACAAAATTACCTGTGTTATTCGGTAAGGATAACGGATAACACTGGTGCTTCACCTAATCTCTTCTTGATCTCCTGAAAACTTTTCTCGCATTTCTCTAACCATACATATTTTACTATCTTCCTCGTCAAATTTGTTAACGGGGTAGCTATCTTCGAAAAATCTTGAATAAATCTCCGATAGTAACTCGCTAATCCTAGGAAACTACGCACTTCTGTCGGCATCTTCGGCTGGTCCCAATTAATCACCGCTTCCATCTTCCATGGATCTACGGATATACCGTCCTTGTCGATCACGTGTCCAAAAATTGAACCCTCTCTAGCCAAAAGTCACACTTGTTAAATTTCGCATACAACGTTTCCATCCTTGGTATTTCCAACACTATCCTTAGATGTTCCGCATGATCCTCCTGCATCTTTGAATAGATCAGGATATCATCTATGATACTACAAACTTATCTAGATACTGCTTGAACACCCTGTTCATCAGATCCATAAATGCGGCAGGCGTGTTTGTTAAACCAAACGACATTACCAAAAACTCATAATGGCCATATCGAGTCTTAAATGTTGTCTTAGGTACATCTTCTTCTCTCACTTTTAACTGGTGATACCCCGTTCTCAAATCTATCTTAGAAAAGTATTTTGCCCCTTTCAACTGATCAAACAGATCGTCGATCTTGAGCAACGGATACTTATTCTTGATCGTTACTTTGTTCAACTCCCAATAGTCGATACAAAGCCTTAACGTTCCGTCTTTTTTTTTAACGAATAACATTGGTGCTCCCCAAGGAGACACACTCGGTTGGATATATTTCCTATCTAATAATTCTTTCAATTGTATCATGAATTCCTTCATCTCTACGGGTGCCATCCTGTATGGTTCCCTCAAAACTGGTGTCGTCCCGGGCACTACGTCTATAATAAACTCGATCTCTCTATCTGGCAAAAGACCTGGTAACTCATCTGAAAATACATCTGCGAATTTTTGCACAATAGGTATCTGTCCAATTTTTGCTCCCACTTATTGGGTATCAACAATGTGGCATAGATAACCTACATATCCTTTTCTTAACAGCTTATGTGCTTGCATCATCGTTAGACAATAAGAATGTCGCTGCGATTTACTACCATAGAACACTACCTTAGACTGCTTCAAAGTCTGAAGGTTTATGCTCTTCTTCTGACAATATATTATCACCCCTTGGTTGAACAACCAATCCATCCCCAATATTATGTCGAATTCTCCCAAGTTAATGGGAATTAAATCTACCGATAACTTATGTCCTCTAATTTCGACGCACCAATTCCTATGAACGTGTTTAATCGGTATTACTTCCTTATTCGCAACTTCTATGTTCAAGGGTAACTCTAGTTTCTCTAGAGGTAAACCTAAACGTATAGGAAAATCACAGGATATGAAAGAATAGGTCGCACCCGAATCAAACAATACATATGCATTAATATTATTGATTCGGAAGATACCTGAGACTCCATCTCCAGATGCCACGCCATCTCGGATCATCATGTTGAAGGTTCGGGCGGTTTGTTTACTCGGTGGGGCTGAACCAGTTATAGTCAGCTTACCACTGTTGTTCCTTTTGTTGCCGCTACCCCCGTCGGCTCCCTTCTTTGGGCAATTTCTTGCACTATGGTCTGCCGCTTCGCAGACGAAACATCCGGTGTTCTTCTTCAGGTTGGGACAGTTAGGAGAGATGCGTCCCTCTTGCCCGCAATTATAGCACACTGACTTTCCCTTCAGGCAGACCCCGAAATGATTCTTCCCACATATCTTGCACGGTTCTCCCTTCTTCTTTAGGTCTCCTTGTTTGGTTCCGGTATTCCCAAAGTTGTTCCACTTCCTCTTGTGGCTTCCTCCACTACCACTAAGTCTATCAGATCTACCTCCTCCTTCATTATTACTCTTATTCTTCTTCTCTCGGTTGTACAAGCTCAATGCCTCGTTTCCCCCTTCAGCTATAATAGCCTTCTTCAAGATTGATTCGAAAGAACCAATCTACAACACAGAAATTTTATTGTAGAGCCAGGGTTTTAAGCCCTGCTCAAACCTTCTTGCCTTCCTTTGTTGGGTGTCCACTTGATGCGGCATAAACCTAGCCAGTTCATTGAACTTGGCAGCGTATTGGGGAACTGACATTTCTTCCTTCTTCAATTCTAAAAACCGCATTTCCATACGGCTCTGCATACTCATAGGGAAGTAGTTCTCGAAGCATAACTCTTTAAACCGATCCCACACGATAACCCCCTCTCCGACCCTATTTTGATTGGCTTCCCACCAAAAGTTGGCCTCGCCTTTTAACAAATATGTAGCTAAAGTAGTCTTTTGCTCCTCTCCGACTCTAGTGATCTCAAACGCCTTCTCTATTTCTTTAATCCATGATTGAGCCTCTATAGGCTCGGTGATCCCCCTAAACTCTAGCGGTCCCACACTTTTAAAATCCTTAAAACTGGCTACTTGCACAATAGGAGGATTTACAGGTACCTCAATACGCTTTCTATTAAATGCCCTTATTAAGAGGTCTATGAACTATTGCATAGGACTAGCTTGCTCCCTATGCTCGTTTTCAGGTTCTCTCTGTTGGGTCTTGCGCCCTCTAGGTCTTCCTCTTGGTGGCATTTTTTTGTTAAATCGTAATAAAATTTTGTTATTATTAACACATACACATCACAAAGCACATTTAATAAATATATATATAATATGCTTCTTAATTCATACAACTTATTTAATAAAGCTAAAGCTATTCACATACTATCCACTTATTACTATCATAATGATGGGATTCATAAAAGATAACCCGCTCATACATAAGCTATAGTAACAAAGTATATTTATTAATATCACATAACAAATATAGTTTATTTTAAGTTTTACTATTACTTTTATTATCTTTTGATGAATTTGCTCAATTCATCCCTTAAAAACTCTATTTGAGTTTATCTCTTGACTAACTTCTCTAAGGTCATATTCCTAAGGTATTTCCCCACCTAAGATTTATAACCTACATCTTTGATACCAACCTGTAACACCCCCAAATCCGGGTCTACCTTTAAACTCAGGTCCAGTGCATCACGGTACTACCCATTTATCATAATAATAATAATAATATTGACATAAATGTAGTTACTATATTATTACAATATGTCTTACTCTAATCACAGGTTCTATAACCATTATATCATTCATCGTCATAATAATAAATATTACATCATTCTTAAGTATAAATCCTTCATAATATAAACTATTACATATTAATATAATATAATCATACTCGTTAACTTTTCCTTTGTCTTTGTCCCTCCGGGAACCTTCGGCAGTCTCAGTCTTAACTGAAAACATTTGATTTAAAGCAAGAATAAGCATTTAATTGCTCAACAAGTATAACAGTTTAATAACAACAAAATAAAGAATCATATCATTATTATTCAACAACTGAACAATAGTTGAGAAATATTCTGAATAAACTAGAATAACACTCTATGTTTGTTTGAAATAATTTTTGAAACAACATACTGAGCGGTCATAAGACCTTTAACTTTTATTTTTATTCATAAAAAGGTTTCACCGTATTTAAACCGCAAACCGGTATGCTTACGACCACTTCTAGGTGATCAGCCTATAGTACTCTATATTGATCCACACTCTATTTTAAATGACTATATGTGTTTGGTTTTGGCGCCTCACGACCTTGCTGGATTTAACTGATTAAAACTGCCCCTAATATTAGGGTTGTTCATATCATACATGCATTAGAATCCTAACCAAAATAATTCAGTTGGATAGCTCTACTTAACATCAATAATATTTCAAAGATTTATAATTCAATCGATAGAATATTTGAACATTTGTTTAGCCGAGTCAAATAACATCGACAGTCATTCATAAGCAGTTTGTGAATAATAGAACTTGAAAGCTTTAACAGATTATGCATAGCATAGCTTGAATACTTGTGAAAAGTTTAGGAGTACTTGCATTCAATATAGAAATCAAATGAAGTTAGGATACTTGCTCAAATACAAAGATTGAGAAAGTTTAGGAAACTTGCCTTATGCGTTCTTTAAGGATTACACTAAATTGCTCTTCAATTGTCCTATACAATATCAATCACATAGACACACCAATTAATCATCACATGACTCTTATTATAGTTCATCTTAACAAGCTTTTAAGCATGAACCTAACTTCGTATTTTTAACTTTTTCAATAATTGATTTCAAAACTTGTTTAATCCATAATTACGTTCAACCAACCTCGGAATGGTCTCAACTTTGGACCGTCAACTATTTATAACATAGCCTAACTACCCCCATAGGTGGCATGAATTAAAAAATTTTGCATGAATTAAAAAATTTACATACACAAAACCTTATTTTTAAGGTCCAATTCCCAAATGCCTTGGAGTTTGTAGACTGCAAGACCCTGATTCGCTTAAACGGCCATAACTTCTTCATTTCAAATATTTTTGGGTGATTCTTGATTCTGTGTTTAACTTACTTCCAGAGCTTTCTTTTGATATAAATATCACATATTAACTCCTTATACATTAAGAGTTATGGAGTTTACAAAAGTAGATTAAAAACTGTTCTCGTAGAAATATTGGCAGCTAGACCCAGCAGCACTAAAACAGCCATAACTCTTTCATAAAAAAAATATTTTTGGATGATTCTTGAGTCTATTCTCAGTAGAGTTTTCCCCTCTACAACTTTCTTTTATATATCAGAAGCATATTCTGAATTTACAGTTTCGAAAAATGGGCAGAAAGGTCAAAAGTGTGATTTGTTCATAACTTCTTTTTTTCATTTGATAAAACATGATACCACAAACATCAAAATGTTATGTTATCATGTTCTAACACTCAATTAACTTCAATAACATAAAAATAACTAAATTATAAACTTACTTATATAGTGTTTTATGATATCTTCTCAAGAACACGAAGAACACGAAAAATATATGAAAACTAAGTTTCATCGTTCTTCATTTCGATTACTTAAAACTTGATGACACAAGCATTAATTAGCTAGGCGACCATGTTCTACCACTCTATAACATCAAATAACAAAATCATAAACCTACTTATATAGAGTTTTATGACTTTTGCTCAAGAACACATGAAGAAACACTTAGTCGAAAAAGATCTTACATTGTAACCACTTATGCTCTTAAGCTTTTGAATATTATACATGAAATAATTTAGGCATTATAACGGCTTACATATGTAATTATAAGACTTTATAATTAAAATTACATAAGCTTACTTATATAATAGATTTGCTCAAGAACACATCTAGAAACATTTAGTCGAAAAAGATCTTACATGGTAACCACTTATGTTCTTGAACTTTTCGACTATAAAATGAAAGAAAATTGAACATAATAACGACTAGGGATTCTACCTCTTGTAATTGCAGGCTTTAACTATTTCTTTGCAACTTCAATACATGAAATATATATCTAGAGAGTAATTTTGTTCTTTGATTTTGTGAATTGGTAAGTTTTTAAGCTTGCAAAGATTCCTATTTATAGGCTAGGTAGAGTTAGGGTAAAATAGTCTTTTCGCATTAATCCATGACATCATCGCTTGCATCATTGTCCTTTGTGACATCACTGCTTACATCATCATCCAACGTGACATCATCGCTTGCATCATCGTCCAATGTGACATCATTATGACATCATGATGACATCATCTTTGTGCTTGTTTGAAGATGATGATGTACATCATGATTGCATCTGATTGGTCGAAAACAATTCACTTCGATTCCTAGTTACATATTCGTATATACTACGTATAATATTCGTATTCTACTCATATTATACCTCGTATTAATCTCGTATTCTACCGTATAATATTTCATATGATACTCGTATTTATTCTTGCATTCTATCATATAATATTTCGTATTATACTCGTATTATTCTCGTATTCTAACGAAATTCATTCTACAGTCGAAAAACTACGTTTTGTCGTTTTCAAATTTTATTAGATATTCTATCTTTTTTCATAATATTAATATTCGCATATTCTTTGAAAAATCGAAAAGACGCAAAAGCGGTTTTGGGTGAATAGTGTTTTTACGCTTTTTTTCGAAAAAAATTTATTTCCTTCTATGAAATCCAAATTCGAAATATCTAACACGTAAACACATTCTAGATCATAATACGACATTTAAACACATAACACATAATATATTCATAAAAATTTGTTTTATTTAAATATATTCAAAATGGCTAAGTAAAAATTCTCAATCGTTGCAGCTATAGCGAGTTGGATCTAGTTCCCATCAACTGAGTAGGATGAAGTCTAGGATGCATTTTGTATTTACAGTGACTTGTGGTGCTCAATTACTAGTTTATTGTTATGGGGTTACATTTGAAAAATCTTTATAAGAATATTTTTGGTATTTTAATATGTTATATATTTAAGTTTTTAATATAGTTTCTCTCAATTGGAGGAAACTTTTGGAAGGAAATTTGTTTAAAATTTCTCTACTTCTATTTTCTTCTCTCCTAATTTTATTTTATTTTACAGAGAAATGACTTTTAATCTATTTCCTAAGTTTTTCTCAATCCTCTTTTTAGAACTCACAATTATAGTGTAATAAAATTTAATTAGGAGGTTTAAATTTTATCCGGCTGAAACCAACATACCCTTCAAAAACTTTTTAATCACGACGCTATGATTTTGAAACCAACACTCAGTCTTCCAAAGAATGGGTTTATAATTTTTACACAAATTAAGGATGTTAAATTAGTTTAGGAAGTATAAAACGAATTTCAGTTTTACAATTATATATATTTGGCTAATGGTAACGCCAGATCTATAATTATACTGTCAGAGTAATAAGTGTCGCTGAAAGTTCAAAGTGTTGTTAAAATAAGTGTAAAAGTGTCGTTAAATGCGTATTTAAATTTGTGGATGAGCATTTGTCCAATAAACTTTTCATGTAATTTCCATTAATACACATTTAATTATAAAAATAATATTTTTAATGACAAAACTAGCCACACAATTATTTGTGATAAATTATGTATTTTTATTCAATCTAGTTTTTTTATTACTAAATATTTGTAAAAAAAAGGTAAAAAAAATGTAATGAAAAGTAGTTGGATCTACTTTTTTGGACCTTATAAGATTACACACACATGTGGTATAATATAATCTTGTCCTAAATTTTTTTTAAGCTTTTGTAATTAAATCAGGAAAAACTTTTTCCTTTTGTACTTAGTTATTGTCCAGGGATGGAGGTCTTATCATAAATTTGCTTATTGACAATTTTACATTTTTGACTGTTTCCTGTAATAAATTTGGAGTATTTAGATTCGTGCTATGTTATTAGATTAAACGAATAGTACACATTTTTATTTATAATAGATAAACATAAAATCTCAAATAAAAAATAAAATTCAGACCGGCTTAATTTGACCTTCAAGTCTCAGAATGTAAACTATTTGTGAGATAAGATTAAATTATATATTGTGTATCAATCAATAAGCATTTAATTAATAAATACAAAATAAAGTATCAATCAATAAGCATTATTTGAATATAAGAATGAAAAATGATCAGGCTGACCCAACTTGACGTTCAAATGGAGGGATATAAGACATTTGCAAGATAAGATTGAATCATACAGTGTATCAGTCGATGAGCATTAATTGAATACAAAATAAGAGACCAAAATGAATGAAATTGATGGCAATGGTTCCATTCATACTACAGTCCACCTAAAAAGGCTTACCATTTCTTGACAAGGACCGAAGCTGATTTTCTATTAAATATATAGTGCAATTAGTTTATTTCTTGAGTAAATTAAATTAAACAATTGGTTTGTTAAAAATTGTCTCATATTTGGTCAGAGTAAAATGCAAAAGTTCCCTCTGTACTATAGGGATATTTGGATATTGCACCTTTTTTTGTCAATACAAAACGAACCTTATACTACTTGAAAATTTGGATTGTACACTCTATTGTGCCATGTTGCGTTGACTTGTACACGTAACACGTTGACATGTCAATTTAACACATTTGGGCTAAAAATATTTGTTCTCCCAAGATTTAAACTTAACACCTCATACTTCCAACACTAACAAAACATTGATTACCAACTAACGTAAGAATTAATGTTATTTTTTAGAAAATTATTACTAACACTAATAGTATTAGTACAACTTTATTAGTTATTAGTAATATTATTAATAAGTTGTTAGTAATCACTTATTAGTTATTAATGATTGATCTCTTTAACATGATGTTGCTTACTTGGATAAATACTTATAATATATATTATCTTAATAACATTACTTGTTAGATAGTAGTATATATTAATGGTATTAGTAACATTAATATTGTAATAGCATTATTGTTATAGTCTACATTAATGTAAAAAAATGAACCTTATTTTTAATTTTTTTTAACAAAAATAATAATTGAAGTAATGTATGCTAATAAGAATAATTTACGATAATAACAATAATACATTTGTAACGACCCAAATCCAGGTCCTTAGAACCTCGGGTCTGGTGCATTACGGTACAACACACCCAATACAATTCTTAACAACATAAATGTAATCTCTATATTATTGCAATATATCTCGGTCTAATCTCAGGTTTTCCAACCTTTAATCGTACAAAACATCCTCTAATATTATTTACAATAATATGTTGGTACTAATATTATAATACAACAATTATTCCATCAAAATAAATTCAGTGCTTTCATTCCTTAAGCATTCCTTCTCTTTGTCGTTATCGAAACTTCCAGATTCCTCGACTTTGCTGGAAAAATTTATGCCAGGTTGAGCAACTACGTTACCCAGCAAGTCTAACAGCTATCACATAACATATAAGTCACATTGCAATATGTTTCTTTAAAATTTCTTATGACAAATTTTATACATGCTTCATATACTACTCATGCCATACATTTTATATATGCTACAACTCTGATACATACGTCATAAAACTCATGCTTCACATTTTTCACATTATAATTCACATAGCAATTAGCTTAAATCATCAAGTGAATATTAATAGTTATTATCACATTATTGCACAGAATGCACATTTAAATATATTCACAAGAATTTCACATAATATCAAAAATTGGCACATAACACATAACAACAAGTACTGAAAAACTTGTCTCGGTCATTTATAACTTTGCGCTAATTCAAATGATCTGACTGATAATTTAATTCTCTTGAACAGATGACCAACTTTCTTTTACTTCCCATATGATCGAAGAGTGTCTTGACATTTTTTCAAATACCTCATCTACCTTATATGTGAATCTTTTATCAGTACCTCGTTGACAATTTTATAACTCAATAAATCTTTCTTGCAATTGACCTACATCATTATTCATGAAGGTCAAAAATATTAACATTTCTTCATTTTTAATACCATTTTTGTAATTTACACGTTACATCATATATATATATATAGTCCATTTCAAGTGCATACCCCCTTAATTTACATACCTTACATACCCCCTTTAGCGACGAACCGGACGACGGTTCGGTCCGTCGCTATATCATAGAACCGTCGTCTTAGCTTTTAGCGACAGACAACATCTAGCGACGGACAACATATAGCGACGGACCGAACCTAAGACGACGGATCGAACCTAATGCGACGGACCGAACCGTCGCTCGGTCCTTCGCTAAAGAGGGTATGCAAGGTATGTAAAATCAAGAGGTATGCACTTGATCCTCTTTCTATATATATATAACGTGCTGGAGTTTAGTCTTTTCTTGTCTAAATTTGCCCAAATCATTAATTTTAATCATATTAATATTTACATTAAATATTTATTTATTTTATTCCTACTATAAAAATTATATAGTCATACATTATGTACACAATAAAAATAATAGTTAGAAGTATACCTTTCAATTTTTCTTTTCTTGTTTCATTCTTGATTTTTCAATACTCTCATGCTTCTCACTTCTTTCACTACAAAAAAATGGGGCTTCAGCAACAACCGCTTTTCGTTGCTAAAGGAGTTAGATTTCGTTGCAAAAGGGTTTCCGCAACGACTTTTCTATCGTTGCGTCTTTCGTTGCGCAATGAGCGTTGCTAATTGTTCCGCAACGAACATATTTGTTTCGTTGCCAAAAGTAATACATTTTGCAATGAAAGTTGGCTTTCGTACAGAGACATCGATCCTTTAGCAACAAAATATGTTGTTACAGAATAATTACAAGTTCGTTGCTAAAAATTCCATTTCGTTCCAAAAGCCTGCTACTTGGCAACGAAATGAACTCTTTTTGTTTGCAACACCATGCATTTTCGTTGCAATTGACACCGTTTTACAATGACATTTGTCGTTGCAGTAAATTCTTAAAATTGTTGCCTAAGCTTGCTTTCGTTGCGGAATGTAAACCTTTTAGCAACGATTTTCGTTGCTGATGATTTTCGTTGCAACGAAAATGTTTGTTGCAGGTTATTTCTCAATAGCAACGAAAGTCGTCGATTAGCAACGACATTATATGTTGTTGTTTCTTTATTATGTGCAACGAAAGTTGATATGATTTACAACGATTAAAAATGTTACCTTTTATTTTTGTATTAGCAACAATATCCTCTCCGTTGTTATTAGGCTAATTTTTCGTTGCCAAATATTATATTTTTAATGCCATTAGCAACGAAAATGTGTTGCTAAATGTATAACAAATTGTTGCTATATTATAACTTGTTCAATGCTTTGGTAACGAATTATACTGTTGCCAAATCAAAATTTGACATTCTTTTTGTGTTCCTGGCTGGCTCAATGTCCATATTGCAAATAATGACAAAAATACAAAAAAAAAAATATTATTAACTTAATAAAATCATCCACTACATAATCATTCATTATTTTTACAATTAACCATCTAAAGCTACCACAATTCTTCAATCAAAGTATATATCTATATATAGAGAGAGTACACTTCATAATTTCGTCCCCTGTCTTCCGTAAACGTAGCAACACACATAATCAACAGCTAGTTATAAACGCATTACGACTGTTTTGACTTGACTTATCTGCCAAAGCAACACACATAATCAAACAGACAGCTACAATAATATGAAAGGAAACAATGAATTCATATATATTCAATTCATCCCTTAAAGCAAGGAAAATGAAAATATCCAAGAAACAAAGGGCATATTTACATACCTACATACAATAATAACTGGCAATGGCTTATTCTTTAAGATTACTTCAAGGTCCTGTTGAGGCCTAAAGTTCCTCATACAATCCAGCATGACCTCAACTATATTTGCCCCCTTCTGCTTTAGCCTTGTACATATCGTCCATCATCTGTTAAACGGAATGACTCATTAATGGGGCACAAATCATTGTTGTATTTTTCAAAACCTAATTAATAAGCAACATTAGTTGCCAACTATTGCTTACTGAATTGAAAGGCAAAAATAGCATAAAGTGGCATTAGGGCTTTAGACTTGTATCTGTGGAAAAACTTTCAATAAAACCCTATAAACTGAATTGAAACCCATCTTCAACAGCTAGAGTTTAAACCTGCAGAAATATCAGAAAATTATCTACAAACCAATAATGAACATCTCAAAAATTAAACAAAAATAAATAAATAAAACCAAAATAAAGAGTACTATAGCGTAGCATGTGCAAAATTTTTTACGAAAATAAGCATAGTTCAATGCAAAAGGAAATAATCAAGCCTTTCGATGTACAATTCATATATATACGGGTCATTTTCACAACTTTATTCTCCACAGAAACAAACATATGTACAAGTCATATATATACGTGTCTAAACTTAGAATCTGAATGTAGACTTCTGTCATATTCTGATTAAGCATAAGCTTAACTAACAACTCAAAGTGGGACAATCAATTATGTTACGAGGAAGATTAAACCTTTATTGCAGTTAAAAATATATTTAAATTTTATGTGATTAACATGATAAAAGGTGAAAAAATAGATCAAGTGACTCAATAATTTCTACAGATGCAGTATGTTTGTGTCACTCATTTGGTTCATCAAAATGACGGGAACATACAGTTATGTTTCCCAAATCTGTTTTCTATTTCCTGTTTCATTTTTCCTAGTTCGTCTTGGAAAATATACATCTGAGAATCTGCTGCAACCTAACAGAACATAATAATTGTATTTACTATTGTTTTTGCATTTGGATAAGAAATATTTGACCTGACATAACCAAAGTAACCACAAACAAGACTAAAGTAAGATACCAAAATAACCACACAAAAAAAATAAATTGAGGTAAACAAGTTGCGCATCACTCTAACCGAGCAATATTACATCATATAAGAAGAGAATATTACACAGATAACGAATAACCTCCAACCTTCTCATGTTTTCCAATGTCTCCATTTTGTCATTCCTACGTATTAATTAGTTCCATTTTGATTTCTAAAAATAATCTTCTTGGAAATAATAAGCAATCCAGATTCCTGACATAGACGTACACTAGTCCAATATGATCAATTATTAACCCGTCACAACTCATGTCAGATCAGAGAACCGTAATTCATCAGATGAATACAAACTGCAACTCTTAACCACATCGTATGAAATTTATAATTCTACATTAAGACAAAACTATATTCAAACTATATTACCATTGTTGTGTACGCTCTGGCTGCTACCCTATGCGGTGGTATCCTTATCTTTTCTATTGCCTCGCCGTAGGAAATTTCTACCACCACATCTAGGTTTCAAGCTTCCTCTATCTTGATTTGCTATAAGACCAATCTGAATTGCTTCCAAATACAAAACCTTCACCAAGTTTCTAAACCGACGTCTGAATGTTGGCATCCTTGACATGAAACCAACAATACCCTGCAGTCTGTCACAAAACAATAATGCATAAGGAGTCTAAGAATCTAGACAGATTAATGGTAAAATACCAAGTCTTCGTTGATCCATCCGAGTAATGTACCACTTGTAGAATTCTACTAGTGTTGGAAAATATTATAATTTGATAATAATTTAGTTTTTTTCGAAAGTTTCACTATTTAGAGAATACAATATAATTTCATAATCAAGTATATCATCATTATTACAATATTAATTAAGAAGTAATCAAACCTCACTAAATGAGGAAGAAATAAACTCACAAACAAAACTCATGTAAAGAGGAAACAAGTTTCATATAAAAATAAACTAACAAACAAGCCTCACATAAAGGTCACAAGACCCAAGCCTTAACCACTAGGTAGATGAAGCACAAACTATTAAGGATATTCAATAATTTTTCAAGGATTTTCACCATTTAAAATAAGGTTTTGGAATCAAACAGAGATTTCTTATCATAAATGGAGAAATGTGAAAGAAAAGATATTCCTTAAAGAGTACAAAAGAAATGATACGTTATACGAGTATAACAAAATATATGAAACTGCAAATGGGTTTTCACCCGTCATGCGGTAATCCGCGTAGACAGATTATTTCCACAAAAGATTAATAAGTAATGAATACGAAGGGTTTTCACCCGTCATGCGGTAATCCGCGTAGACAGATTATTTCCACAAAAGATTAATAAGTAATGAATACGAAGGGTTTTCACCCGTCATGCGGTAATCCGCGTAGACAGATTATTTCCACAAAAGATTAATAAGTAATGAATACGAAGGGTTTTCACTCGTCATGCGGTAATCCGCGTAGACAGATTATTTCCACAAAAGATTAATAAGTAATGAATATGAAAGGTTATTCACCAGGCATGCGTCAATCCGCACGGACAGGTTATCCCCACAAATTAATACGGAATGAATAACAACCCTTCTGAGTATAATATCACTTACGAACAAGGAAGTAAATGATATTACATAAGAGTATGAAAGAAATGATATCCCCTACCTTCGTTAATAAGTGATTGGATGTTGCTTTCTATGAAGTTTATTAACTTGGACAATACTAGTATTCTCACAAATACTCACAATAGCCTAGCACACTAAGAGAACTCAAGAAATTTAGAGAGAGAGAGAGGGAGTACAAGTAAGGAATGTGTGAAGATTTCTTAAGATAACCCCTCCTATTTATAGGAAAACCAAGTTTCATTAAATGCACAATAAGGGCTCGACTTATTACACTTTAGTACCTTCATCTTTGCATCTACTTTTTAATATAATCCCTCAAGTATTATCAATCTTGCATAACATCCCCTAATAGTTCCCACATGTGAACCAATAGTTCCCACATGTGAACCAATAGTTCCCACATGTGAACCAATAGTTCACAGCATGTGAATTTTAAAATTTCAATTAGGTACCCCTAAGTTAGACTCCACTTTTAATCCATCAATAATGCTAAAATATCATAACAATTAATATGAGTTACAGTGCTATGATAAATAATAAAAAGTACCATGCGGATGCTATTGTAATTATTGAATCAAAATACTGTGTAATTGCTACTTTATCAATTATTGAATTAATAATTTAAAATACTGTGCAATACCGTGTGCCTGTGAAATACCGCGTACTACTGTGGAATAACGCGTTTTACTGTTCTTTTTATTACCGGGTATTTCAACAGTTGCTGGTGATAATACTGTTGACAAAATACTGTCATTTTCAGTATCCGACAATGGGGCCCACTATCGTTGACAATTTTGTCATTTGTGGGGCCCACTAATTTTTTGATATTTCGGCGCCGTCGTACGGTGCCGAATATAATATTCTCTGACAAAAAGAATATTCCCCGATATACACTGTTTATCAGATAATTCGTATATAACACCCTTAACTATCATTTATAACAATTAAGCACCTTACTATTTAAAAAAATAAAAAAATTATCATAAAGTAAATAATAAACTTTTATTTCATAAAGTCGGGATCTTACAATCTCCCCTCCTTATGAAATTTCGTCCTCGAATTGACGTACGTACCTGACATTTCGAAGAGGTGAGGATACCTTGCTCTCATTTCAGATTCTAACTCCCAGGTCATTTCTTCAACATCATGGTTTCTCCATAAAACTTTGACTTGAGGTATAATCTTTGATCGTAGAATCTGTTCCTTCTTATCCAAGACCTTGACAGGTATCTCTTCGTACGTCAAATCCTCTGCTCTCTTGTCTGGTTCTAACTCAATAATGTGGTTTGGATCTTTCACATATTTACGTAGCATGGATATGTGAAAAACATTATGAACACGAGACATGCTTGGTGGTAAGGCGAGTCTGTAGGCCACAGTTCCTACTCGGTCGAGGATTTCAAATGGACCGATAAATTGAGGGTTGAGCTTTCCTCTCTTTCCGAATCGCGTAACACCTTTCCACGGGGCAACACGTAAAAATACATGATCTCCGACACTGAATTCCTCATCTCTTCGATGAAGATCGGCATAACTCTTTTGTCGATCTTGAGCTGTTTGTATACGTTGCCGGATCATTTGGATCTTTTCCGTAGTCATACGTATCAAATCGGGTCCCAATAATTTTGCCTCACCTACTTCATCCCAACATGCTGGAGATCGACACCTTCGTCCATACAACGCCTCGAAGGGAGCCATGCCTATACTTGCTTGATAACTATTATTGTAAGAGAATTCCACCAATGGCAAGTATTTGTCCCAACTTCTTTTGAAGTCTAGTACGCAGAGTCTTAATAGATCTTCAAGGGTTTGAATAGTTCTTTCCGATTGCCCGTCTGTTTGGGGATGGTATGCAGAACTGAATCGTAATTCAGTGCCCATAGCTTTTTGCAAGCTTACCCAAAATCGTGAAGTGAACCTAGGATCTCGATCAGAAACGATGGATACTGGCATGCCATGCAATCTGATAATCTCGCTTATATACATACTAGCAAGATGCTCAAGTGAATAGTTTTCTCGTATAGGCAAGAAATGAGCAGACTTGGTCAATCTATCTATAATGACCCAAATTGCGTCTAAGCCTTGAGAAACCTTGGGAAGACCTGTCACGAAATCCATGTTGATGTGTTCCCACTTCCATTCTGGAATCTCAAGTGGTTGCAATGGACCCCTTGGTACTTGATGCTCTGCCTTGACATGTTGACAAGTTAAACATCTTGCAATAAACTCTGCAATCTCTCTCTTCATATTGTTCCACCAAAATGTATGTCGAAGATCACGATACATTTTGGTACTTCCCGGGTGGATTGCAAATGGTGTGTTGTGTGCCTCCATCATGATTTTGTATTTCAAGTCAGGGTCGTTAGGAACACACAGTCTAGAGTTGACTCGAAGTATTCCGTCTTCGTCGACTCTTGCTTCTGGAATAGCACCTTCTTGTACCTTTTTCTTCATATTCACCAACTCCGGGTCTGTAACTTGAGCAGCTTTAATTTTGTCGATTAAAGCCGGTTCTACCTGTATATGTGCGATCTTCACATGGGTTCCTGGAGCCTTTAACTCTATCTCTATCCTTTGTAAATCATCCAAGATGAGCCTTTGTGATGTCAGTAATGCACTCATGCTTGCATATGATCTTCTACTCAATGCGTCAGCTACTACGTTCGCCTTTCCAGGATGGTATTGGATGGTATGGTTGTAATCTTTCAACAGCTCGAGCCAACGCCGTTGTCGCATGTTGAGTTCCTTCTGGGTGAAGAAATATTTGAGACTTTTGTGGTCTGTATAGATCTCCACTTTCTCTCCATACAAGTAATGTCTCCAAATCTTCAACGCGAAAACGACTGCTGCCAACTCTAGATCATGAGTAGGATAATTCCTCTCATATTCCTTGAGTTGCCGAGACGCATAGGCTATAACCTTCCCATGTTTCATGAGAACATAACCTAGTCCTTTGCCTGAAGCGTCGCTGTAGATGACAAATCCTTCCGATCCTGATGGTATTGCCAATACAGGTGCTGAAATGAGCCTTCTTTTGAGTTCTTGAAAACTCTTCTCGCATTCTTCGTTCCATTTGAATGTTGTGCTTTTCCGAGTCAGTTGAGTTAATGGAATGGCTATTCGAGAAAATCCTTCTACGAATCTCTGATAATAACCAGCTAGACCCAGAAAGCTTCGTACTTCGGTTGCTGACTTAGGTTGTTCTCAATTTGATACTGCTTCAATCTTCGCTGGATCCACCGAGATTCCTTGTTTAGAAACCAAGTGACCAAGGAATGCAACTTCCTCAAGCCAGAATTCAAATTTCTTCAACTTAGCATATAACTTGTTCTCACGAAGCTTTTGAAGTATCAGCCTCAAGAATACCAATAATTATTTCTGATGTGGATTAAGTGACAATAATTAATCCACTAATATCATTTGAAAGTAATAACTCGTGTCTGAGTTAGGAAACTTGCAATAATATAGAGTACTTGCTCAATAAATAAATCGAGTAAGATAGAACCTGCTCAATAATGAAACTTACCCAATTATAATGATTGAGTAAGTTTAAGAACTTGTAATTCATAAGATAAACTCGCACAATAATAAAAGTTGTACGGGTTAGGAAACTTGCAATGAGATATAATACTTGCTCAAATATAATCTTGAGTAAGTTAAGAAACTTGCCTGAAGCGCTGCTACAATATTACAACACACGCTCCTTAATAGCCTACACAATTAAGTACACATACACATAACAATTAGTCACATACTGGATACCAAATAATAATTTATACTACTCTATGATGTTTCATTCTTATTAGAAATATAACATTAAACAAGATTATACACACTAGTTACGGTGTTACGACGCTCGCACGTTTGTATGCCAATCTTGCCTATTCGAATGCCCAAGCGACACGCATTTGTGTACACTTAACGCGCTCATTCGTTTTATCTAATACTCATTGGTTAATGATGAGTATCATTATCATTCATAACATTCGTGTTTTAGAACTTAGAACAACATTTTACATTGTCGGGAGCATTACATGTGCTTACGCGCATGCTTGACACCCTCCGATTGCCCCCAATTACACATCAATCCTATAAATGGCCAATTTAGGCCATGCTACAGACCTCAAATTGAACAACTCAAAGAACAAAAGTTGTAGGTTTACTCGTTCTCTTTATGAATCATCTTGAATCACCTCAACTCGAGTTCGTATGAGAAAGTTATGCATATTTTAGTAAAGGACGTCAAAGCTGATTCTGGCCTAAAATTGACCCGACGTAACTACGCCAAAACATGCCTTTGGGCGGCTTCATTACGCCCAAGTCCAGTAGCTCTGGCGTGAAGCCAGCGTCATTACGCCCATACTTAGTTTCCTGCTCTGTTTTTCGTGTTCTAGACCTATCTTGCTTCCAACCACCATAACTCCTTCTATACACGTTCAAATTAGTCCGTTCCGGACTCTATGGACTCCTAAGACATAGAGCTACAACATATCAAAAATTTAGAGCTATACATTAACATTAACATGGCCAAATCTTAGGCCAAAGTATCAACTCATGTTATATTTTCGTGTTCTTGGTGTTCTTGGTATTCTTTACAAAAATCATCACCAAAACTTCGTTTTAATCCCTTTTTACTCCATTCCAACTGGGTTAAACTCATAACCCATGGAAGTACAACATCATAACAATAAACGAATTAAACAAACACGAAATTATAGCTACAAAGTCCTCTAAATTGTCCAACAGTCCATGTTCATGTCCAAAGTTCATTGTTCTTCATGTTCTTCATCCTCCTTAAGCATAGGTACGGATCATTCTTCGTTTTTGTTCCACTTTAATGGTGTTAATAGCTTACAAGGTGTCTTGGTAACATTATAAACCAAACACAACAAACAATCATAGCAAAAATCTTAAGAAAACTCAAAACCCAACTAAGAAAACTTCAAAGCTCAACAATGGAGGAAAATGGAAGGAAACTCATTTGGAGAGGAGATTACCTTTTGCTTCTTGCAACAATGGAGTTACTAAGCTAGCTAGGGACTTCCTTTCTTCCTCTTCTTTCCTTCCCGAGCTCCTCCTCCTTCTTCTTCTCTCTTCTTCTTCCCGTGTGTCTTCTTCTTCTTCTTCCTTCAAATTTTTTGCAGCTCTCTCTCTCTCTCTCAGCTGATGGAATGAATTGGAGTTGAATGATGAGCTGATGGAATGGGGAGAGAAGGGATGGGTTAAGAGAAGTGGAGGAGTAATTTAGGGAGAAAATGAAGTGGGTTGGTTGGTCTATGTGGCTTGCCGGCTAAGCTCCCCGTCCTTGCATCTGATTGGTCTAAAATTGGGGGTTGGTTCCCTCTAGGAGTAACAAGCCAAAATAAATACCCAAATACACCAAAAATATATCCGAAAACTCCCACTTTTGTACCAAAACTGGTAAATAACTCTACCCAAAATTAAAATGGGTACTCCCATAATTATTGGGATGGGTAAAAATAATTATTATGGGATTTTTTTCATTTATTCGGAACACCCATATTATACATTTTGGATACGAATAAAATCACGTATCAGCTCAAATAAAATTTCCGACGCTTGGAAAAATTATTCGCTCGCATACACGCATTAACAAAATTATTCAACATCGAAAAAGACGAAAAAATATCTGGCATGAATAGTGCCTCGAGATACATGTCCGTGAATAGTGATTCAGCGACGCTACGCGAAATCAATTATTCACTTAAATAAAACCATAACACGAAAAATTTCATGCATTCACATAATTCAGGTTGTCACACAACCTTTAAACATGCAACACAAAAATAATATTAATAAAATATAATATATTCATTAATATTCAAAAATTTGAATTACAAGGCAATTTCAGAATTCTCGGTCGTTACATCAACAATTGTTCAATAATTGTGAATCAGTATGAATAACAAAAGAATAAAGCATTCGTTTTAAAAAAAAACTTTTCATATTATGTTGAGGGGTCATAAAGACCATGAACTCTTCACAAGTGTTTAGCAATCATATAGACTGAAAAACTCTCCATAAATGTTTAACAATCATATAGACTGAAAAACTCTCCTCTCCATAAATATTCCCCTATAGGGTTGTTCACCTCAGCTATTCAACATTGGAATCTGCACCAAAATAATTTGGTTTGGAATAAATTTTTAAAGAATGTTTGAATTTCATAAATATATTTTAACATTCGTCTAGCCAATTCAAATAGCTTAAACTTACATCAACAATTCGGGCATCAATCGAAATATTTTAACCAACTTAATTGGCATACTTTTTCATAGTTTAAAGAAATCAAAAATCATTTTATGACATCATAATACCGCACTGTCTCGACAGTACGTTGAGGATTTTGTCATTTTATGAATTTGTCATACTACATCATACCATAGTGGGTTGACGATTTTATGATCACGTCTAACACTAGGTTAGACTGCATTGATGACTCCATCGTATAAAATATATTTTGATATTTTCAAATCATTTTGTCTAGCCGAAACAATTAGCATAGACATATGAATAATATGATTTTTAAAGTTTATTGGTTCAATAATCTGAACCAACATTTTTCAAAAAAACACAAAAATATAAATATCAGCACGATATCAATAATTTCGAAATTTAGCATAGCTAGAAGATTTGAAATATTCATATTTCTCCATCAACTTCAATTGTCTCATTCTTTCTTTACTTAATACGTCTATTTATTTCTAATTCTACTAATGTTCGCCCATCGTTTAGCACTCTTAAATTCCACTTTATAACCTTTCTTATGGTCTATGATGATATACCACAGGCATCGTTCATCGAACTTACCACACATTATGAGTTCAGGAACTTGCCATAATAATATGAGTTCAAGAACTTGTCATAGTAATATGTAGTTCAAGAACAATCCAAGAACTGTCCATACGCCTATGGGCTCAAAAACCTACCATACGATTATGAGTCATAAACTTATCATAAGTATGAGTTTTAAGAACTTGCATATAGCCTTATCATTCCCTAACAATAAATTATCAGATATACATATGAAAAAAAAATCACCTTCTCATGATATATATATATATATATATATATATATATATATATATATATATATATAATAGCTTGACACAAGATTTCAATGATTATCAATATAGTAAACTAAGTGGTGGTTAAACCAAACACAAATCCCCTACTCATACAAAGGTTTGTTCAACTTAGCTATTAACATTAGTTTTCAATTGAAATACAACTGATCTCTAACTTTTTCTTCGCTTAATATGAACTTTTATTTATTCATATTTTATCATTCACAACTCTTCAAGAGTTCATCTTTAAACATCTACTATAGATCATTTCACGATTTAATAACATTCTTTCTTCTTTCGAAAATCTTATCATAATATTCTGATCATTTCTTTTTATTTAACTACAAGTAGTTTTTCTTATTAATTTCTAAGCACAATTATTAAACATACTTTTATTAGTATACGTCTTGTAGTACATAGCATCTCATAGCATTACTCTATTTTACACAACATATCCCTCTAATATTACACGAGTTGGGATTTACAAAAATAACATATCTCATATCTTACACAAAGTTGAGATTACTTATTTATATATATACGTCATATGTATCTGAAACTCTAAGACCCTGCTCAAAGGCTTCTTCGTTCTCCTCTGTTATAATGGTTATTACTCGATCCCTACTGATGGTGCGTCGAGTGTGATCTTCCTCCTCAAGGTAATTGGACACCCTATCCTGAATTCACCCAACTAGTATGTTATAAGCATAATCCATTTTATCCATCTTCCTCTTCTTATTTCTTACTTCTCCTTTCAAATCCTGCACCTGATCCTCCTCTTTCCTTCTATCTCTAATCTCATCATTCCAATAGGCTTCTATAGTTTGTATCTCTAACTGGAGTTCTTGTACATTCACCTCCAATTCTCGCACTATATCTTCCAACTCAGCATTCTTGTCTATTAGTTCTAACAATAGATTCTCCTCAGAATTTCCCTCCGGCTTCTCTCCGGGATTAGGAGTTACCGTGGTTATAGGCTCCGCTGTTATTGGCTCTTCCCAAACTACTGGAATATCTCTAATTTCTTCCTCTTCTGACATATTGTTCTTTCTTAAATATGTGACTCTCTCCCTTTCTTACTCTCTCTCTCTCTTTAGCTTACTTTTATTTTTTTCTTACTTCTAACTTGATAGAATACACAATTCTATGAAGGCTTATTTATAAGCCAATTCCCAAACTTACAATTAACTCCCTCTATTCTTTTCATCTTCCACAGTTGGTCCTACAAGATTTGTCAGGATAATCCTTATTAACTTTAATTATTAGGCTAAATCAAGGATTAAGTAGACAAAACAATGGAAACATGATCCGTTTTTGGGGGAATCATTTTCAACGAAGCTACAAAAGTTGTGCTCCTTAGTTTAGGCCTAACGTGTCCCCTAACCAGGCTATTAGCTTCTCATCGATAACATTATCGCCTCTAATTCCATAATCAGTTTTAATATCGTGATTACCAAATAGCAAATAACACTATATTTTACTTTTACTTATTTTGATGAATTTCTTCAGTTCATCCCTTAAAACTCTATTCGAGTTTATCTCTTTACTAATTTCTCTAAGATTATATCCTAAGGTACTTTTACTCTAGAGTTATAACGTACAACTCTGATACCAACCTGTAACGACCCTAAATCTAAGTCCCTAGAACCTCAGGTCTGGTGCGTTGCGGTACAACACATCCAATACAATTCTTAACAACATAAATGTAATCTCTATATTATTACAATGCATCTCAGTCTAATCCTAGGTTTTCTAACCTTTAATCGTACAAAAGATCCTCTAATATTATTTACAATAATATGTTGGTACTAATATTATAATTAATACACACATCCTTGACTTAAAATAATACAACAATTATTCCATTAATAGGATTACCTATAAAATAAATTAAGTCTTTTTATTCCTTAAACATTCCTTCCCTTTGTCGTTATCGAAACTTTCAGATTCCTTGGCTTTGCTGAAAAAATTTATTTATAGCAAGGTTGAGCAACTACGTTTCCCAGCAAGTCTAACAACTATCACATAACACATAAGTCACATTGCAATATGTTTCTTTACAATTTCTTATGACGCATTTTATATATGCTTCATATACTACTCATGTTATACATTTTATATATGCTACAACTCTGATACATACATCATAATACTCATACTTCACATTTTTCACATTATAATTCACATAACAATTAACTTAAATCATCAAGTGAGTATTAATAGTTATTATCACATTATTGCACAGAATGCACATTTAAATATATTCACAAGAATTTCACATAATATCAAAAATTAGCACATAACACATAATAAAAAGTACTAAAAAACTTACCTCGGTCATTTATAACTTTACACTAATTTAAATGATCTGACTGATAATTCAATTCTCTTGAATAGATGACCAACTTTTTTTTATTCCCATATGATCGGACAGTGTCTTGACATTTTTTCAAATACCTCATCCCCATTATATATGAATCTTTTATCAGTACCTCATTGACAATTTTATAGCTCAATAAATCTTTCTTGCAATTGACCTACATCATTATTCATGAATGTCAAAAATATTAACATTTCTTCATTTTTAATACCATTTTCGTAATTTACTCGTTACATCATATATATATATATATATGCACATACACATGAGTTCTATAACTTTTATTTACTGTTTATTGTATCTACTATTCATGCTGGAGTTTAGTCTTTTCTTGTCCAATTTTACATCATTAATATTAATCATATTAATATTTACATTAAACATTTATTTATTTTTCTCTTACTATAAAAATTATATAGTCATACATTATGTACACAATAAAAATAATAGTTAGAAGTATACCTTTCAATTATTCTTTTCTTGTTTCATTCTTGATTTTTCAATACTCTCCTCCTTCTCACTTCTTTTCTCTTTTTTCTCACAATCCTAACTTCCCTTTCATTCCTTTAACAAAACATGATGGGTATATATATACAACTTACGGTACACACACACACACACACACACACACACATATATATATATATATAAACTAGTAGTAGGACACTTGTATATATATATATATATATATATATATATATATATATATACACATACTCGATCACAAAAACAAGTAGGGAAGTGTTAACTAGCTTCTATTATTTAAACAAGTAGGGAGGAATTTCTCTCCTTTCTTCCACAAGTGGTTGCCACGTTGTTTTGCTAGTTTGTCTTGTTTTATCTCACTTAGAGTAGCTTTCTAGTTGGTAATTTATCTTTGGGTCACCTCTCCTCCTACTTTTGACTTGCAAATTCATCACATGTTATTTAAGCCAAAGAGGCTCCTCTCCCACTCCTTTCATCAGTCATGTGTGTGGTTATGTATATTTTATTAGCTTGCTTAGTTGGCATTTTTCTATTGGGCCACTTCTTTCATCAGTCATCCCTTTTTTCGGTATGATATATATATATATAACACTATTTTTAAGCCTAATTTTTGAATCTGGCTTATAATATTACCATAGGTTAAATTATCATAATCGATAAAACCTAAATCTTTACTAAGTTCTTTCATACATACCCTCATACCTTAAGCAATCACATACCTATGAACCATTGTCTACAGCCACTCAATGTCCTCACTCTGGGACTTACAATTGCCTATGACACCTAAACAAGGTGGTCTACAGTATGTTCGGTGACTTCGGAACAAAGTAAATAGTAGAAAATCTTTAAAGAAGCAGATGAATAGTTTATTTAGATATGATTAATCAAATAACTCTTCAGAAAGCAAAACAACATGGCTCTGATACCATTTGGGGAAGAATCGGCGGAAGGATATGCAAACACAGCACAAACACATATAATTTTTGAAAATAATTTTAATCAACAGCAAGCATTCAGTACTTGCAAAATAGTATAACTGAAATAACAATTTTATTGATTACTAGAACTATGTAAAAAAGAGAAAAACAAAATAAAACTTACAAGTTGACTCGATAACTTAGAACATTAGAAGGGGTGAAGAAGGGCTAAGGGGTACAAGTCTAAAGATTCGTTAGAGAAGGAGCTCTGAGTCTTTCTAAAACTTGTATTGGTTATTACAACCTGCTCAATACAAATGACTTAGCCTTCCTTTTATAATACAAGGAAAAGACTATTACAATTCACTATTACATAAAGTAAATGATTACATACATTTTACTATTACAGAACAGTACATTGAAAATGACTTATTAACTAATTAAAAGACGGATGGCCGACAAGTTTTGACGCGACATCTGTTTTTAGTGGAGTGGTTGATGACTTTTGGCTGAGTGGCTGCTTTTGAGGAAAAGCAGGAGCATTATCAGCACCAAGTCAGATAATGCTCCTGCTTTTCCTCAAAAGCAGCCACTCAGTCAAAAGTCATCAACCACTCCACCAAAAGCAGATGTCGCGTCAAAACTTGTCGGCCATCCGTCTTTTAATTAGTTAATAAGTCATTTTCAATGTACTGTTCTGTAATAGTAAAATGTTTGTAATCATTTACTTTATGTAATAGTGAATTGTAATAGTCTTTTCCTTGTACTATAAAAGGAAGGCTAAGTCATTTGTATTGAGCAGGTTGTAATAACCAATACAAGTTTTAGAAAGACTCAGAGCTCCATTTCTGACGAATCTTTAGACTTGTACCCCTTAGCCCTTCTTCACCCCTTCTAATGTTCTAAGCTATTGAGTCAACTTGTAAGTTTTATTTTATTTTTCTCTTTTGTACATAGTTCCAGTAATCAATAAAATTGTTATTTCAGTTATACTGTTTTGCAAGTACTGAATACTTGCTGTTGATTAAAATTATTTTCAAAAATTATTTGTGCTTGTGTTGTGTTTTCATATCCTTCCGTCAGTTCTTCCCCAATTATATATATATAAACGTAGGAAGTATCTTTACTAGGAGAATAAGAAGAGGTAACTAGTTTGCTAACACTTTAATTAGTAGGGAAACATGTGTACCTATATATATTATATATAATAACTAACTTAATAAAACTATTTCATTATGATATATATATATATATATATATATATATATATATACGATCCGGATCTTAAGCTCACTCTTATCCGGCTCACCCCAAGCTCACCCCCTTTAGCGACGGACCCGGCGACAGTTTGGTCATACAACCGTCATCTATACTTTTAGCGACGGACAATATATAGCGTCGCTAAAAGTATAGACGACGGTAATTATATGACCAAACCGTCGCCGGGTCCGTCGCTAAAGGGAGGTGAGCTTGTGGTGAGCCGGATAAGGGTGAGCTTAAGAAATGTATTGTATATATATATATATATATATATATATATATATATATATAGTACATAGTTGATTAACTAGGTAGAAAACCTTTTATTCCCTTCTCGTTTTTTTAATTTTAAAATCCATGTGCAATCCGCCAACTTGCCTACTAACGGGTCCCGCACTAGATGAAATAATAAGAATGCCCAAAATAATTAAATTGTCACATAGGTCAAGTCTTTATTCATTCAATACATTTTCATAGAATAATATCCATAAAAATTTTTATTTTATTATATAAATATTCATAAATCTAATTATAAGGTTACACTATTTTCTCGGGTATTACAACATTAATAGGTATAATAAATAAATAATTTAATCTTGTGACCGCATATTTTATAAAATAATAAGTACTTTATTTATTTAATATATTTAAATGATTTTTTAGATATCATCTTTTGCAATAAGTAATTTCAGTGAAGTTGGAGAGGTAAAATTAATAGAATATCAAATAAATAAACAAATAATAAAAATCCTAAGATGACTTTTATTCACGGTCTTAACTCTTCCCACCAGTTACAATGGGAGAAACTAGACAGAGAGAAAGAAAAATTGGATTTATTTCTTCCTTTTGTCAAAATTATCTTATTTTTTTCTTTAACATTAATGTATATTAATAACAATGATATTGTAAGTATATTGATATTATTAATAACATTAATATATCCTAATATCTAATAAGTAATATTATTAAGATAATATATTTTATATTTAGCTAAGAAGCAAAATCATGTTAAACAGAATTACTAATAACTGATAAGCAATTACTAACAACTTATTAATAATCTTACTAATAACTAATCAGTTGTATTAATACTATTACTATTAGTAATTATTTTCTAGGAGATAACATTAATATTTTTAACTCAGTTGGTAATCAAATGTGTTTTTAGTCTTGGGAGTATGAGGTTACACAATAGGGTTCACAATCGAAATTTTCAGATAATAAATGGTTCATTTTATTTTGACTAAAAAAAAGGGCGCAATATCAAAATACTCCTATAGTATATGAGTCACTTTTGCATTTTACTCTATTTGGTCAGATGGTTTAATATAAGTAGCATGCACAAGGAATGAAATGGGTACAACCAACATGGTGGTGAGCGTGGTTGAGCAGTGCCAGCTCTCGCCACCACCTGGTGCAGTCGCTAACACCTCTTTACCCCTCACATTTTTCGACATAAAATGGCTAACGGTTCCTCTTGTTCGCCGCCTTCTCTTCTACGATTTACCCAACTCTAGAACCGACTTCACCCAAACACTTGTTCCTAATCTCAAAAATTCATTATCCTTAGCTCTTAAACACTACTTCCCATTTGCCGGTAACTCCATAATCCCCTCATCTAGCCTTTCTAGCAGCACTAGCCCCCAAATTCGTTACTTAAATGGGGACTCGGTTTCGCTAACAGTTGCCGAGTGCACTAGTAAAAATTTCAATCATCTTACAGGGAATCACGCTCGAGATGTCGATGAATTATTTTCCCTTGTTCCTCAACTCCCACCCGATACCTCCGAGGGAGGTTGCGTTGTATCTCCACTTTTCTCTGTTCAGGTGACATTATTTCCCAACCATGGCACAGCTGTCGGATTTACAATTTCCCACGTTGCTGCCGATGGAAAAAGTATATGGAATTTCATCCGGGCATGGGCTTCAATTGCTAAACAACTCTGTAGCACCAAAGATAATAATGATGTTATGATGATGCACCATCCATGTTGTTCCCGGTCCCATTTTATGATAGGAGTGTGATCAAAGTCCCGAGGGGATAGCTAACATTTTATGGAGCCAATAACTAGAGAGAAAAAAGCAGCAGGAGAATTCTCAGCCTCAACCTCAACCAGCTGCTACTCCTGCACCGCAGCTTGTTCAAGCCACAATTGTCATGTATCGAGCCGATATCCAAGTACTCAGGAACTTCTTGTTAACCAAACTGCCAACATTAGCACACGTTTCATCTTTTACAGTGGTGTGTGCTTATCTGTGGACCTGTATGGCAAAAACACGTGTGGCTATTGGCCAGGAGGTGCACGATGAAAATGAAGCGGAGCTTTTTGTAGTTATGATGGATTGTCGCGCTCGTTTGGATCCACCCATACCTGATACTTACTTTGGGAATTACGTAGTGAGGAGTTTGGCAACCCGAAAGAGCGTGGAATTAATAGGACAAGAAGGGATTCTGGCAGCAACTGAAGGGATAGGAGAGGCTATTCTTACAAAGGTGTGAGGAGGGAGGAGTCTTGAAAGACGCAGAGATGTGGTACACCGGCTTTGCAGCGATCATGAAGCAGAAGGTTTTTGGGGCTGCTGGATCACCAAAGTTTGACTATTATATTACAGATTTTGGGTGGGGAAAACCCAAAAAGGTTGAAGCTGTTTCACAGAAATGTTCCCTTATTTCCGAAGGAGATGTGGAAATTGGAGTGTGCTTCCCTAAGAATGTGGTCGAAGCTTTCACTAATATCCTTGCCAAAGGACTAGTTAAGGTGAAAACTTAATTAATTCGGAAGGGTAGAGAAGCTCTCAATTGTTAGTTTCACCGTTAAATTAATATTATATTACGAATATGATCCATCATCCTAATTAAACAGTTACAGTGGCAATCTAGTAGATAAAGGTTTCTATCTCAGATACTAAATTAAATACACCATAGACCTTTCTATCTTTAAGTTTTTTGAGTGTTTAAGCTTTATAGTAATGAAATGATAATAAAATTGTAGCGATACATTGAAGAATATTTTGTCATTGTAAGCCCAAGTATAAATTAGGGTCCACATGGGACCTAAAAAAGAAATAATAAATTCAGAAAAGTCGAAAAAACAAGATATGAGAGAAGCCTTCATGAGTCCCGAGGCAGAAGACTCATGGAGGCAACTCATTTTGGGAATTAGTTGAGGGATTAGATTGATGGCTAGAAGGACAGGACGACTTAGGCATTACTCAAGTAATTAAAGGTATTTTTAGAATTTCCCCTGAGGTCACATGCTTGGCACACTACCCAGACATGTGCTTGGTACATGATCACTTTACAAGAAATTCTATAAATACCCCCCCCTATTTCAATAGAAGGGGGTTAATTTTTTTTGAATTCTCTCTACACCCGAGACACCCGAGAAGGCTCTTCTACCCTAAGATTTCTGCCACGTGTTACTAGAGTAATCGCCTACCTGTGTTTCTCCCCTCTCCAGCTCATCAATCAATTCTGTACTCTTCGTGGATTTCTCTCCTCCTCAGTCAACACGAAACCCCACCGCATTGTAAGATACGATTTTCTTGCCTACATTTTCTGGCGACTCTGCTGGGGAGGTGTAGAATTCGTGAAGGGTATGCCCACAACTCGAAGTGGGAGAACTACGGGTAGAGCTTGACCGACCACAAGTATTACCTCACCGAATCCAGCTCCAAGGCAAGCGAATCAAGCTCCCCAAGGCACAAATCTGGATTTTGACAGACCAATCCTAGAGGACACCTCATAAGGGAGTTCAACTTCACCATATATGGCTGATCAACAACCAACCAAAACCAGGCAGACGAGCACAGACATGCAAGGCGAGGAAACAGCAGGGGAGCAGACAACCATGAACGTTGTGCAGCTGGAAATGCTTAAAGCGTTGAAGGAAGCACGGGAAGAACAAGGGATGATGATGGCCATGATGTCAGAAATGCAGAGGCAACATAAGGAGATGGAGAATTTTCGCAAGCAGATGATGCAGATCCGAACCTTCAAGACCATGTTTCCAGGAAATTTGCAGGTAGAACAAGCAGGAGTGGATGACAACAACAAGGAAAATCAGAATGTAACTCCAACAACGGAGAGTCAGCCGATTTCAATCATCCATTTAAAGCCTCGGGACATTGGTGACATACCACAACCCAGACAAGAAGCAAGCCAGCCTCAACCAACCATCATTCCAGTTATACTCCCAGTATTTTCACAAGAGCATATGCCGACCATTGCGAGCCACATCCAACGAACCAATCACCAAGCACAACCAATGCAAGTTCCGCATGATGCAAGTATACACCAACCGATCTCTTTGCCGCGCACATCGCTGATGCACCAGTACATTACAACCCCACAAAAAATTCATACAACAAGATAGTATGCGACAAAGGCTGATATGATCGACACAATCAATCAACTTCGCAGACATATAACTCGACCTTCAGAATTGGACTTCACTCCACTTTATCTGACTCATATCCAGAGACACCCTTACCCAACAGGATATATTGAGCACCTTCCACAGTTCCCAAAGTACAACGGAGAAAAAGGGAATGCCAGAGAACATATAGCTAGGTTTGTAGAGTCAATGTCACCATGGTTGGGCTACAATGAAGTAAGCAACCATAACCTTTTGATGCGAGAATTCAATAAGATATTGACGGATAGTGCCTTCAGTTGGTACTATAATTTGGTAAAAGGATCAGTCCACGATTGGGATGATCTGAAATTGTAATTTTTTAAGAAGTTTTTCTATGTGCAGAAACAAGTGACCATAGTAAAGCTCATGAGATTCAAACAAAAGCCGAACGAGGAATTGTCAGACTATGTGGACAGAATTAGGGCCCAGTCGCAGAAGTG
This sequence comes from Aralia elata, assembly GCA_034770075.1. NCBI lineage: Eukaryota > Viridiplantae > Streptophyta > Magnoliopsida > Apiales > Araliaceae > Aralia > Aralia elata. The sequence continues at coordinate 22,172,637 of CM068388.1, forward strand.
TGCGGAGCCGATTAAAGAGAAGAATCTAGTGAACATATGCATTAATGGTGCCGTAGATGCCTTCAAACCCCATCTCATAACTAAAGCATGTAATTCCTTTACAACACTCTCATCGTTTGCATAGGACTTAGGAGGAATTATGACATTTCCCGAGAGCCATACAACTATTACATGGAAAGGCAAAAGGACGCATGCTATGACTTTAACAGATTCTCAGCAAAAGCTACAAGGGGGCAAGATGTAGAAGAATGAAGAGGAGACCTGACTTCTGTGTGTACCATCAACACGCAGGACACTCCACTATGGATTGTTACAATCTACAAAGAATCTACAATGAGAAATTAGCAACAAGTGAAATTGAATTGGAAATTGGGGAAACATTGTGCTAGACAAGCCACTGCCTAATCACCTTATCAAACAATAAAACTCCCTTCATCAATAAGGCTGATTTCCTTTGCTAAGTTCCAACGTGCTAAGATTACTGATAAAACCATTCTTGTTGAGGATGTTTAGGATGTGTACGATGTTTAGTATACTTTGGCTAGTTTGATTTCTTATGTAGTTGACATCTCTTATGTTATGCATATGAGGTCCCATCAATTGTGATTTGGGGTATACCCCTCTATTTTGATATATATTCTTTTGTTTCTATTCAATCAAAAAAAAGGGAGGGGGGAATAAGAACGCTAAGAATCTGATGGATAGATACAGGGGTGAAACACGACAAATCGTCACCTTACTATCGAAAAGGTAATTGACAACTAAAGGCCTTAGCCAACTTCCGGAAGAAAAAAAAAAAGAAAAGGGAAAAGCTGGAATGATGTCACGACAAATTCTGGTAGGGGACCGGGTGCTCAAGACATGATAGTCATGAGAGGAACATCAACTACTAAAATTTTCCCCAAATGAGCAGGCCCGTATAGAGTACGAGAGATCTCCGAAAACAGGTATTGCAAAATATCTTGTGTGGGATCAGATGCTATCTTAGAGCCACTGAACCTGAAAATGGGTAAAGAAATATTTCACATGAGATAATCATCATAACAGTTACACTTTCAACTTTAAAATTGATCGAGGCGCCTGACTTTAAGTCCTCAAATCGATAAGTTACACTTTCAACTTTAAAAGTGATCTAGGCGCCTGACTTTAAGTCCTCAAATCGACAAGTTACACTTTTAACTTTAAAAGTGATCGAGGCTCCTGACTTTAAGTCCTCAAATCGACAAGTTACGCTTTCAACTTTAAAAGTGATTGAGGCACCTGACTTTAAGTCCTCGAACCCGACAAGTTACGCTTTCAACTTTAAAAGTGATCGAGGCACTTGACTTTAAGTCCTCGAACCCGACAAGTTACGCTTTCAACTTTAAAAGTGATCGAGGCACCTGACTTTAAGTCCTCAAACCCGATAAGTTACGCTTTCAACTTTAAAAGTGACCGAGGCACCTAACCTTAAGTCCTCGAACCCGACAAGTTACGCTTTCAACTTTAAAAGTGATTGAGGCAACTAAACTTAAGTCCTCGAACCTGACAATGTCTTTCCTGTTAGGAGAAATCCCGGCAGAATCCTTCTAGGGAGGATGACAATCAGCAACAGAGTCTAAATGATTATCCCTCAAGGATGGAGGATTCGTGGCCATAAGATTATCAACATCAAAATGAGTATCACTCGGACCCTCAAGGCTGTCAATTGTCATGTGAAGATGTTGTAAGATGCTCACGTCAGACAAGGAATCGTCAACATCAAGACTAACGTAATTATCATGTGGTGAAGAGGGCTCGACAACAATAGTGATAGGTCGGGGAGACTCACAAATAGTAGAAGTCGCCGCCTCACTTTCCGTACCTATAAGAAATTCAATGCAATCTAATAAACAATGTAGTGATGACATGAGAAAGAATAAAGGCACTCATGACAATATTGGAAGAAACCTTTGAGCGTAGTTCACCAACATGCAAATTGGAACTAAGGAGACCCATCCTACTATAGAAAGGAGACAAAACATTACAAAACAATTCATATAACAAAGGAAACTATGCGAGCAAAACAAATACTTGCAAAGGTGTCAAAAGAGATAAGATCTCCACTAGCAGAGGTTGTAAGCATATCTGAGATTCTTTCAACCACAAAACTTGACAAGGAGCAAAGACAATGGTTGAGTGCCATGTTATCTTCGGGAGATTTGGTTCTTCATCTGATTAATGAGTCAATAGTTCTAGTAAATACACCTAAAGAAGATAAATGCTTATCAACTTTTCATGACAAATGTGATCAAAAGGTCTTCAATGGACAGAAACATGGGAAGGTCCATACCATAATCATGCACTTACCAATTAACCCAAGACCTTGGTTACCCCACCCGAAAAGCAAGCAATTACACACTCCCTATCAGGCGACATCTCGGCAGAATCCTTCTGGGGAGGATTGAAAATCAACAACAGGCTCTGAAAGATTCTCCCTCCGGGGAGGAGGGCCATCGTATCATTAGTATCAACGGGGACATCACTAGTACCCGCACGGCTGTCATTAGGAGATGAGGTATGTGGGTGAGGGACTTATACTATTCATAGTAGGACCCGAGACCACATCACACGAGAAATCGTCTCCATCAAGACTAACACGATCATTATGAGGGTTCTAAAGGAGATGTTTTGCTGAAGGATGCGGACAGAGTTAAATGGATATTCCTATTTCTGATACGCATGCGGGGAAAACTACCAGAACGGGAAATTTATCCCGACTTTCGTAAGCCGCAGCATACAGAAATAGGCCTTCTTTGTCAGGCGGAAGAAAGGCTGAATGATCATAATCCTTCACGTGACCCCAAAAGACATTAAAGGGAGCATAAAAAGGAGTTTTTCCCCATTCACTTTGGAGGGGATTTCTTTGGCCATTTTTGTGTATGCGAAACGTTGGTCAGAATTGGCCTACAACAAGGGAGACTTGACATGAGAACACAGTCAAAAAAAAAACATTGTTCACGTCGGTGTTCGGACACTGTTCACTCCGGGTACTGTATATGCCGGCAACCGGGAACTATTCATGACGGGTATTGTTCATGCCGGTAGTAGAGTACTGTTCATGTCGGGTACTATTCATGATGACACTGTTCATGCCGATGACTGGTCAAGATGGGCACTGTTCACGACGGTCTACTGTTCACGCCGGCGTTCGGATACTGTTCACGCTGGCGGTCGAAAACTATTCATGACGGATACTATTCACGTCGATCACTGTTCACGCGCGGCAACTGTTCATGCCGGCAACTATTCACACCGGATACTGTTCATACCGGATACTGCTCACGCCGGTCACTATTCACGCCGGTATAATAAATTAAGAAAAGTCGGAAAAACAAGATATGAGAGGAGCCTTCATGAGTCCCGAGGCATAAGACTCATGGAGGCAACTCATTTTGGGAATTAGTTGAGGGATTGGATTAGTGGCTAGAAGGACAGGACGATTTAGGCATTACTCAAGTAATTAAGGGTATTTTTGAAACTTTCCCTGAGGACACATGTTTGGCACACTACCCATATATGTGTTTGACACGTGATCACTCTACAAGAAATTTTATAAACACTCTCCCCCCCCCCCCCATTTCAATAGAAGGGAGTTGATTTCCTTTGGATTCTCTCTGCACCCGAGACACCCGAGAAGGCTTTTCTACTCTAAGAGTTCTACCACGTGTTACTAGAGTAATCGTCTACCTGTGTTTCTCTTCTCTCCAACTCATCAATCAATTTCGTACTCTTCGTGGATTTCTCTCCTCCTCAGTCAACACGAAACCCCACCATATTGCAAGGTACAATTTCCTTGCCTACAGTCATTTTATACTAACATAATAAAAATAAAATTCTTTTTTTTTATTTAAAACTTTTTGTATTTTTGACAAATTAAACTCTTTACATAATACGAAGATCCTTCGAAGAATGAATATTTTGAAAACATTAAAGTCCCTATAAACTGATCTCCAATACTTTTCAATTCCCTTCGTATTTTAAAATTCCATCGTAATTATTAGGGGTGCTCATCGGTAAAAAAACCGAACCGATACCGAAAATACCGAACCGGTACCGATCCAAAAATACCGAAAAACTAAGAACCGGTACCGGTACCGAATTACCGGTTTCGGTACCGGTTCGGTACAAAATCGGTACCGATTTTTTCGGTTCGGTTGTCGGTAATACCGCACGGTAATATATATAATTATTAATAATAATTAAATAATTTTTTTATATATATTAACAATAATTAAATATATAATTAACAATAATTATTATTTAATAATAATTAAAATTTATATATATATATATAATTATTAATAATAATTATATATTTCGGTATTTTCGGTATTTCGGTTTGTACCGAATTCAGAAAATCCCTTACCGCTACCGGTACCGAAAAGTATTAAAATACTGAAAAACCGGTACCGAAAAAACCGGTACCGCTGGTATCAACCGGTTCGGTAAAAAACCGAAAAAATCGAATTTTTTGAGCACCCCTAGTAATTATCTCACATTTTTTTCCTGCCCAATTTCTATGGAACCCTAATTTTTTTATGTTTTATCAATATTTGGTTATGCGTGAGTCAATTGGGTTAAGTCGTTAGTTCTTGTTTCAGTTTTATCTCTTCACTGTTATTAATGGTGATAATGGATTAAGTACCCATTTGATGGAGCTGTATATTGTGGTTTGTTCAGATGAAACACTTTTAAATGTAAAATTTTTGACAAAAATATTTTGTAAAAAAATTAAAATAGTGTTTAATTACATAGTTATAAAATTAAGTGTTTTGAGGATATTAATGAAAAATTTAAATTAAGTGTGCTATGAGATTTTATTTTAGTGCTAGAATTAAAAGGCATAAATTTTCCGCTTCACTTAAAATTGCTTTTGAACCCTAATACCTACTCTTTAAAAGTATTTCTAAAAAGTTATCAAATACTAAAACACTTTCCTATTTAATTTTAAAGTGTTTTTAGTGTAGTTAAAAGCTCTTCAGCGTGCTTTTTGTATTTGCAATGAATTGTGGCGCTCACGTGGATTTGGATCCTCTAATAGCTGCCACTTACTTTACTTATGCTTGCTACTGGTTAATGGCCTGTGTGACGACCGACGACCAACATACCCCTTCAAACTCATCATAAAAAATTGATTTAGAAATTGACACTCCTTCTGTCCCCCAAAAAATGAAGTTTAAGTACAATTTTTACTCAAATTAAGAATGTTAAATTAGAGGAAGGAATATATAATAAGTTAAAAAAAATTAATATATTTAATTTTAGTAAAATATTTGAGGATAGGAATTCCATTCATCACATTTTTCACACAATTTCCGGTAATACATATTTAATTATAAAAATAATAATTTTAGGGATACTATTATTAAGAACGAATTATGGAGTGCAATCAACTCGATTCTTCAGTTACTATTGTGTAGATGGAAAGTATAATAGAGAGGAATCAGGTCTAATATAGTCCTTTTTTTAGTCACGATACAATTTGAAGTTTGTTTGCGGAATTGGCGGTCGCACTCGTATCATAATTTTACAAATCTTCATCTATTAAGCAACCTTCATTTATTAAACAATTGTACATATCACTGACCAAGGCCAAATCTTTTTAATTTTATTTTATAATTTCTATTCAGACATCAGCTTTATTTTTCTATTTTTATTTTTAAAATAAATTTTTTATCATGTAGTATGGTCAAATTTGGAAGGCTGTAATCCACATATATTTGAACTATCGAATTCATATCAGGGAAGTGATATATATATATATATATATATATATATATATATATATATATATGTGTGTGTGTGTGTGTGTGTGTGTGACAGAAGTTGGATTAACAATCAACGTAAAAATCTATGTTATAAGATAGAATAAATTATGGCGGGAACTTTTTAATTACTATATATCCCAACACATAATTATAATTGTAGCGAAAACTTTCGTAATACATAACATGATTCTTTGTAGTATACATGTTTTAATTCATGTTATTGTTATTTTTAAAGGAACTGAGAGATCTAGAAAGTGGGTTGAATAAATCTTTTAAAAACTTTTGTTTTTAAAGAGCTATTACTAACTTATAATTAAACAAGTTAATTAGATGATTATGTACAACGGAATGATAGTTAATAAAAAAAATCCTTCAAAGATTATAAGAAAATCACAATTCTAAATTTAGTGATCAAATGTGGAACTAAGTCACAGACTAAATCGTAGAACACTTAAAATAATACGACAAGAAAGTAAATGCTGAAAGTAAATGAGACGAGAGATTTTAAGTGGTTCGAAGCACAAAGATCTCCTAGTCCACTCTTCTACTCTTTGAGTAAGAATAATCCACTAAGGTGGGTGATCACTAAGATCTGTTCACAAAGAACAGTTACAACGACTGAATCACTAAGATTCTTTCAACTCATAAAGACTTGGAACAAGTCACTAAGACTTGATTACAAATGTCACTAAGACTGAACAATCACAGAAAGAATAACGTGTTTGAGGTGCTACTAAGTTACTTTAAGTTTGACACAGAATGACTTAGCAGCAAAACAAGAAGTTCAGAATTGTAGAGTATGAGACTTTGAAATGGCAGCAGTTTAACTTTTTGATCGTTCGTACTGTACTATTTGTTTGAATTTGCTTACCCTTTTATAGACCTTCCTCGAAATCTTCCAGTTGAAAAGTTACCGTTGCTCCATTAATACTTAGACACGTGTAGATCTCTGATTGTTGACTTGAAAAAAAGTGTGTCAGCTTTCGACTATAACACATCGCTTTCATAGTGACTGCTACAGAAACAAGCACGTGGGTGCTGTCTTTTTACCAATATAGTTGTTAGACATTCCAAATGTCATTCTCCTTAGCCTCAAGAGTTTTAATAAACTATCTTGGGGTCTTCACTCTATGAAGATCAGCACTGTCAATCCATGTCAGAGCTGATGCAATTTACGATTTTTCCTAATCGTAGAGTTGAGTGTCCAGTCGTAGAGTATCTGGCGAGCTGATGCACTTTACGATTTTTCCTAATCGTAGAGTTAAGTGTCCAGTCGTAGAGTATCTGGCAAGGCAGACTCTACATTTTATACATAACTTCAGTGTACTCTACGATACTTGTATTTAGTCTTGAAATTGTAAGTCTTCATCTCTTCTTAGATTGATGATCTCCAACTTTGCCCTGATTCTTCAAGCATTGTTTGTATTCTAAGAACTCTGAGGTTTGACTTGACAACTTTACAAACTTAGAGTACTGACAGTTGTAGCTCTACGATCTTTAAAACTATACTCAGTAGGTTCTACGATCTTCAACTGCTTGTTTTATGATCGACTTCAAACTTAAGATCTACACATTAAGTTCATTCTACGAAAATTGATCAACCTAACAAGTTTGATCTCTAAACTAAGTCCTTTTACATTAATTTTATTTTAAGGACTGAACAAAAGCTATTGGTTACAAATATACATTAATTTCACATATCATCATCAAATCTAAAGACATGCATTGTACTAACAATCTTCTCCTATTTGATAATGACAAAACTAGTATTTTCAAACGATTATCAATTCTTAATGCAAATAATTCAAAATTTTGAACATGACTTATATACAGCGAGTAATTGTATTTATGGAGAAAAAGAATGAATTTATTGATAAAAGAATCGTTACCAAGTGAGAGAAAAAATTACAAGGAGAAAATAATTTCTTTACCTCCTACCTCTTTTGCTTCTTGGAGGATCTCTTCTTTCGGCTTTTCTTCTCCTTAGATAGTTTTCTCTTCCTTCCTTTATTCTTCTTTGAATCTCTTCTATGGAATCTCTAGGTCCAAGGTCTGGCATGTTGAATCTTTCTTCTCCTTCTATGTGAACCCCTTGAAGATTTCTATTCATACAGGCTGGATCACTGGTTGGAAGTCGTGAGCTAGTAGGTGTTACTACACTCGACGATCCTGGCCTAGAAGAATTGGATAGAGACTGGCCTTGAGCCAAAGGAATTGCATGAGGCGCATAGATACGAGAAAGAGGAGGAGGAAATGATTATTGTTAAGGTAATCTCCTCTCTCCCTTTTTGTTATCATCTTGATCGTGTCGTAGAGCATTAACTTCGTCTGAGAGCTGCTTGACTGTGGACACAAGTTCATGTATCCTAGCTCTTTGAAAATGTGATGTTGTCTCTGAATTCTTGATGTTTGGCATCAACCTATTCTCTCTGATGATGAACAAGAGTCATTGCATTATCAGTACAATTCATCGACTGGACAACCATATTCTTGAATTCAATCAAAGAAGAGCTCATTGAGAAAAATTTGTCGAAGAGAAACTTGATAAATTCTACATTTATATTCTAAAGAGAAATCACTACCGTTTTATCCTCAGTAATTTGTTGGAAGTAAAGATCATAGTTTTTATAACATTTTTTTTGTTAATTTTGAAGGTTAATGAAGGTGAATTAATTTTAAAAGTTACCTATCCACCTGAGGAGTTGAGTTATATTCTTAGATATATTGCATGAAGTCCCGTAGTATGAAATTCAATAGTCCTATCGGGAAAACAATGGATGAACAAATTAAATTATTAAATGAATTTTACATTTCATGAAAAATAAATTAATGAATGAATTCATGTACCAACCGAGCCAATTCACCGAGTTTTAAAATTTGTAAATGAATGAATTCATGTACCATCTGAGTCAACTCACCGAATTTTTAAATTAAAAATTAATTAGGTGATGTGTTTTTATGTATAAGGATTGATTATGGAAATGTTACTAAAGTAATAAAATTTATTAAAAATCATAATTAGTAATAAAAAATTTAAATAATTTGAAATACTTATAACTTTATTAAACATTTTCTTTTGAAGTCCCAATTTGAGAATGAAGTACATATACCATGAATTTTTACAATCAAGTACGTAATCCTAATTACAAATATTAGTGAAGTATTACATAAAGTATGAAATAATCTCACATAAACTAAGGAAAAAGATTCATATTAAAGAAGAATAAACCCACACAAATTGAGAATGAAACTAAAGGCCAAAAGGTAGCCTCAGTTTTAATTACGTGACTAATATCTCGCGCTAAAAAATAATAAATAATGTAAGTATAATATTGGACGAAGAATAATTGTTTCAATTGCATAAGTTCATGTTAGTGTAACGTTTGTTGTTATTATTTATTTTATTTTAAAAATAACGTTCTATTATTTTATATGAATCGATAATTAAATTAAAAATATTTAGTAATAAATGAGTATATATTCATATAGTCTTTGTTGCCCCTGCTTCGGATTTATTGGTCGTGAGAGCAAAAAGTACTCTTCCGTGTTTATCTAAAGTCCAATTTATTATTTCTTGAAAAAAGATATTTTTGAGTCCAATTTATTGAAGTCTAATTTATTATTTCTTTAAAAAAAAGACATTTTTGAGGTTCCACAAGACCAAAACAATATTTTTGAGTTTTTAATGGAAAAGAAAAGAATGAAAAAGTAAATTTTGAATATAAAAGAAATTAGTATAAAATTTATAAGTTTTCTTTTGCATTGTTACTGAATTTATAAAGATAAAAAATTTTATAATTTTACATTTAAAATACTATATCACCCTTATATTAGTTTTGTTATGTTTATAGTTTAAAGAGTAAAAGGGATTTTAAAAGATTTATTTAAGTTAATTAGTTCTCTATCTAAATTGGTCCATTTTTAGATGAAAAAATTTGACAAAAAAGTGATCAAGTTTTTCTTTCATTTTATTTCTTTCCTATTTATTTAAACGCTTAATAACAAAATGATTGGCCAGAAAATTTAGATTTTCCATTCTTTTCATTTTTTTCATTCATTTTAAAACTCATTAACAGATTATAAGTCATAAAATAGAAATCATAAGTAGAGTTAGAGGTTCCCAAAATTCTTGCCAAAAGTAGGTTCTTTTGCATTAGAACAAGTGATCACTGTTGGCAGTGCTAGGCAGTCTTACTAGAGCCACCGATTTAAATGCAATATTTGATGCTCAAGTCATTTTAACTTTTTCTTAATTGCTTTAGCCCGACTCTGAACTTTTTCTTATATACAAAGTGGCTATTGCAATTTCCCTTAAGGGCATTGCCGAACAAATTAATTGAGGGGAGCTTTGGCACCACTTGTAAAGGTAATTGGGAATTGTGCCATGAAGATTATTGCGGGAGAGGTTCAAGTAATTTTTGAAAAATGTACAAGTTCAACGGCCATGATTCATCCAAATTAATACTACATAGTTTCAACTGATCTAAGTCTTCAATTTATAAGTTCATTCGGGATGTATCAATGCGCCAATTTAAATTATGTTTGTAGATCTTTATTTCATTGTATTTTTCAATTCCATGTAATTGTTATTTCTTGTAATTTTCCAAATTTAATGCAATCTTTAGCATAACGTTTTTATGTAAGCCTAAAAATGGAGAAATGGGCTTATGGATTTATATCCGAAAATTTGTTTTTATGACCACATTCTCTGAATGGACTTAATTTTGGTATTGTCACCCTTTCTGGGTTGATTTGTTGCTTGGATTAGGTGGATTGAAATGGCTTTAGATGGCTTACATGTTCGAAATATCCATTTCAAGTCCAAACGTAAATTAGTTAAGAAGGCCTTCAAATATTAATTTCTTTCAAAATGAATATATGGCCATTAAAAGGCAACTATATTCATAATTTAGTATTTTGAATGAAGTTAATAGCTAAAGCAAGTATGTATAGAAAATAACTGCATGCATAACGATCGATTTTAAAGTAACTATAATATTTTAGAAGGACACTTTCGAAACAAATTTAAAAGGAAATTTGGAATGACTTTCATATTTAATATAATTTGCAATGACTTTAATATTTCTATAAAGGAAAAGATCTTTAAAAATGAATTTTGCAACTTTAAACTTAAAAATGCGCAAATCTAACTCCAACAAACTACGTTAAATCAATTTGTAGCCAATTTTAGTTTTTGGTAAAAATATTTTTTTTTTCAAAGTTTGAAAGTACATAGTCTTCCTAAACTCTTACACATTTTACGATATCTTTTATTATCACAGTTTTTCATATACTATCTAATCATCATCTATTTATTATAGGACTAATCTCACTTTAGTCCCTCAAAGTTTTACTCGTTTTATAATTGAGCTCCTAAAGTGTCAATCATCTGTATATGAACCCCAAAATATTGTTAAGTTGTCGATACACACCCAAATCCTATATTCCGACCTAATTTTTGCCGAAAAGAGTTTTGTCATGTCATCATTTTCAAGTAAAAGAACCATCAGATTACCAAATTGGATTCATCGTGATTACTTAACAATATTTGAGGATCCAAATCGAGAGAATTGGTACATTAGGGGCTCAATAATATGGATGAAACTTTGAGGGACTAAGTACTATTAATTTGCCCTTTATTATATTCATATTATATTTTATATATTTGTAATATTATTTTCTTATTAAAAGGCCAAAACTAACACTTTAAGTAGGAATAATTATTCTCTAAATGAATATACTAAAAATGGCATATTTTCTTTGAACAGGTTTTAAATTCAATCTCTCAAATTGTAATTTATTTTCAACTATAAAGTGATCAAAAATAGTGGAATGCACACACAGACACATACACACTTATGGAATGACACAAACATAAACCAATGCACACGTATATATGATATATTTAGACAAGCTCATCAACGCGATGCGAAGCACGAGCGGTATAAATAATGGTTAATTATATTATTTAATAGATACATATTAATTTGGATTTAAAGAAGATAATTATAGTTATTAAGTTATTAAATATTTATTAAATAATAAATATTGAATTATATATTATAGGTCACTTCAATCAATTATTAAGTTAAACATTTGATTGGAGTGCATATTTATTTAGTTATAATTATGAGAAAATAATTGTTTGAATTTTATTTAAGCTTGTAATTGAATTCTATATAGTGTTTATATTGACAAAGTTTACTTGAAATTTTAATCCAAATAGAAGTATGAAACTCAAGATCTAATAAGTTTAAATTTAGTTATGACAATTAGTTAGTAATGAATTTACTATAGTTTTTTAACTAATTTTACAATTATTATATGTTAAAAAAATTCATATATATTATTAACACAATTAATCGTGTGATTTGGTATAATTTTTGACTTTTAATAAATGTAGGTAATGTATAGTATAATGTGTTATATTATATTAATTAATTACATAAAATTGTGAATGTAGACTTGGTCAAATTTTAACCTTGAGTTTTGATGATGACTTTCTCATTATGCTAAATGTTTATTCAGGCAATTACATGATATTGATGATACAACAAAAGATTTCTTGAACCTTTGAGTTAAAAATGATTGAAGAAATGAAGGCTTGAAGATAGGGTTGAGTCTCTAGGAAATCAATGTAAAATTCTATTTTTAATTATAGCTCAATCAAGGTTCGAGGATTTGCATTGCATGGAAATAATCATGGAAGTAATTAATTAATAATGAAAATAATTAATTGAGCTTTCAAACTTAATATGGATCAAATATTAAATAATTGGGTAATGGAATCTAATTTTAAAAAGTTGATTCTTAATCAATTCCATAATTAAAGGAGCTAATTTGTAAATAGATTTTTGAACGGATTCCTAAATTAATATTTGTTATCATGTTTATTGGATTGAGTTGTCCATTGTTTAGTTAATCGTCCATAAATTACTTAATTGAGTCATCTACCTTCCTTATCATCATTTCAATTAAGTACATATTGTTGGCATGATTCCTTAAATTAATTATCTTGTTGACCAAGTTTTATGGTTGACTAAAGTTCTTTAACGGCTATAATTGAGTTAGATAAAATCAATTAGCAATCTATTCTTGCCTAAAAATTTTCCTGATTGGTTATATATTCAAACGTCTATATTCCTTCTCTATTATCAATTGGATCAGTCGTAACTTGGATAAAAAACAAGGAAAACAACAATTAAAAATATTCTAATTATTCCATCTCTTCACAAACACACTTGAAAAAGGCTGTTATTTTTCTATTATGAAGAATTATTCAAAGCTGTTGCGCTTCATCAAGTTCCTATTAATGCCAACTTCTCCATTGAGCTTTACTGGTAATATTTTTATATTACTCATTGATCATTGCATATTAATTGAGTCTTGAATTTTTTTTGATATAATTATTGTTTTGATCATTAATCAATTTTTTAAACATTTGATATATTAAGTGGTTAGTTTATTATTTTCTAATCCGGATTGGATTAGGGTTTTTACAAGCAAGTTCAAGAAAGTTTAGATGTTTAAGGGTGCATATGTGTACGCGAAGTAAAGGTGCTCAGGGAGTAAAAGTACTCAAATGTTGTGGAAACTTGTTTTGTAAAGGGATTTAATTATAAACCAAGTCTATTAATAAAAGAGTCTCCAATACTAATTAATATTGGACGTGAATTAAGCCATTAAAATAGAGGTTAAGGGTCGAACCACGTAAAAATCCCTTGTATTCATGTGATTAATTATTTTGCTTTAGTTGTTCATTGCATACTTCAATTTGAATTATAAAACATAATCATAATACTTGAACACATATATTTCATCAAAAAATTATTTATTTCAACTCAGGTCTTTATTTGGTATAAATAAATTAATTTATAAAACTACATCAGTAGACAGTTTTCTGTCAGTTCTAATAAACCAGTAATCCAGCAAGATAAATTCATAAATATAGCATACCGCATTTTCATACAGGAAGTTTTTAACTGATTACTTAAATTACAAAAATTTGATATTGTTTGTTCACACACTTATTCAATCCCTTTCTAAGTGTGCCTATCTGAATTTCATTTGGTATCAGATTAATGCTCTACTTATTTTGGTCTTAAAGGTGACTTGTAGGGAAAGATTCTGGTATGACCCAAATTAGGAAGACCATTCAAGAAGGTCAATCAACTTTTAGACCTCCACTACTTTATGGAGCTGAAAATTATAACTTTTGAAAATTTCGAATGAGGATCTATCTTAAAAGAGATCCTTGGGAATGATGGGTCGTGGACAATGGTCCTGTCATTCCAAGAAAAAATGATGATACTCCAAAGATCTTAATGGAGATGGACTCAACCGAGATTTACATGTTTTCCTATGATTCTAAAGCAATGAATACACTCCTTAGTGGCATGATGCAATCTAATATTGACAAAGTATCCTCATGCAACATGGCTAAGGAGATATGGGACACCTTGAAAGTTAGCCATTAGGGGCTTAATAATATGGATGAAACTTTGAGGGAGTAAAGTATTATTAATTAGCCCTTTATTACATTCTTATAATATTTTATATATTTATAATATTATTTTCTTATTAAAAGGCCAAAACTAATACTTTAACTTGGAATAATCATTCTGTTATAAGAAAGGAATATACTAAATTTGGCATATTTTCTTTGTACAGGTTTTAAATTCAATCTCTCAAATTGTAATTTATTTTCAAATATAAAGTGATCAAAAATAGTGGAATACACACAAAGACACATACACACTTATGGAATGACACAAACACACACTAATGCACAAGTATATATGATATATTTAGACAAGCTCACCAACGTCGTGTGAAGCACATGCGGTATAAATAATGGTTTATTATATTATTAAATAGATACATATTAATTTGAATTTTGAGAAGATAATTATAGTTATTAGATTATTAAATATTTATGAAATGATAAATATTAAATTATATATTATAGCCCACTTCGATCAATTATTAAGTTAAACATTTGAATGGAGAACATATTTATTTAGTTATTATTATGAGAAAATAATTATTTTAATTTTATTTAAGTTTGTAACAGAATTTTATATAGTGTTTATATTGACAAAATTTACTTGAAATTTTAATCCGAATAAAAGTATGAAATTCAAGATCTAATATGTTTTAATTTAGTTATGACAATTAGTTAGTAACAAATTCACTATAATTTTTTCAACTAAATTTACAATTAGTGTATGTTAAAAAATTCACATATATTATTAATACAATTAATCGTGTGATTTGGTATAATTTTTAAGTTTTAATACATGTAGGTAATATATAGTCACTACAACAAAAAGGCCTATCTGTGACCGCACATCAGCGACCGACAACAGTCGTAGATACGTATCTACGACCGCAGGCGGTCACTAATATGAGTTGCAGATAATCTGATCGCTGGATGGACTCCAACGACCAACTTTAGCGACCGGAGTACCAGCGACCGTCAAGTAGCGACGGATTCAGTCGTTAATCTGAGTCAACATGAGACAGGTCTGATGGGTGACGTGACACACGTGTCAGCGACCGGAAATAGCGACCGCGACGGTCGCTAATACCCTCTAGCTAAATACAGTCGCTGATATGAGTTAGCGATCGCTTGTAGTCGTTGATTATTAATTTTTTTTTAAAAAATTGCCTGTTTTGTGGATTTCCCAAAAAAATTGTACCTGTTTTGTACCTGCTTTATATCCCAACACACAATAATATATATTGATAAACCAACATCAATACAAATCCATCGATATATCCATCCAAACATATATATATATATATATATATATATACACACACACAAATTAATAAACCAACACAATAATATAAACATCCACCCATACTAAACTCATATATATATAAACAAGTACCGTCCGAGTAAAATTTATACACAAATGTCATAACGTACCATATAAACATGCATCCATAAATTCATTCATTTAAATTTAGATTAACAAAAAGAATTGAGGGAATACAAATGTCTTCACGGATGAATATCGTCCAAATGGGGTTGTAACAAAAGAATAAAATATATATTGTTGAATGTAAAGTTAAACTAAATGAAAAGTAGTACATAAAGCTAAAGTACATAAAATTAAACAATGACAAGATTACATTTACCTCGGGCTCATCATCCTGGTACTGTGCTGCTCTCGCCACTGCATCTGCTAACTCCTCATGACTCACAGACTGCAGATACCCGTCAAGTGTGAGAAAAAGATTCTGATCCTAACATATTGCTCTCACATAGTCAGCAGAAGTGTGTGGCATCGGATGACACAAGGACTGAGTAGACTGACTAGCAGAGCTGCCTGTGCTACTGATAGTCGGTCGTCGTCGTTGTCCTTGGCCTTTGACATAGTTCTTCTTGACAACCGACGCCCTCTTCCACAACTCCTGATCAATCGACGGTCGTAGGGTGACTTCAGGATAACGCTCATTTAGTAGGCTCTTATAAGTGTCATGTCAGCAGGTTGGAAATTAAATACTTAAAAATAAATATAAAATACTTAAAAATGACGTAAAAATTTATAAATATATGAAAGTACCGCTATCTGTACAACCCCAGGCAAACCATCGCGGGTGACCAAGTATACATCCAGCCATTGGATAGGCTGACCCTGAGACGATGCCTCCTACAAAATATGCTCATTTATTAATATGTAAACGTGTGATATACTAAAACCAAAACTTAAATTTTGCAAAATACGTACCCTGGCAGTTGGGATCTGTCGTTTAACACTCCTAAATTAACCTCACTTTCTCTTCACAAATTCAACAATTAGCATAGTAGTAAGCAAGGGTCGATCCCACAGGGAGTACGTATTTAAAATCTATTCTATAATAAAAGATGGGGGTTTTAAAAATCAATTATCTAACTAAGCAAAATCAAGTAATAAGCTTAACCAATAAATCACAAGATCAGTTCTTTAGTTTAGATCTACCAAATCACAGTAGTTAATCAGCCAAGTTATTATTATTTACCCTTCAACGAAACTATTAGCCCTAGATAACAATAAACTCTGCTATTTGAAATTCTCCTTAGATATTCATTGAATAAAATAAGCTCTTTACCAAATTGTAACTATCATATAACCTAAAAGAAACTCTTTAAATTTAATATGACAACATCATACTAGAGAATTAGGCTAATTCAAACAATAAACACCCAAGCTTGATTTATTTAACTTGCTTTCTGATAACCTTAGTAATAATCAAAAGTTCTGACACAATCAATATTACTAATTGCTACTGGTGACAAGGAATACTATCAATTACACATAATATTACTCCTTAATCTAGCAGATGTTAATGATCAAACTAATCCAATTGGCCATATTAAATTAATGAAATCAATTAGCATACAAACAATTGAAATAGATTATCAGAATAAGTTTCATGCAAAAAGGAATAAAGAATAAAACTTGATTAATCAATTACTTATAAATAAGGTTTCACCTCCTTTTAGAACTGAAAGTAAAAGTTGAGCCTGACATGCCTTCAATCTCTTCTAATTAGGGTTACAATTGTAGTGGTCTGATGAGTAGGTTTCATACCTACTTATTGGGTACTAACTTGCTTCAATTGTTGCTAAACTCTTAGCTCCAAAGTGTGTTTTCATACATTTTCTGTCTTATTTTAGGTAATGCATCTCAATTCGCATTTTATGGCATTTGCTCAATTAAAGAGTGATCTGACACGAGTTACGAGGCATATGTTATTTGGAAATTAAATGACTGAAAGATGCTAGCACAGTGCACGAGAATCGAGAGTACAGCTTGAAGGAAGCAGTGCAGCAACCTGATAGAGAGCGCAGCTGCGCCCATGCCCTGCGCCCCGAAGCTGCCCAGCGCAGCTACGCCTAGTTTGGCTTTGAGGCCGGCGCAGCTGCTCCCAACCCTTCTTTATGAATCTTCTAACGCGCAGCTGCGCCCATTTCAAGCAGTACCCAGGCGCAGCTGCGCTCGTCGCCAACCAGCCATATAGACCACGTTTTAGACAGCTATGCAGACTTGCCAAAAACATGCAATGCCAGGTTTTTAGAAAATTAGTGGAGTGATATTTTATCAGTTGGGAATCAAAGCAAGTCAACAAAAGACAAAAGATAAGAATGAATATAATCATGTAGAGAACTAATTAGAAAGGGGACCTCCTCCACGAAAAATCATCATTACTGCATTCTATCTCCAAAAATAGAACATGGCTATTGATCATCAAAATCACTTGGGAACTGAAGAATGGAGCTACATGGATGTTGAATTGAATATTGGGAGCAAGGAATCAAGGATCATCACAACTTGGAAAATCAATGGATTTGCAGAAACAGAAAAACTGAAGAAGGGAGTTTTATTATTTTCTGTCTTTGATTTATTTTCTTATTATGTAAATACAATGATGAACCATTTGTGTATGATGACTTATATTATTGTTAGTTTGAACTAAACTTAATTTTTTGGGATTATAATGAATCTTTTGCATTAATTGAAAATTGACATGCTTCCTTATTATTACTGGTTGGTTATGAATTGAATGACTTGCATAATTAATACTGAGAGTTTAATTGCTTGATCACCAATTACTGTGATAATTTATATGGAATTGAGAAAGGAAATATAAATTAAGATATGATTATGCTAGCATATGTTCATTATTTCTGCATTCCTCGTGGAGTTATGTTTCGTGCGTAGGATAGAGATATACCGAAGCACCATATGTTGTCAATTGAGAACTTATACCTCAACCCTCTTGATTATAATTCACATAGAGATATAGTGCATTAGTCATCTAGGGTGTTCGCATTTATTCTATCAATTGTGGATTTAGTGTGATGCAAATATGGTGCATCGAGAGGTGGCCATATTTTACATTCGTGTTCTCGACCAACATTCTATAATAACCAATTAGAAGCAATAGGAAGCATGGAAATCTCAGTTTTATAATAAGTGAAATTATAATCCCAAAACACATAAATCTGTATTTATAAAATTGTAATTTGTTTTATATATCTCTCTAGTAATCATTAGAAAAATTCATCACATTACTCATCTGTTTAAAGAAACCAAAATAATTATAAAATAGGTGTTTGTCAGTTGTAATTGCAATTCTATTCTGCGTGGGATCGATATCTTACTTACTTTATATTACTTGTGGATCACGTGCACTTGCGCGTATGAATCATATTTGTTATACATACAAATATCCCAACAAGTTTTTGGCGCTGATGCCGGGGAATTGTAATTGCGTTTATAACTTTCATCATCAGTTAAAATTAGATTGGTTTTAGTTAAACAAAATATGTTCTTATCTTAATTATGTTTTATATTCTTTTACATTGTTATAGGTACTCTTGAGTAGTGTATACATAATCGATCTAAGAATCCCGACCTATTGCCTTTCGAGGATAACATTGAGAAAAGGCTTCAACAGTTAAGAAAGTGTGCTGAAAATACTCTAGAGAATCTAAACCAACCACAAGCAATGGCGGGTGAAGCGCAAAAAGCATTAAGAGATTATGCTATGCCAAGGATCAATGAATTGCAATCAAGTATCACAAGGCCAGCCATAACAGACAATTCCTTTGAAATCAAACCAGGAACTATCCATATGATCCAAAATTCTGTCCAATTTGGGGGAATGGTGGTTGACGATCCAAATGAGCACTTGATGAGCTTTCTAGAGATCTGTGATACATTTAAATTCAGTGGAATTTTAGAAGATGCAGTGAGATTGCGATTATTCTCATTCACATTGAGGGATAAAGTAAAGAGCTGGCTACACTCACTACCACCGGGATCTATTACAACTTGGCAAGATTTGGCGCAGAAATTCTTAGCAAAATTCTTCCCACCAACCAAAACTGCTAAGTTGAGAAATGACATCTCCACATATGAGTAACATCATGGAGAATCCTTGTATGAGACATGGGAGCGGTACAAGGAATTATTGAGAAAGTGTCCACATCACGGTTTGCCACAATGGATGCAACTTAACACATTTTACAATGGGTTAAGTATCCACACACGGGCAGACATTGATGCAGCTTCGGGAGGAGCATTCATGGCTAAAAACTATGACGAAGTTTATGACCTTTTGGAGACCATGGCTGCAAATAACTATCAATGGCCAACTTCTAGATCCAGTCAACCAAAAATAGCAGGGATATTAGATGTTGACACAGCCACATCGCTTCAAGCCCAGATCTCTGCTATAGCCAAAAGGTTTGACAACCTATATGAAGGAAAGGGGCAGCAAGTTTCCATGATTTGTGAGCTTTGTGCAGGTTCACACTCTTTTGACCAATGTGCTATCAATTCTGAATCTGTGCATTTTGTGAGCAATTATCAGCGGCCAGCAAATCAATATCAGAACAACTATAATCCGGGGAATAGGAATCATCCTAATTTCTCATGGAGAAACCATCAAGACTATCTACAAGCTCCAAAACCTCACAACCCTCCAGGGTTCCATAATCAGTAACAACCCACAGCTACTGATAAGAAGGTTGTTGATTTAAACGAAAAGATGGATAGATACATGGCCAAAACTGAAAAGTTGGAGCAAGGCCAAGCATTAGGCTTCAAGAGCTTGGAGAACCAAATGAGTCAATTGTTCAACTTGTTATCAAATAGACCTCAGGGAGCTCTTCCTAGTGACATAGAAATCAATCCAAGGAGAAATAAAAAGGAGCAATGTCAAGCTGTCACCCTTAGAAGTGGAAAGCAAACTCTGCTAACCGGCGCAGCTGTGCCCAATTTGCAATAGGAAACAGCGCAGCTGCGCCCTCCCCCAGAAGTTGATTCTGCAGAATTTTTTGGAGAGAAAGAAAGCATAGAGAAACCTGAGCCTATACCAAGAGAAAGCATAAAAAAGGCTCAAACCCCTCCAACCAGATATTATCCACCAGTTCCGTACCCTCAGAGGCAGCAAAAACAAAAATTGGACAAGTAATTCTCTAAGTTTCTTGAGGTATTTAAAAAGCTACAAATTAACATACCATTTACAGAGGCCTTGGAGCAATTGTCGAGCTATGCCAAATTCATGAAGGTGATTCTGTCAAGAAAGAAGAAATTGCAAAATTTTGAAATTGTAGCTTTGACAGAAGAATACAGTGCGTCGTTACAAAGAAAGCTACCACCAAAGTTGAAGGATCCTGGTAGTTTCATCATTCCTTGCACCATTGGCAACTTGTCGTTTAAGAAATGCTTATGTGATCTTGGTGCAAGCATTAATCTCATGCCATTGTCCGCCTATACTCAGTTGGGTTTACCAGCACCCAAACCAACAAATGTCTCTCTTCAGCTAGCTGATCGTTCAATCACCTATCCGAGAGGAATAGTGGAAGATGTTCTTGTCAAGGTTGATAAGTTCATATTCCCAGCTGACTTCATAATCCTAGACTTCGAGGAAGACAAGGATATTCCCATCATACTTGGGAGGCCATTTCTAGCTACCGGGAGGACTCTCATTGATGTACAAAAGGGAGAATTGACAATGAGGCTTCAAGACCAAGAAGTCACTTTTAATGTCTTTAAAGCTATGAAATTTTCGATCGAGGAGGAAGACTGTTTCCGAGTAGATATCATTGAAAGTGCAGTGACTGAAGAGTTTATGAAAGCCACATGTAATGACCTACTTGAGATGACACTGACAGGAGACATCGACTTGGACGAGCCCGAGAATTGTGAGTATGTCCATTCACTAGATGCAATACCAAGGATGGCAAAGTTCAAAGTAATAATTGAGCCCTTGAAAAGCTCAAGAGAATCCTCACTTCATTTAAAACCATCTAGAGAGGAAGGTAAGCTGATAAGAATCCTTCGAGAATTCCAAGGAGCTATTGGATGGACCATCGCTGATATAAAAGGAATCAGCCCCTCGTTTTGCATGCACAAAATTCTGATGGAAGATGACAGCAAGCCTACCATAGAGCATCAAAGAAGGCTGAATCCCATCATGAAAGAGGTGGTAAAAGAGAAAATTCTGAAATGGCTAGACGCTGGGATCATCTACCCCATATCTGACAGTCCGTGGGTAAGCCCTGTACAATGTGTACTAACGAAAGGGGGAATAATTGTGGTAAGAAATGAGAACAACGAGTTGATACCAACTCGAACGGTCACGAGATGGAGAGTCTGTATGGACTACCAAAAGCTCAACAAAGCCACGAGGAAAGATCACTTCCCACTTCCATTCATAGATCAAATGCTGGACAGACTGGCAGGTCATGACTACTACTGTCTGCTTGATGAATATTCTGGATATAATCAAATTGCCATCGCTCCAGAGGATCAAGAGAAGATAACTTTTACTTGTTCATATGGAACTTTTGCATTCAGGCGGATGTCCTTCGGTCTATGTAATGCTCCAGCCACATTTTAACAGTGTATGATGGCGATAATTTCTGATATGGTAGAAATCAACATGGAAGTTTTCATGGATGATTTTTCCGTGTTCGGAAATTCCTTCGACAGTTGTCTAGAGAATTTGATCATGGTACTGAAGAGATGCGTGGAAACAAACCTTGTGCTTAATTGGGAGAAATGTCATTTCATGGTTCAAGAAGGAATAATATTGGGACACAAAGTCTCAGTAAAAGGTTTGGAAGTGGATAAAGCAAAATTAGAAACCATCGAGAAATTGCCTCCACCATCTTCAGTAAAGGGAATTCGGAGTTTCTTGGGACATGCTGGGTTCTACCGCAGATTTATCAAAGACTTTTCCAAAATCACGAAACCCCTGTGCAGTTTATTGGAAAAGGATGTCCCATTCGTATTCGATGAAAATTGCTTAGCAGCCTTTGAGTTGTTAAAGAAGAAATTGACAACAGCACCTGTGATAGTGGCGTCGGACTGGTCTTTACCATTTGAGCTTATGTGCGATGCTAGTGATTACGCTGTGGGCATGGTATTGGGACATCGCAGAGAAAAGGTTCTACATGCGGTCTACTATGCCAGTAAAACACTCTCAGACGCCCAAATGAATTACACCACCACCGAGAAGGAACTACTCGCTGTTGTTTATGCATTCGATAAGTTCCGGTCCTATCTCATTGGAACAAAAGTAGTGGTGTACACAGACCATGCAGCAATTCGGTATTTGATATCGAAGAAAGATGCCAAACCAAGATTAATCAAGTGGCTCCTTTTGCTCCAAGAATTTAACTTGGAAATAAAGGACAAGAAAGGCACGGAGAACCTAATAGTTGATCATCTTTCCAGATTAGAAAATCTGGAGCGGGAAAGCAAAGATAAGGCTGAAATAAATGATTATTTCCCCGATGAATAGCTATTTGCAGTAACCTCTAAGATCCCATGGTTTGCTGATATTGTCAACTACCTGGTGAGTCATGTACTCCCACCGGATCTAACTCATCAACAGAAGAAGAAATTTCTGCATGATACAAAGAGATACATGTGGGACGAGCCTTACTTGTTCAAACAATGTACAGATCTTGTGATCCGAAGGTGCATTCCCGATGTCGAGACTGCTAGTATATTGCATGCATGTCATTCTTCTCTGTATGGAGGCCATTATAGAATGCAAAGAACCGCAGCCAAAGTACTCAAAGTCGGGTTCTATTGGCCCACTTTGTTCAAAGACGCCTACCAATTCATAAAGAATTGTGATTGATGCCAACGGGTGGGCAACATCTCCAACCGCAATGAAATGCCATTAAATGTAATCTTGGAGGTGGAAATCTTTGACGTATGGGGAATAGACTTCATGGGACCATTCCCGTCATCCTGCAACAATCTCTATATCCTTCTTGCGGTTGATTATGTGTCCAAATGGGTGGAGGCTACTGCATTACCAACCAACGATGCTAAGGTGGTTCTTAGGTTCCTACAAAAGAGCATTTTCACTAGATTTGGCACTCCGCGAGCTATCATCAGTGATAAGGAAAGTCATTTCTGCAATAAACATTTCACATCCCTCCTAGCTAAATACGGAGTGAGGCACAGAATCGCCACGACGTACCACCCGCAAACAAATGGCCAAGCCGAAGTCTCAAATAGAGAGGTGAAGAGAATTCTAGAGAAGATTGTTAGTCCTTCTAGAAAAGACTGGTCATTGAAGCTAGATGAAGCATTATGGGCGTATAGAACCGCCTATAAGATACCCCTCAGCATATCTCCCTACCATGTGGTTTACGGCAAAGCTTGCCATCTTCCGGTTGAACTAGAGCACAAATCTTATTGGGCAATCAAGAAGTTAAACTTCGACCCATCTGCAGCGGGAGAAAGGAGACTTCTACAACTAAATGAACTTGATGAGTTCTGCTTATAAGCTTATGAGAATTCTAAACTCTACAAAGAAAAAGTAAAGAGATGGCATGACCGAAAAATCATCGAGAAAAAATTTGAACCTGGTCAAGCGGTCTTGCTATTCAACTCCAGGCTCAAATTATTTTCGGGAAAGCTCAAATCCCGATGGTCGGGTCCCTTTACTATAACAACTGTATTCCCACACGGAGCCGTTGAAATAGTTGGAAATGACAGTGAGCAACCTTTCAAGGTAAATGGACAACGACTGAAACACTATTGGGGAGGCAAAGTCGATCGCCAAGAGTCCTCAGTTGTCCTAGCCTTGGATTGAGCACCAATGGATAGTCGAGCTAATCGACTTTAAACCAAGCGCTTCTCGGGAGGCAACTCGAATTTATTGTTTCGCTTTTTATTCTTGTGTGATTATAATTGAGTTTATGTAATTTCATTTTAACATCTTTTTTTTCCTTTCAGGTATCCAATCGCACCCTCACTCGTGCTACTTAAACAGACGCTATCGATGGCGGATGACATATTCTCAAGGAAGTGCTTGAGCTTTAAATTTTTCCATCTTAACCATTGAGAATACTGTCGATTTTAAGTTTGGGGGTACAAATTTTTCACTACTTTAATTATGCACGTTATGTAAGTTTATACTATACAAGTTTGAAATAAAATTTTCTTTTCCTTTTTAGGTATGTTAGATGATTTTAAGACTTGTGTTCTTAACCTAATACTCTAATGTGTGCCAAGTGTGTTCCATTTTGCAAAAAAAAAAAATCATCCAGGGAGTTGAAAGGCAGGCTCAGCTGCACCGTTCCTCAAGCCAAACATCGTGCAGCTGCACCGGGTCAAAATGCAGCAACAGGCGCAACTGCGCCCAACAACAAAGCAACCAGCGCGTAGCTGCGCCCATCGGCAAATTTTTTTTTAAAAAAAGGGGCCCGTACTCATTAGTTTAACCCACCTCCAAACATAATACCCTAACCCTCTATTCTCTCCCTAGCACAGAAAGTCCAATGTATGGCGCGGAGGAGAATCCCGTCCTAGTGGTTTGGGCTTCATTATTTCAGACGAAGAGGAAGACAATGAGGAGTCCTCACAACCAATACAACCACTTGCGGCACAACAGAGAGTGGTTAAAGGACATGAGCGCGAGATGCACCGTTTACAGCACCGCATGGATGCTTTGCACACTAGTTTCAGGGACTACAACACCAACTCCGCGGACGCGCTATCTCAGGCCTTCAGTCAGTAGGGGGTCCATGTCCAGTTTTCCACCTACGGTGCCAACATCCCGTATCCACCGCCTGACACACCGCCTGGTAGAAACGAGGATGACACGTAGGGGAGTTTTCGTTACCCTATATCTCCAATGAGGACATTGCTTATTTTAAGTTTGGGGGCATTATGGGTTATTTAATTGTTTTATTTCTTGTTAGTAATTGCATCTTAATTTTAGGAAATAGTTCATTCTAGTTGCATATCAGTTAATTTGCAATACATTCACTTTGCATATCATGTTCACTGCATGATAGTATAAATATTGTTCATTTCATTTTGATGTTAGGATAAATTGCATCATAATTAATTCTATAAAAATTTAAAAAAAAACATTGCATTATTTTCATGTATATCATATCATGTAGCTTAGATTGCATAATCCTGACATCTAAATTAGTAAACATCCTCAATTGCATCTTATGTGATTATTGCCCACAAATGCTAAATGCTAAGGCTTGGGTTGATTGCCATAATACATTGCAAATCTTGACTTGTTTTGAATCTGATATAACTGGTTAGCACTCATTTAGTAGTTATCTTACTAAGTGACCTAAAGATTCACATAATTGAGTTCTGGAGGGAAATTGAAGTTTTAATAAAAGAAAAGCTAATGAGGGTAGTTAAAGCAGAGACAACACAAACATTTATGTTTGGGGGAAAACTTATTGGAGCATTTGAACGACGAGACGGAGCGTAAAACGCACTCGTTACAAAAAAAATTATATATATATATATATATATATATTGGAGTATAAATAACTGCTTGGTTGGCCTAGTTTTGTGGCCTTTGATACTCGAGTAAGTATGCCCTAGGGGATGTCTCTACACCTAGCGCCCTAAAACCAATTGGTTTGGGAGTCGTTGGTCGAAAGCTCGCTACACGAGTATCATTGAAAAGCCTAAGGGAACTAAGCATTGCACAACCAAGTATCATAGTCCAATAACCTCTAAGTCGATCCCTAATCTAGACAAAGTAATATCTCAGCTCTAACTTACCCCATTTGTTGTGTTTACAAGTTTGATAAAAAAAATAAATAAATAAAATTAAAAATTAAAAAAAATTACCCCCTAAGAAACCTATTATGAGAACCATTTGGGTCGCTATAAGTTTGATGATTATTAAACACACACACACACTATATCAATCATTACAGGGTTTGATTTGCATGATTATCATGGCACATGAACTAAGTCTTGGTTAGAAGCTATGTGTGTTTGTCATTATGATTCTTCTAAGGCAAAACTCACTTAGATTGTTTACTATTTGATGAGGATTCATTATGCATTTAGAGAATATTGCACTACATTTATTTTCTGCATTCACTTTATTTTTAGTTGCTCGAGGACAAACAACAGTTCAAGTTTGGGGGTATTTGATGAGTAGGTTTCATACCTACTTATTGGGTACTAACTTGCTTCAATTGTTGCTAAACTCTTAGCTCCAAAGTGTGTTTTCATACATTTTTTGTCTTATTTTAGGTAATGCATCTCAATTCGCATTCTATGGCATTTGCGCAATTAAAGAGTGATTTGACACGAGTTACGAGGCATATGTTGTTTGGGAATTAAATGAATGAAAGATGCTAGCACAGTGCGCGAGAATCGAGAGTACAGCTTGAAGGAAGCAGTGCAGCAACCTAACAGAAGCTGCCCAGCGCAGCTGCGCCCAGTTTGGCCTTGAGGCCGGTGCAGCTGCTCCCAACCCTTCCTGTTGAATCTTCTAGCGCGCAGCTGCGCCCATTTCAAGCAGTACCCAGGCGCAGTTGCGCTCGTCGCCAGCCAGCCATGTAGACCACGTTTCAGAGAGCTATCCAGACTTGCCAAAAACATGCAATGCTAGGTTTTCAGAAAATTAGTAGAGTGATATTTTATCAGTTGGGAATCAAAGCACGTCTACAAAAGACAAAAGATAAGAATGAATATAATCATGTAGAGAACTAATTAGAAAGGGGACCTCCTCCACGAAAAATCATCATTACTGCATTCTATCTCCAAAAATAGAACATGGCTATTGATCATCAAAATCACTTGGGAACTGAAGAGTGGAGCTACATGGATGTTGAATTGAAGATTGGGAGCAAGGAATCAAGGATCATCACAACTTGGAAAATCAATGGATTTGCAGAAACAGAAAAACTGAAGCAGGGAGTTTTATTATTTTTTGTCTTTGATTTATTTTTGTATTCTATAAATATAATGATGAACCATTTGTGTATGATGACTTCTATTATTGTTAGCATGAACTAAACTTATTTTTTTGGAATTATAATGAATCTTTTGCATTAATTGAAAATTGACATGCTTCCTTATTATTACTGGTTGGTTATGAATTGAATGACTGACATAATTAATATTGAGAGTTTAATTACTTGATCACCAATTACTGTGATAATTTATATGGAATTGAGAAAGGAAATATAAATTAAGATATGATTATGCTAGCATATGTTCATTATTTCTGCATTCCTCGTGGAGTTATGTTTCGTGCTTAGGATAGAGATATACCGAAGCACCATATGTGGCCAATTGAGAACTTATACCTCAACCCTCTTGATTGTAATTCACATAGAGATATAGTGCATTAGTCATCTAGGGTGTCCACATTCATTCTATCAATTGTGGATTTAGTGTGATACGAATATGGTGCATCGAGAGGTGGCCATATTTTACATTCGTGTTCTCGACCAACATTCTATAATAACCAATTAGAAGCAATAGGAAGCATGGAAATATCAGTTTTATAATAAGTGAAATTATAATCCCAAAACCCATAAATCTGTATTTATAAAACTGTAATTTGTTTTATATATCTCTCTAGTAATCATTAGACAAATTTATCACATTACTCATCTGTTTAAAGAAACCAAAATAATTATAAAATAGGTGTTTGTCAATTGTAATTGCAATTCAATTCTCCGTGGGATCGATATCTTACTTACTTTATATTACTTGTGGATCACATGCACTTGCGTGTATGAATCATATTTGTTATACATACAAATATCCCAACATGGTCAAGATGTGTGTCCTCATATCTAACTAAAAACATCTATTTATAATCCTAATATAATATCCTAAGTCTCTAAGAATTAAAAATCCAATTCGGAGTAGAAATCCTCAAAATTTCAAAAACTCAACCCGAATCAACTCTGGTCAATGTCGACCAACCTTGTCGGGGCGCCAATTATGCCTTAGTTTTCTCGCCGGGGCGAACTCGCGTCGGGACAAAGAATTTGTACTTGCTATTCTCGTCGAGGCGAGAAACTCTAAAGAAGTCTGGGTCGGGGCGATGCGTTGGGGCGAACATGGGCAGAGCCTTTCCTGCCGGGGCGAGAGATCTTAGGCCAAAAAGCGCGCTGGGGCGAGAATGTAACGATCGGGAATTTTATATTTCCTTGTAACCGGAGTTATGTATGAATAAAATGAATTTTTATTTATATTTATATTTATCTGTGTTACGTGCTTAGAGTTGTGTTGCAGCCTAGAAAATGTGAATATGTTAAATTTTATGTGTTGTCATGTCGTTGGAGTGAATAAATCGATTTTGCGAAAATTTATAAAATCACTATTCACAGGACACGTTTCTCGAGGCACTATTCACGAGCACTATTCACGCCCAAACATTTTTGCATCTCTTTCGATTTTTATTAATTTTGTTAAGGTGTGTATGCGGAGGAATAATTTTTCCAAGTGTCGAAAATGTTATTATAGCTGATACGTGATTTAATCCGTATCTGAAATGTATTATATGAGTGTTCCGAATATTTGGACAGATCACATAATAAATATTTTTACGCGTCCCAATAATTTATGGGAGTACCCATTTTAATTTTGGGTAGAATTATTTACCAAATTTGGTACAAAAATGGGAGTATTCGGGTATATTTATCTGTGTACTCGAACTAACTGGAAAGGCAATTAAGGCTCAACCAATTAGGAAAGAGCACTAATTGTATTAGCCAATCACATGAGGGGGGATAAACCGTCACAGTACACTAAACATGGGATTGTTAACTTCACCAAACATCCTCCTCAAATTCATTTTCAAGAGCTCAGGTGAAGCATTTCCTGCATATCAATACATTCCTTGAGAGACCACCTTATCCTCCCATCAGCTCACTTTCCTTCTCATTCAAACCATCAGCATACTTCTCATTTGCAAGCAAGGATAGAGAATACAGAGAGAGAGAGAGAACTATAGAGAGAGAAGGAAGAAAATTTGAAGAAGAAGGAGCAAGCTACGGGAAGAAGAAGGGAAGATGAAGAAGACGCACGGGAGCTAGAGGAAGGAGAAGAAGAATCCTAGTAGCTTCCATAGCAACCTTAAAAGTAAGAATAAGAGGTAAAATCATCTTTCTTCCATTGTTAAAGTTTTTGAGTTTTTGAAGCTTTCTTGATGGGTTTTGCGTTTCTGGAGATTTTTGGTTGTTATTGTTGGTTGTGGTCGCTTAATATTGTTACCAAGATACCTTCTAACCTATTAACACTATTAAAGTGGAACAAAAATGAAGAGAAATCCGAACCTTGACTTAAAAGATGAACTGTGGACGTTTTGGGACTTTTGGACCTTTGGACTATTTAGAGGACTGTAAAGCCTTAAAGGTGTAATTATTTTGATTGTTTGTTGTGGTATTATTGTACTCCCATGAGTTGTGGAGATAACCTAGATGGAATGAACCAAAAAGATGCTAAAACGAAGTCACAGTTAAGATTTTGGTATAATGCATCATGACTGCGAAAAAAACAGAGTATGTAGTTTATGTTTTGGCTTAAGATTTGGTCATGTTAGAATTTATGGGTCGTCCTATATTCTTGATATGTTGTAGCCCCGTATCTTACGAATCCATAGAGTCCGTAACGGACCAAATTGATCGAGTATAGAGGGAGATATAGGAGCTGGAGCGGACAGAGGTCTTGACCTCGCGGTTCTGCAACTGCAGAGCCTGGGCTACTGCATAGCGTTGTTCTGCGCCTGGACCGAGTCGGGTCGGGCCAGACCGGGTCGGGTCGGGTCGGACGCAGCGAATTTTACCCGCGAGTCCAAAACTTATATTTTTGTACAAAATGATTAGAGACGATTATTAATTGTACCCTATTAATCAGTAAAGACTTAGTTAATTTTTTAAAGCAGAAATCATTAACCGAATTACATATCCCGTTTGGTTTCCAAGGTAGTCGTAGTGGTATTAATGTATTTTGATGATGTGATGACTGTATTGAACCTATTCCTCACATGACTAATATTTATGATGATTTTAATGAACTGTAGGGTATTATTTTTAAAGGACGATTAACGTCAAGATTTTAATGCACGCGCAAGGCAAGTTCCTTACTCCACCCTGATTTAATTATGCGAGTTTTCCTTACTCGATTTATTTATTGGGCAAGTTTCGAATTCATTTATCTATCGAGCAAGTCTCCTATCTTATTCGAGTTATTATTGTGCAAGTTTACTTACCCTACTCAAAATTATATTCGAGCAAATATTATTTATTGAGCAAGCTTATTGAGTTCTTGACTCTTTTCAAATTACTTATCAATTTAGCAATTAGTATGCTAGTATTCATACTTTTATTCAAGTATTGCAATGAAAGCCCATTTCATGCAATGTTATATATTGTGTGATTCCAAATATTATGAGTTGTTATTCATTCAAGATATTATTGATGCTATTAGGCATGTTGTTGAACCTTAAAGTTCTTTATTCCATAAACTGTTTGAAAGCTATGTCAAGGCTAATTGTTCCAGCTAGACACTTATTGATTTATTTATTGAAGTGAGGTTAAGTCCTCCAACTATTATTGTTGTTAAGTAAAACTGTCCGATAAAATTGTTTTGGTCCGGACCCTCATAGCAGGGGAAATTGTATAAACGTCGGGGAACCGACACGCGTGTAAATGGAAAATGTAAGGCTTATGCACAACGCCAGGTATTTTAGGCTGATCACCTATTGTACCAGTTTTATGGACTATCTGATGAATTTCCAGTAATTCTAGAATAGAGTTATGTGCCTTGGTGCACCCTCAGTATTGAATAGTTCCTTTCTTTGGGAAACTTTGAAATCCTTGGATACTTCAGAAATCCTTCGGTCCATAGCGACCACTATAACGGTGATAAAAGAAGTTGTTTATTTCCTTGACTTAGATAAATTTTTACTCTTATGAGCTATAAAGTTATTCATGTGATTATTCATTGTTATTATACTTGCGGGGCAAATTTGTTGCTCACCCCTTGCTTTTCCTTAAAACATTCCAGTTAGTGCGGCACATGGCGAGAGCTCAGGAAAAGATAAGGGAAAGGGGAAAGCTACTGATTAGTTGTAATTTGTTGTTCTAAAATTACTGTTTGTATTAAGACTTATTAATGGACGTTGTGTATTAAGACATATTTACCCTTATGTATTATGTTATGTTTTGCTGTAGTCTTGGTTTCGCGACTTGGGACAGGGTTATTTATGTTATATCAATGTAAATATTCCTTTATTCCGCTATAAGTTATCGATTGTATAATTCTTGTATTAGATAGTGATGAACCAGGTCTGTGGCTTAGGTGACCCGGATTTGGGGGCGTCACAGAGAAACTCAAATTTTCCAATTTTTCGTCTTTTTCTCATTTTAGCTCGGATTTTCTATCTTTCTCCACTTTTGACTCCAAATTCTCCTGAAATCAATAAACAACCTAATAAGTGCATATACACCATAAAACATGCAATAAACTAAATATATAGGAATGAAAATAAATGAATATCATGCACTTATCAAATTCCCCCACACTTAGTCTTTACACATCCTCGTGTAAACTAAAACAAAGGCTATATTGAAATCATTTGAATTCTATTCAACCAAACTCCAATGGTTCAAATTTAATTACCATCCATGAACATTAACATCAACCAACAGAAATTTGACCAATACTTTATCAATCAACTAATAACAATAACCTCATCATTCCCCACTGAACATCTCTAAATCAATTTGAAATCACATAAGCATCTCCTATGATTTACACAAACACTCAACTTAGTTAGTATGGAAGAACAACCGTGCACATTGACTCAAACCCAGAACATGTTTTTTTTGTTTTTTTTCTTCATTCAGGTGAATGCTTTTTATTCTCCATTTCACCTTTCTCATTCTTTTCTTAAGTGAGTGCATTTTATCCTCCATCTTACTTTTCTTCTCACCAACGAGTGCGTTTTACACTCCATCTCGTTGCATGTATTTATGGGTGCATGCGTTTTACGCTCTATCTCAACTCACCGCATGTTTTCCTTTTGAGATAAATTTTTTTCAATTTTTTTTTCAATTTCCAATTTTTTCACATGGTCCTGCAAGGAAGATAAGCAGTTAAACAGTTCTAAATCATGATATCAATGTACAAAGTCAACTCCACAAATAACAAAGTCAAGTAAACATGTTTCTCATACTCGAGTATTCATGCAATACCAACTCAATCTAAATCAGTCAACTATGGGTCCTACTTCAATTATCATCATTTATCAATTAATTCAGCATCGAACAAATTCTATCAATGGCATCACTCCTCATTCTAAAATCAAAAACCTTTGTAAACTTATCCAAACACAATCATTGATCCAAATTTTTTTTTAAAAAAATTAGAGAATTTTAAATTTTTTTCACAAAACAACTCAGATTAGATCATAAATTCCTAGAGTAAACCTAAACCCCTCCCCCATACTCAAACCTTACATTGTCCCCAATGTAAGACAATCATTCAAAGACAAAGGTAACTACTAGCTAACGTGCAACTATCAAACTAAAAAGTAAAGGGATTAAAAAATTAAATCTGAAATCATGGGTTTCCTCTCAAGCAAATGCCCTTGTTTCTTGTCATTACCTCGACATCCTCTCTCTTTCTTCATTCCACATCCATGGGATCCTCGAGATTCATCACCTCGATATTTTTCACTTGAAAACCTTCATGAAAGGTTTTCAACCTGTGTCCATTCACCTTAAAAATATTTCCTGTACTTGGGCTCTGATTTCAATTGCACCGTGAAGAAAAATGTTAGTAATAACAAAAGGTCCTACCCATCTAGATCTCAACCGAAAATAATTTGAGCCTAGAATGGTAAAGGAGAACTTTTTGTTCTACAACAAAGTTCTTTCGGATGAGCCTGCTATCATGAAAACCTTTTGTCTTCTCTTTGTATATCTTGGAATTCTCATAAGCATCGTTCCTCAATTCTTCCAATTCCTGCAACTGTAGCTTCCGTTGTTCACCAGCCTTGTCCATCTCCATATTGCATTGCTTGATTGCCCAAAAATCTCTATGTTCTAGTTCAACAGGCAAGTGACATGGTTTCCCATATACTATCCTGTAAGGTGACATGCAGATCAGAGTTTTGTATGTCGTCCTGTAAGCCCAAAGTGCATCCTCCAACCGTAAACTCCAATCCTTCCTGTTAGGGTTGGCCACCTTCTCTAAAATGGACTTGATCTCTCTGTTGAAAATCTCAGCTTGGCCATTACTTTGGGGATGGTAAGATGTAGAAACTTTATGCAAAACATTGTATTTCTTTAATTGCGCAGCTAGCATCCTATTACAAAAATACATACCCTTATCACTGATAATGGCCCTTGGTGTTCCAAACCTGTAAGGGTTAAATATTTTTTTAGTCACTGTACTTTAGGTCAATTTACAAATGAATAACTGAATTTTTTTTTTACAGTCAACTCACTGTACTCTATTTTTCTTACAAACCGTTAAAAATGTCTAGACCGTTAATTGACTAACAGAGTAATGATGTAGTAGTGGTGGCATGGTGCTCATTTTTGATGTGGCCATTCTTAAATGAAAATGAAGGAAATCTAGGAGTTGGTAGTATAAAAATGAAAATAATTCATGAACTTTAGGAAAAGAAGAAAATTAAAATAAATCATGAAATCTAAGAGTTGGCCATTATTATTATTATTATTATTATTATTATTATTATTATTATTATTATTATTATTATTATTATTATTATCATTACTATTATCATTACTATTATTGTTATTATTATCGTTATAGTTATTATTATTATTATCGTTATTAATATTATTGTTATTATTATTATTATTATTATTATGATTATTATTATTATTATTATCGTTATTATTATTAGTATCGTTGTTATGTTTATTATTATTATCGTTATTATTATTATCATCGTTATCGTTGTTGTTATTATTATTATTATTATCGTTATTATTATTATTATTATTATTATTATTATTATTATTATTATTATTATTATTATTTCACGTTGGATCATTATTGTCACATCAACCTTTTTTTTACAACTCAGTGTCATATGTATCAAATTCCGTTTAAAGTCAAAGTATTTAACGATTTTTGTAACGGCTTGTAAAACAAATAGAGTACAATGAGTTGACTGTAAGAAAAAAAAAGTTCAGTTATTCATTTGTAAGTTAACTTAAAGTACAATAACCAAAAAAGCATTTAACCCAAACTTATAAAATATGTTAGCCTTGACAAAATCTGCAACAGTTTTAAAGTCATCAACCCTGGTGGCTTTTGCTTCCACCCATTTAGAGACATAATCAACGGGTAACAAGATATATAAATTACCAAAAGAAACAGGAAAAGGACCCATAAAATCAATACCCCAACATCAAAATTTTTAACAACTAAGATAGGAGTTTATGGCATTTGATTTCTATGCGTTATGTTACCGGTTCTTTGGCAATTCTCACATGCTTTACAAAATAGGAAAGAGTCTTTGAATAGGTCAGGCTAATAAAAACCACTCTCCAAAACCTTATGAGCAGTCCTCTTAGGTCCAACGTGTCCTCCATAAGCATATGAGTGACAAAAATTAAGAATATATAGGAATTCATGGTCGGGTACACATCTCCTAACGTTTTGGTCAGAATAAAATTTTCACAAATATGGGTCATCCCATACATAATATTTAGCATCGCTCTTAAGTTTTTCTTTTTGGGCTTTAGAATAACCATCAGGCATATGTTGACTAACAAGGTAATTGACAATGTTTGCAAACTAAGGTAATGTTGTATCAATTTTGAACAAATACTCATCTGGAAAAGAATCCTGTAACGGTAGTGCATCTTCAATCCGCAACAGTCTATTCAAGTGATCTGCTACCACATTTTCAGCTCCCTTCTTGTCCTTAATCTCTAGGTTGAACTCTTGTAACAACAAAATCCATCGTATGATTCGAGGCTTTGAGTCCTTCTTTGTCAACAAGTACCTAAGAGCAGCATGATCAGAATAGACAATCAGTTTAGTACCAAGTAAATAGGATCTAAACTTGTCTAAAGCAAATACAACTGACAACAACTCTTTTTCAGTTGTAGAGTAATTGATTTGAGCAGCATTCAATATCCTAGAATCATAGTATATGGCATGTAAAACTTTCTTAACCCTTTTCCCTAAAATAGCTCCGACTGCATAGTTGATAGCGTCACACATGATCTCAAAAGGCAAGTTTTAGTTAGGTGGTTGGATGATAGGTGTTGGGGTTAAAAACATCTTCAATGCGTCAAATGCTTTCTTGCACTCATCAGTGAACTGAAACTGCACATCTTTTTGCAGCAACTTACATGGCCAAGAAAAGATCGAATCTCCTGCACATTTGCAGGGTAAGGCAAAGCGGTAATTATCTCTATTTTAGCTTTATCAACTTCTAATCCCTTGGCAGATACTACATGACCAAGTACTATACCTTGTTCTACCATAAAATGTTATTTTTCCCAATTTAGAACAAGATTAGTTTCCAAACATTTGTCAAACACTTTAGTTAAGTTCTCTAAACATGCATCTAACGAGTCACTATGGATTGTAAAGTCATCCATAAAAATCTCTATGTAGCGTTCAAGAAGATCAGAAAAGATACTTACCATGCACCTTTGAAAGGTACCTAGTGCATTGCACAGTCCAAAAGACATCCTTTGATAAGCAAACGTACTGAAAGGGCATATGAAGGTAGTCTTGTCTTGATCTTCTAGGGCAATTATAATCTGGTTGTAACCTGAAAATCCTTCCAGAAAATAATAGTAAGTATGGCCAACCAATCTTTCTAACATTTGATCAATAAAGGGAAGAGGGTGGTCCTTTCTAGTGACTCCATTTAGTTTTTTGTAGTCAATACAGACTCTCCACCCGTTTGCATGCTTGTTGGCACCAACTCATTGTTATCATTCTTAACGATAGTGATCCCAGATTTCTTAGGAACGACCTCGACTGGACTCACCCATTAGCTGTCTGAGATTGGGTAGATAATACTTACATCTAGCAACTTCAAAACTTCTTTCTTAACTACCTC
The DNA here is from genome assembly GCA_034770075.1 of Aralia elata. Lineage (NCBI taxonomy): Eukaryota > Viridiplantae > Streptophyta > Magnoliopsida > Apiales > Araliaceae > Aralia > Aralia elata. Next base: position 22,209,311 of record CM068388.1, read on the forward strand.
CATCACGGGTGGGTTCAATCTCCTTTGAGCATCTCTGGTGGGTCTCGCTCCTTCCTCTAGTAGGATTCTATACATACAAACAACTGGGCTTATTCCCTTGATATCTGCAATTGTTCATCCAAAGACTATTTTGTGATCCCTTAGAATCCGTAGCAATTTCTCCTCTTGTGTTTGGGTCAAATTATTAGCAATTATTACAGGTAATGTGTCATTCTCCCCAAGATATGCATACCTCAAATGGATTGGAAGAGGTTTCAACTCTAAAATAGGTGCCTGTTTAACAGAAGGTAATAACTTAGCATGAGACATAGGTAACTGAATGGACAATACTACCCCCTTTATCTGCGATTTTTGGCAAAGAATGTAATGCTGCCACAGTTTCCTTTAACTCTTGTTCTTGCTCATCATATCCTCTTTTCTTAACTCCATTGTATTTGTGATGGCAACCTCCAAGTTATCCTTGTGCAAATAGTCAAAAGATTGTTGTACTAAAGAATCAAACACGTCAATAGCATAAACAGGATTAATGTCACTAGGGTACCTCAACGCCTCATATATATTAAATTAAATCTTTTCACCATTAAACTCTATGGTGAGGGTCCCGTTGTGAACATCAATCATTGTTCTTGCTGTTTCCAGGAATGGTCTCCCTAGCAAGATATGAGCCGGATTTGAGGATTTATTGTCCTCCATGTTTACTATATAGAAATCCGCATGAAAAATCGGCTCATTCACCTGTACCAATACATCCTCAATTACCCCTTTGGGGTAAGTGTTAGTTCTATTAGCCAATTGTATGATAACACCAGTTTGCTTAAGAGGTCCTAGCTTTAGAAAAGCAAAAATAGATAATGGCATGACATTTATGGATGCTCCTAAATCTAGCATAACTTTTTCGAATCTAATGTTGCCTATTTTACAGAGAATGGTAAACATGTCTGAATTTTTACATTTTGGAGGCATTTTTCTTTGTAAGACTGCAGATACATTTTCTCCTACAATGATTCTTTCATCATCTTTTAACTTTCTTTTGTTAGTACACAATTCCTTTAAAAATTTTGCGTACCTGGGCACTTGTTTGATTGCATCAATTAAAGGAATGTTTACCTTAACCTTTCTAAAAGTCTCAAGAATCTCCTTTTCTTGTTCATCTTTCCACGAGGTTCTAGGTTTCCTGGGTGAAAAAGGTAAAACATTAGTCTTCAAAGGAACAGATGGGTTAGGAGTTACCTGAGGTATCGCAGTTTTTTCCTTAGTTCTTTCTTTATCAAATTCTGCAGTAGCTTGAGGAGTCCTTAACTGCTTTCCACTCTTCAATGTGATGGCACTAGCGTTTTCCCTCTGGTTGACAACTATTTGAAAGGGCAATGTTTCTGTTCCTTGTGAATCCAACCTCCCTACTGTAGTCGCAAGTTTCCCCACTTGGTTTCTTAAATCTTACACTGAGGTTCTTGTTTCCTGCTGGAACTGCTGAGTTTGGTTCATGAACTGCTGAGTTTGTCCCATGAGTGCCTTGAACATGTCTTCCATAGATGTTCTAGAACTTGCAGGGGCTGCTTGCTTGGGTTGATATTGAGGTTGAGCCTGTTGATAGCTTTGCTTCCTAGCTGGAGAGACAGGTTGTGCAGGTGGTCGATTTCCTCCATAACTTAGATTAGGATGATCCATCCACCCTGAGTTGTAGATATATGAGTAGGGATCATACTTTCTCTGTGGTTGTGGTTGGTAATTTCCCATAGCATTGGCTTGTTGTATAGCCTCGTCATCTTGTAAAGTTGGGCATGCATCTGAAGTATGACTTGATTGTAAACATATTCCACATGTCTTTGCAACTGGCATACTCCCCGCAGCCAACTGTCTAACCATAGCAGTTAATTCCGCGATATGTTGAGCATGAGTGCATGTGCTCACCTCATTTACCCTTGTTGGTACATGACTTGCTCGTGCACTATATTGTTGTGAATTTGCAGCCATGTTTGCAATTAGATTCCTCGCAGCTTCTAGGGTCTTGTAAACTAGAGCTCCTCCGCTTGCTGCATCAATCATACTCCTATCCATTGGCACCAACCCTTCATAGAAATATTGTATCAAATGTTGGTCATCTATTTGGTGAGGCGGACAACTTGAGCAGAGCTTTTTGAATCTTTCCCAATATCCGTAGAGTGTCTCCCCACTTAATTGCCTTATTCCACAGACCTCTTTCCTGATATTAGCTACTCTTGAAGCAGGAAAATATTTCTCCAAGAATAACTTCTTCATGTCATTCCATGATCGTATTGAACCTGATGACAGGTAATACAACCAATCCTTGGCTAGATCCGCTAATGAGAAAGGGAAGGCTCTCAACTTAATCTGCTCTTCGGTAATCCCATGTAGCTTCATGGTAGAGCACACCATATGGAATTCTTTCAAGTGTTTGTACGGGTCCTCACCTGTGAGACCACGAAAAGTAGGTAACAAATGGATTAGTACAGATTTAAGCTCAAGCGCAACATCTAAGGTAGGATATTCAATACAAAGAGGTTATTGGTTTAAATTAGGAGTTGCCAACTCCTTTAAAGTCTTGTTATTGTTTTGAAGTGCCATCTCCTCTTCTTCTTCGGAATCAGTTGATGAGTGGTTGGATAGCAATTCAAGTGCTATGTTTAATCCTGGTGATGGAGCACAATGTTCCTTTTGATCTGCCGTAGACTGTCGAGCTCTACGATTTTGCTTTCTCAGCCTTATTGCAGTTCGCTCGATCTTTGGATCAAAATATGTAACAACTTTAGAGGATCGAGTCGTATACTAAAAAAAATAAAACTGAATAGATAAAAACAACTTTTACTCACGTTCTCTTCACAAATTCAACAATTAGCACAGTAGTACGCAAGAATCGATCCCACACGGAGTACGTGTTTAAAATCTATTCTATAATAAAATATGGGAGTTTTAAAAATCAATTATCTAACTAAGCAAAATCAAGTAATAAGCTTAACCAATAAATCAACAAGTTCAGTACTTTAGTTTGGATCCACCAAATCACAGTAGTTAATCAACTAAGTTATTATTATCTTCAATGAAACTATTAGCCCTAGATAACAATAAGCTCTGCTATCTGAAATTCTCCTTAGATATTCACTGAATAAAACAAGCTCTTTACCAAATTCTAACTATCATATAACCTAAAACAAGCTCTTCAGATTTCATATGACAGTAGCATTAATGACTAAAGAATTAGGCTAATTCAAGCAATAAACACACAAGCTCGATTTATTTAACTTGCTTTCTAATAACCTTAGTAATAATCAAAAGTTTTTACACACTTAATATTACTAATTGCTACTGGTGACGAGGAATACTATCAATTATACGTAATATTACTCCTTCATCTAGCAGAGGTTAATGATCAAACTAATCCAATCGACCATATTAAATTAATGAAATCAATTAGCATGTAAACAATTGAAATAGATTATCATAATAAGTTTCATGCAAGAAGGAATAAAGAATAAAACTTGATTAATCAATTACTTATAAATAAGGTTTCACCTCCCTTTAGAATTGAAAGTAAAAGTTTAGCCTGTTATGCCTTCAATCTCCTCTAATTAGGGTTACAATTGTAGTGGTCAAGATGTGTATCCTTATATCTAACTAAAAACATCTATTTATAGTCCTAAGATAATATCCTAAGTCTCTAAGAATTAAAAATCTAATTTGGAGTAGAAATCCTCAAATTTCCAAAAAGTCAATGCGAGTCAACTTTGGTCAATGCCGATCAACCTTGTCGGGGTGCCAATTATGCCTTAGTTTTCTCGCTGGGGCGAACTCGCATCGGGGGGAAGAATTTGTACTTGCTTTTCTCGCTGGGGCGAGAAACTCCAGAGAAGTCTGGGCCCGGGTGATGCGCTGGGGCGAACATGGGTAGAGCTATTCCCGCCCGAGCGAGAGATCCTAGGCCAAAAAGCACGTCGGGGCGAGAAACTCAAATTTTCCAATTTTTTGTCTTTTTCTTATTTTAGTTTCGATTTTCCATCTTTCTCCACTTTTGACTCCAAATTCTCCTGAAATTAATAAATAACCTAATAAGTGCATATACGCCATAAAACATGCAATAAACTAAATATATATGAATGAAAATAAATGAATATCATGCACTTATCAGCAGTAATATGTTGCAACTATGAGATACTGCCGCCTTTATAGATGCCTTTTGCCTTTGAACCTTCAGGTACACTTGCGGACCTGTTCAAGGCTGTAGTCTTGCGTCTCTTGACCCAGCTCTCAGCACTCCACTGGGTACACATCTCAACCCATATGGGTTGCGCGCACCACCAGGGGCAATGCTCATGCATGTGTTGCTCCCCTGTCCTGGATGGTCGATCGCTGCATTTTGTAGGGCTTTCTGTCTTTCTTTGTTCAGATTATCTTTGGTTCGGACAATGCCCTTTTGCCAGAACAGCGTCTGAATAATTGATGTCTGATTGTCGTCCCACCTATACCTTTTTTGTAAATAAAATAACAATAATAATATTAAAACGGTGATATTAATATAATCCAACACTACTAAATAATATTAGTTTATTAATTATATTATCTATCAGACTGCAAAAAAAATATACCTGAAATTCAACCCAAATTGCATTCTTGTGGGCGATAGGTGTGCTCGCCCATGTAATCACTGGCGTAGGCCAGTTTTGTAAGCATAACTGTGAAATACACTTTATAATTTTGCTATCACGAAAATCACTACAATATACAACATTTTACATTAAAGATAAGTCATTTGATTATAATATTTAAAGTAATTTACATTAATGATGTTTAACGTACATGTTATGCGGAGGAGAACGGATCTGTTTGAGAATCCGGTCATCTAGATTAGTCGGCGCCTTCGGCACATTATTAGGACCCCTACCCAAGCCGCGTTTTCTTTGCTCTGGTTTGGAAGACATCTATAACTAAAAATGAATCGATGTTATTATGAGTTATATTTGATTACAATTTTACAAATAAAATGATAATATTGATAGGTAATTGTATGAAATAGTTAACTACGATAACTATAAATGAAAGGAACATAAACATGACAATGATATATACATGTATATATGTAATTGTATGTAATACAAGTAATACTAAACATACATTCTATTTTGTTAATCGCTATCTGAGTCAGAATCATTTTGCATATATATTGGAGATTCATAACCATCATCTTCATCAGATTCAGTGTCAGTCAATAACTCTTCCTCAGTTTCAATGCCATTTGGCACATATACTGACTTGGGATCCAATTCATCATGTTGTGATCTGCCTTGATGTTAAGTAATATCGCAACTGCAGACAACGTAGTGTGCTTGGTACAACCATGCCACAACGGCTTGCTACCCTCGTCTAATAACTTAAAGAACGCTTTGCCATCAGAATTCATAGGTTGCTCTCTGCCTTGTTCCCAATCAAAATTCGGCCTTGCAATATCATGAACTATTTTATTCATACGATGGGTACTACTGTCTGGAATGGGTACTTGTGTGATGCCACTATCTCTTCTCTGCTCATGTGCCCACCAATATCCTTTGTAATTTTTTATAAACCCAGAAACAAGTAAATGATAGTTTACCATGTCTTTGTCCATATAATTTACATTCTTACACTTCAAACAAGGGCATCTTATCTTGTTCTGACCATTCACACATTCTGGGTGACTATACGTAAATTCAGAAACACTTGACAACCAGTTCTAAATTCAATTGTAGCACCTATCGGGGCACTTGACTTTCATTTTCTCATCCAACTATGGTCTGAATAGAGGCCTATGATACCACGGTACCTACTGCAGACAAGAATTATTGTATTCCCCTTGTTAGAGATTTACAATTCAGCTCAATGTCATTTATGATGCATATAAATACATATAGATGTATTTTTATATAAGCATATGACTTGAGTATACTTGTAAACATATGACTTGAGCACACTTGTTAGCATATGATTAACATTTAAGCATACTTGTAAACATATGACTTGAGCATACTTATAAGTATATGATTAACATTTCAACATACTTGTAAGCTATTGTTGTAAGCTGGGTGTTCAAACAACAACACAGCCCCAGCCATACATGTTCAAACCATAATGAAAAGAATGAATATCTTAATATAATGGATAGGCAACCAAAATCTAATCTCGAATGGTTATCAGAATGGTGGCCCATTGATGCTCTACTCCCTTACAATTCCCAATTATGGCCCTCTCTTTCTCTCTATCTATTGGACTGTTACTTCCTTAGTTCTATTACAATGCACTAACAACTTTGGGGGGTAGAAGAGCTAACTCTATATATATGGTTGAGTTCTCTATCTATTGGAGTGTTATAATGAACAATGTCATTCACATCCCAGCTCTATATATTATCTTGTCTTATTTATATTATTTTTTATTATTTTATTTAGTATTGAGAAACAAAGGAAATACTACTTAGTTCATTACATTATTTTTTATTAAATTTTATTTTATTTTGTATTATTTATTTTATTTTATTTGTTTTATATTAACATAATTTATATCAATTTTGAATATAAAAATATCTCAAATTGATTTCACAAAAGTCTATGTTAGATCCTATATTTTGAAACAAATGGAATATATATTATCAATATTTTCATTTGTAGAACGAAAATGAGTAATCAGTCTTTTTGTGTTAAAGCATACCAATATGCCTAGCACACCTAAATGACTTTTATCTTCATGAATGAGTATATATATATATATATATATATATATATATATATTTCATTACAATGTTAATACAATAATATATACCAATAATAATTTTGTCCATCTCTATATGGGTATTTCTAACAACAATTTGGCAATTTAACTACATCGGAGATCACCTACATTAACATCATCATCAAGATAACTACTAAACCATTTGTTTTTTTGGAACTCAATATTTTGCTCGGCTATTTTTTACATTTTTAAGTTTATAAAACTAATATTACAAAAAATAGAATATGTTTTCTAGGCATTGTACATAATATAGAGTGATGCTCATAGCAACTAAAACAATCAAAAACTAAATTAGAGGTTCCCTACAGGTACGGGGTGACTTCTAACATCCAAGACCAACAATTTAGAGCCAGTAAATTAAACCAAGACAAAGCATCAGTACTTGAAACCATCACTTTTTTGTTGCGTTTTCAAAAAATAATAAACAACAACAGATTCAATGTACATAGTAACCAGGTATCTAATAATAACAACAACAGATTCAATGTACACAAACATTAAAGCAAAAAGGAACAAAAATTGAAGCAAGTACCTGATTCACTGTACACTGACAGAAAGTTCCAAATAATATGAAGTCCCAAATTAAATGATGTGAAATGCTAATACACAAATATTAATCCCAATTTCTCCAAAATATAATCTCAATAACAAAATAAAATGTTCATTTCCAAATTCTATTTGACTTTCAGCAGGACCAATTCAATCAACATAAATGTATGCGATTCCCCTAAATGTATTATATATATACAAAGAGAGAGAGAGAGAGGAATACCTGGAACTGGGAAGGTCCGACGACGGGGCGGCGACGGCGTGGGTAGGTCCGGCGTTAGGGGCGGCAGCGATGTGGGCTTCTTCCTCTCCATCCCTCTCTCTTCCCCTATTCTCCCTCTCTTCTTTTTCTTTTGTCTGCCGATATGGCTTGAACCTGTTCGATTGCCTGAGATTAAAAATGATCAGCGACCGCTATTAGCAACCGGATGCGGTCGCTGAATTTTTATGACGTGGACTTATTGGCAACCGATTGCGGTCGTTGTTACCATATTGGTCGCAACAAGTCTGCCGCCAACAATTGCGCTAATTATTTTGGCGGCAAAATTATATCAGCGACCGATCAACGACCACACACGGTCACTGATATTAACTAGCAACCAGATTTAAGTGTGGTGGCTAATATTGGTCGCAAACTATGAAATTGAAATTGAAAGATGGTGCTTCTAGCCTTCTATCATCCTCTTGAGAAATTTGAATCCAAGAAATTTGAAAGTTGTCTCGTCCGCAGTATTAAACTGCGAAAAACTGGAAACTAAACTGCGGACAGGACCTCTATTTAACCGTTCGATCTCGGGACCTCTATTTAACCGTTCGATCTTCGGATAGAGGGTCACGATATGTTGTAAGGATAATGTTAAATTAATAATGTTGTCAAAGGATCCGTCCCTATATATATATATATTTAATTATTATAAATTTGTATAGTACTTACACTCTTTAAATAAGAAAGAAAAATATTTTCCTTTTTCCTATTCCTATTAGAGATATGAATATTTTTAAAATTGAAAAGTATTTAATTGATACAAATTTAGTTAATACTTATGAGAATAGGAAAGCTAAGCCAAAAAATGGTGAAACCAAACCAAGTTTATGTTTTTAATTATATAGTTAATCTGTTATATTGTCTTAATTACATAAAATTGTGATTAAAAAATTTGATATTAAATTCATAAAAAAGCAAAAATAAATACTTTTAGAAGTTACTTTTTTTTATTAGAGATTGGTTGGGTTTATTTTGAATATAATTTACAAATTTTGATAGTATATATTTAGTTATTATAAATTTGTATAGTACTTATACTAATTTGAATAGGAAAGAAAAAGACTTCCGTTTTTCTATTCCTGTCAAAGATATGAATATTTTAAATTTGGATAGTATTTAAATGATACAAATTTAGATAGTACTTATGTTAATAGGAATAAGAAAACTGAACTAAGAATTGGTGAAACCAAATCAAATTTGTGCTTTTAATTATATAGTTGATAGCGACACTTTTTGAGCAACCATTTTAATAAAAACGAATGATAAAAAGGAGGGTAACTGTTATTTACAGAAGTCGAGATGTGTTTAACATCTTCTCCTCGCTAAAGCTAGCAAGTCCCCGAGTCCATGAATCTTGGTTTCGCAAGACCAATTTAAGGAGTCACAAAAGGCTATTAATTTCAAATGAACAAAATTTGGATGACTTGGTTCGTGTTTTTTCATATTAATATACCAACTAGTATGGTAGCCCGTGCGCAGTATGGGTTGCATTTGAACGAGATTATAAATTTTTTATTAAAAATTAAAAAATAATTTAAAAAATAATTTAAATTAAAAATTTATACGTTAATATAAAATTTTAATGATTTCACTTAAAGAATAATCAAAACATGACTAAATTTTGATAATAAGTGTTAATTTCAAGTTATATATTATCAAACTATTATTAGAAATATATATTTATTACACAATACTTTTTATACTAATAAATAGAGAATTAAAATCTCTTTTTACGTAAAAAAATATGCAGTATATGTTTATTTAGTTATTTATTATGACATGTGTTGTTTTTCGGATGCACTAAAGAGATCTAAAAGGGGGGTTGAATAGATCCTTTAAAACTTTTTGCTTGTTTAAGGAATGTTTCACCAGATGGTTAATTAATCAGTGTTAATTAAAAACAAAGGAATATTAGTTTGAAAAACCCCTTAAAGATTTAATGAAATCATAGTTATGAATTTAGTTCTTTGTGGATGTAAGTCACAGATAGATATGACATATAATATAACAGAAAGTAAATGCAAAAGTTAAACGACACAGGAAATTTTTAAGTGGTTCAGAGACTGAATAACTCCTAGTCCACTCTTCTACTCTACAAGTAAGAAATCCACTAAGGATAGATCACTAAGATCTGATACAACTGGATCATTTAGATCCTTTCGAGTCACTAAGTCTCGATATAGTCACTAAGACTAGGACACTCAGTCCAGATCACAAATATCTCTTCAAGTCACTTAGACTTGGAATAACGTCACTAAGCCAATGGAATCACTGTTAGGTGATTGATGTTGTGAGGTGCTGCTAAGATTACAATAAGTTTGACTTCTTTCATACTTAGCAGCTTGAACAAATAGTTCATTTTCGTAGAGTGGATCTCTTTTTACTTTGACCAAATTTCAGCTTTGTAGTTCGTGATTCGTACATCGATTACAATATTCAAAATGGAATACTGATAAGAATGAAGAAAGAACGCAACTTTTATAACAGATAGCTTTGTAAGGACTAGGACATAAATTTGCTACTGTACACAACATAGTACTATCGAAAGCGACAACTTGTGGTTCAGCAGATAAGGTTTTGAAGTTAAAGGAATGATCTATTGACAAGTGTCCCAGACTATTTGGAGCAAGGCTAACAATTTAACGGGCAAAAATCAAAGAGTGACTGTAAAAGGATTACGACAACACCTTTGAACAAAAATTGATCTTTATGAATCAAGCATCAAAAAGCTCAAGTGTTCAAGTGCTCCACCCTACGATCTAAACACCAACTTACTCCTGCTAATACATTTGAAGAACTTAAAGAAAATTAGAAACACCTTAAACAACAACTTATTCTTTGTGATTGTATGAGGAGCATTCATCTTTCCCAGGACAAAGCGTTGACATGGTAACATCAGTAATAGCCGGAATCACCATGAATGTAGAGAAGATGTAGAAGAACACTGTCATGAAGAGGTGGCTCATCTTCGAAAAGTACTTTTCCATTTTACTTAGTTTTTTAAATCTCGATATCTCTTCTCTGCAAGGGAATAGAAGGGACTAGCTAGCTCTTGGAAATTAATTAAGATGATGAGTGAAGAAAGAAAAGGTCACTACTTGGCTACTCCCTTCCAAAGAATTGCTACTTATAAAGAAGCACAACAACATTGATTTAAAGCACAGACGTAATAAGATCTGTGTGATTTTTATTTTTCAAGTCTTTGTGACTTAAAGGATAGGATTCTAAGTGTCGACGTCGGGTTTCTCGCCTCTGATGCGATTGCTTGTCCTTTTTCGATTTTAGCCTTTGATATTAGGTGATTTTGGGGAAAAGGGTCGGCTTGAGTGTCGACGGGGTTTTGAAAGATCGTTTTTTATGATGAGCCAATTAACCAGAGTCGCCAGTTGGTATATTTGAAATGGATGTACCAACTCATCCGAGTTTCGTTTTCGTAATCGCTGGCTCATATGTGACTCCGAATTAATTGGTCTGCGAACCGAGATTCATAGAGTTCGGGGGCTTGCTTAAGCGAGGGGAAGGTGTTAGGCACCCCCCGACTTCCGTGAAACACAGTTACCGCAATCTTGATGCTTTTCCTATCCTTTAATTCTTGAATGTGTGTGTGTATGTACGCGAGTGTGTGTGTGTGTGTGTGCCTATGTGAATGTCATGGTGAGTTTGCATGAAGAAACCATTTGGGTTTTGATGAAAAGTCGTGCTTTCTTTTGAGAATACTCAAAAACTTATGAGATTTTCATTAGGTGTCATTTTGGCAAAGCAAGAGTTTTCTAAACCTTCGTCAAAAATAGGAATCGAGATCTATACGTTGCTTTCGTAACTCAAATGATGGGCAACTTCTAGAATCCCCTTTAACCCTATGCACAACGGTTTAATAAAAACAACCATTTATTTTCATCAAACCATTTTCTTGTGACGTTTGAACACAATCCTTCCTTTGCCTTCTCGTGAAATAGAATCGACATTCATTAGCACTCCCATATTTTAGCTTCGTGGTGCTAATAGCCTAGTTTGATTGATTTTATGAAAATCTTATCATTTAGCTTTGAAATCAATTTCGTGTCATAAATCAAATCAAGCATTAAAATGCATTGGGGCTACTCATGGGCATGTAAGCCATCCAAATAACCCCAACGCCCACAATCACATACTTCACTATTACGGGGCCTTAAACCCGATTCTCGCCTTGGCGTCGTTTTAAGGCCCGACGATTACATATTTACAATGGAAGGTACATCGAATTTATTACATATATCAAAAGATGTCCATCATCGGATTTGGACCACGGGGTCGCGCTCCTAGGCTCACATCTAAATTCGATACACACCCACAAGATCCTAAAAATAGCAATCTAACCAATCTATGCACAATAAATCATTACAACGAGCTAAAAATTCACCAAATGGATATCATCGGGCCATTAAGAGGAATTTCGTTCCATTTGGAACCCTCACTAATAGCCCTCAATCCACGGATTCACAACAATATACAAGAACAACTACATTTAATATAATTCGGATGACAAAAAAAAACTTCAACAAAAATGGTAAAACAAAATGCTAAAACGAAGGATTTTTCACTTTGCAGATAATCCACACAATATATATGAATTTGTGTATTGAATAGAGTAAAAATATATGATATATAGTCTCACAAAATGGATACAATTCCTCACTATTTTCTCCCTTTTCTCTCTTAATTGTTGCTGGTTTTGCTGTTCTTCCCGAGCTGCTCCCGCTGCTGCCTTTTTTTCTCCTCTCTCCTTGTTTCTGTATGCAAAATGGCCTGATAAGGGGCTGCCCTAGGCAGCCGCAGATTGATCTGCGGCTGGCCGCAGATCAATCTGCGGCTGGCCTCGGTTTCCCCGTGCCCGTCGCGCACTTCAGCCGTCTCGCGCACTACCATTATTTAAATCGTTTGGCCGCAGATCAATCCGCGGCTGGGTGGGCTGATTTTCTCATTTTTCGAACCGCACCTCGATTCTCGTGTCGGATCATCGGTTTCTGCTGAAAGGCTTGCATTTTGCAGTCCGGGAACCGCTGGGAAAAGTGCCACATCATTCATGGGTGTTTGCTTCGCCCGTCGTCGTGTCAACCTTGATCACAAGTCGTCGTGGTGGTTTTGAGTGTTCGCACTTATGTCCACCTTCCGTCTCGTAGGCTAGGCTAATTGACGATTTTGCCCTCCTGTCAAGGTTAGTATAGGAAACGCAAAATTTGGGTGTCTACACTAAGTTAATCAAGTATTGTACTGGTTCTAAATGAACCTTGGTTGTTTGTAATCCTCATCCTTAATGGATCATCCCTACTCTTACAGTAGAAGAGAGAACTAACATAATTTTATGCTCTAAACCTCTTAAAATCTTCGTGTTCTTTATTTTCTAGCACTTGCATTTTCTGCATTATACAATCTATCAATCTATGATTTCTCACTGTGAATAGTTTCTACAGTTACACTAAATTCAGAGCTTTGGATTTTCTAATATTCTTTGAAAGAGTTTTCCAAACTATTTATGGTATGCTAATTGAATTAAATTAACTGGTTTAATTATTTGGTAATTCAATCTTTAAAAAAAAGAAAATTCGAAAAGAATCTATTCAACACCCCTTCTAGATATCTTTTGTACCTTTCGGAATAACACATTATGGTCAATTTTATCAGAGAATGGGCTTCAATTTCCAAACAACTCCGCATCAGAGATGATAATGATGATGCTTCATCACCATTAATATTGTTGTCATTCCCATTTTTTGATAGGAGTGTGATCAAATACCTCAAAGGGATAGATACTATTTTTTGGAGGCATTATATAGAGATGTTTACACCCAAATCTTAAAATTTTAATTAGTTCAGGGTTAAGCAATTGTTAGCTAAGTGCTTACGTCAGTTAACTATACATGACTAGAGTACTGTAGTTAACTGAGGATGTTCAGATAAAGGCATCTAACTAGGCCAAAAATTAAGGGAATAGTTGAAGACGGTACCTTAAGGCAATCCAAACACATGAAATGATAGTGATACACGCACATTCCTTCAAGTAAGCATAATGAGTAGACCCACGTTCGTGTTTTCAAGCGTAAATAAGATATAGGTTAGTGAGTTAGGTTTCAAGGAGAACGTGGCTAAGTGGACAGTCAGGTCAGTGCAGTAGTTGAATGGCAGTTCTATAAATAAAAGCCAACCATATTATGCAAAGACACACACAATACATTCTAGAACTCAAGTTTATCTAGTTTTTCCATTAAATTTAGCTTAGGCTACAACAATTAACTTGTTACACAAATATTTGGCTAAGTTATAGGTTGTAATAGTTAGTTTGCATTAGATTTACAACCACTGCAAGAAAAAGGCCTAATACCGACGAAAATTTTGTCAGGAATTCAGTCGGATTAAAGCTCGTCAAGGATTACTTCGTCGAAAATTCGATCGACAATAATTATTGTCGACAGAAGTATGGCAGACAAACAGTCCATCACAGGCAGCGTATTCCTGACAGAACTAATACCGGCGGACTAATTCCGTCGATAATAACATGTATACGTGTCACCTTTCTGCTGTGTGGGAATTCAGAATTCTGACGGAATGTCCGACGAAAATAAAGGTTGTTCCCTCGGAATTATATTTTTTTATTAGTAATTATAAATCCTTATTTCCGACGGAAGTTCCATCGATTTTATACTATTCCGTCGAAAATACAATTTTTTTAATACTTTTTTTTGTTTTGCAGTTTCTAGGTTTTTAAACCCCATTTATGTACCTGTAACCTGCTTTATGCCAATAACACATACAATAATCAACCAATAACTACATCCAATAACATTTTTTCGATAATCAACCAATAATATAACGTAACTACTTGAAAAACAACATATATACACGTTTTCACGTGTATATATAACTATTTTTCCAACAACATATAATGTGTATATACGATAAGTTATAAACTACAAAGTAACTTCAATGATTTATAAAATTAAACTAAAATACATTGATCATCAAAGAATCAAGCTAAAATACAATGATATAACTTGTTTAACTACAAAAAATAAAGATAACTTCAATGATTTATAAAACTAAAGTAAAATACATTGATTTACAAAGAATCAAGTTAAACTACAATAATTTACATAAAACCAAGCTACTATACAATGTTTTACAAAACATCTAAGTAAATGTTATACAAAATATCAAACTAAGCTAGTAGTACCACCACTATGAGTAAAATCATCGGGCAAGGGTCAACATCGCTGCTCTAGTGTCTGAAAATCATCGTCATCATCCCCCCGCTCGCGATCTGCATCATCAGCCTGCTTGCCATCACTAACCTGCTCGGCATCGCCATCCTGTTTACACAATTAAAAATATAACTCATTACTCTGTATGAGAGAATTAAAGAGACATCTAAATGAAAATTAAATGAAAGAAAAGACTTATCAACTTAAAATAAATAGAATATCTGAGTAGTCGGGGGCTGACTCAGCATCAGCCCAAAAGCCTCCAAGAGTAGGGTAACCACTATCTGGACCACCCCGTTGCGTATCGCAGCGAACTGCTCCGAAAGGATACCCGTACTCTCGACGGTGGGCCCTGTTGTAATGTCCTAAGCAAGCTGGTGGAGGTGAGCATGGCTAGGCAGGTCCTGACGACGGAATATCGGATCTGTACCAAATGTCTCCGACACCGCCGCCATAACCCTCTGGAACATGGCGTCGTCCAAGCCAGCGCCCATATGCGATGATCCAACATGTGCTCTCGGACTTTGGCTAAAGCTTGTAAAAATAAATATAACATTACTAATAATAATTTATATTATTTTATAAATTATGATATAACGAGAAACATAATAAATATTATTACCTCCAAGTAGTGTATATGCCAGTACTTTCGGCAGACCCAACACTCGATACCTACTAGTACTGCTAGTAGGGGGATCCTGAGACGCGATGTGCTGCCCCCAAATTTGAGTTACCTTAACCACGGGTCTGGTGCTCCACGGTACTACTCATTCTATACGTGCGACTCACATCCATCTATAAAATCTTACAGGCATAAATGTATATACAACATTTTAACAATATGTCTTCATATAATCCCATATACAAAGAAATTCACATAACTATATCAAATAATATTACAACTTAGCATAATATTATAACACAACATAGACTTTAATTATTTCTTCTTAACATTTTCCTTTCTACTATTTTCTCTGACTTTTTAGGTCCTTCTGCTCTAGCAGCAAAAAAATTAGAATTCGTAAGGGTGAACATTTAATTGCCCAGCAAGTATAAGCAGTTGGATAAACAACAATCATGTATAGAATAATCTATCTAAAAGCTTCAACAATTAAACAGTAATTGTGAAGCAACTCCACAATCAAGGATAACATTTTCCTTTTTACTTTAAACATCTTTCATGAATAAATATAATCTTAATCACGTCAACGGTTTATTTTTAGAACCTTTCTTCTTTAATTTTGCACATAAGTGTTGATATTGGCATAATACGTTCTTGAACTTATCGCTTAACAATCACATCATTGCATGGAGTGCAATCATTACTACATTTGTTCACATAAACACATTGTTGCACGGGAAGCAACCAGAACCATATTCGTTCATATAAACACATTGTTGCACGGGGTGCAACTTATACTAGTACTTGTCCAAACTGATTTGATTTGGCACATTCCATTTATCACCATTCGAGAATTTATCTCAACAAATAATATTCCGACCGTAATAGCTCACAACTCGAATTAGGCTGAATCAAATGGCACATAACTCCCTTTTATAAAACATTTCACATAATAAGATGAACTTCATATAACAAATGAAATTCCATAATCAACAACCTACCATTTTGCAATTTAGCATAGCTTGAACAACTTGTACAAATATTAAAAGATTTGTATAAGTTTAAAATTCACACAATATATAAGCAATTGCGCAAACTAGAACTTCAATACATCATATGCCATTTATAAGAATATAATCGAATGAATTAGAAAACTAGCTCAAATATAACAATTGAGTAAGTGTAAGAAACTTGCACAATATAAAGTTTGTGTAAGTTAGGAAACTTGTAACAAGTTAGAATACTTGCCTTATGCGATCCTTTACTGCTTACGCTATATTGGTCTTCAAATATCCTACACAATATCATTTATGATAACACCAATTAGCCAAATATAGATTCATATTGTTGGTTTATGTTACTTAAATTCTTATTTCATATTGTTCGCGCATTATAGTTTAATTAACGCGATTAACTCCAAAACATCTCCCGGTGTCGTGTCGTTCGGAAACGGTACGACCCTCATCATCATCCATCCTTATTGGTTTATACTAACCCCATTCCATATCTTATAATGTTCATTTAAGTTGAATCGAAACACTTTTTAAGTTCATTAACACCTTCCACAGCGTTCCGACGTTCATACGTCACACGCCCAATTTGTCTCCTTTGCATATGTTAAACATGCTCATACACTTATCTAATTCATCATTGATTAATGATAAAAAAAATTTACACTTCACAATTTTCATGTTTTAGAACTTAGAACAATATCTTTTATCATCAGAAACATTACACGTTGTATACGCGCATGTCTGACGCCCTCTGATTGCCTCCAAATGCACAATAGTCCTAAAAATGACCAATTTAGACCCTGGTCTTGACCTAAAATCTCAAAACTTAAAGAATGAAAGTTGTAGGTCTATCTCTTATCTTTCTGGATCAACTTGAATCATCTAAATCAGAGTTCGTATGAAAACGTTATGCTCATTTTACTATAGGACGTCAAAATCACAAAATTGGAACACAGGAAGCTCGCCCCGGTGAGTTCCTCTCAGTCGAACTCACCCCGACGAATTCCCAGACCAAAAAAATTCACCCTGGTGAATTCGCCTTTGCTAACTTGATTTTTTTTCTTTCCAGCATGCTCTGTTTTGACACACCTACTTTAAACCTTCATAACCTTTTCATTTTAAGTCAGAATTTGGCCGTTCTTGAGGCTATGGAAAGCTTACAACATGAAATACAAAACTCCCATGAATTCATACATTTATAGCATCATTATCAAGCCGCGAAATTGGCCTGAAAGTCCCCCAAGACTAAGTTTTCACCATTTTGGACAGATTTGACACATTTTCTCCCAAACGCCATAACTCCCTCATCCGAGGTTGGAATGCGTTCGTTCCAAAGCCTACGGCTTTCTAACTCAGTGTACCATACTACCATAGAAACTTAAAAATTTTTAGATAACACAACAATTCTTGAATTGATTCTAAGGTGACTATTCATCTAGGTTTTCTCATTTAGGCATAGTTTTACTAAAATCTTCGCTACAGATTCATTTTAAAACATTTTTAGCCCATTCCACCTAGGTTCATTTCATCACTCATAAGAGCATAACCTATCATTACAGATCCTAATATTCACTTTATGAGCCTTACACAAAATGACCCCAAAACAGTCCACTCACACTCGTTTTTCATCTTTCGACATGTTTTACTAGAAAATCCACTATGACTTCGTTACAACGGATTTTTCCCTCGTTCTAATTGGGTGGTGATCCTAACTCACAACAGCATATCACAACACCCTAGAACCAATCTTTCAGCTTTGGACTATTACACAGTTTAGGTTCAAAACAGTCCATAAATGTCGATTTCTTCCTTCTTTATGCATAGGTTTGTATTTTCTTTCATTGTTCCACTTTTGTAGGTTATTAAAAAGGTTTTAAGATGTTAACAACATCTATACTCATTCATGAACAACTAAAAACAATAATAACATCTAATTTCCACATTTTAATAATTTTTTTCTCATTAAAATATTTAATCGAACACGTTGTGGGCGTAGTCTTATAAACTTGGTTCATAGACATATAATCATAGGTTATCCTAGATTTCTTCATAGAAATCCTCTCTTTATTCTTTCATACCATTACAACATTCCACCACCCAAGCATAGCAATTACATTAATATGTACATATGCATTCACTTAACTTTTATAAACATGGTGTTGGTACATGAATTACCTCTTGAAGCTTTTTTTGTGGATTCTAGGTGACTTAGTTTAAACTGCCAGGATCATTTCCTCTTCCTCTTTGGTTCTCTCGTATACCCACTCTCACTTCTCTCTCTAGTTTTCAGTTTTCTTTCTCGTACTTAGCAAAGGGAAAGGAAAGGAACGGATGGGTAAGGGAAGGAGTATTAATAGATGGAGAGGTCAGCTTCTTGGATGAGGGGAATGGCTGAGCATGGTGGCCAACACCCGCTCCCCATGAATGGAAGGGTGAGCTTTGCTCCTCCCATGGCTCGGGTACTCCCCCTCCCTTCTCCCTATTTTGCTTTATCTCCCTTTTCCTCTACCAAATACAAGAATGATTTCTTCCTAAATGTTCCCACTAGTTTGCTAACTCTTTCTCTTCTTTCCTCTCTTCTTCCGTATTCTTCTTCATCATTAAATACCCAGCTGCAAATTTGGCTACCCATTTCCCATATGGTCACGGTCGGGCCATGGGTTTGGGCCACCCTTAAAATCTCTTGTGCTTCTAATCTAATTCCAATTGGGCTCAAATAAAATTCCACACTTGGACTATTAACTTTTCTCATTAATGTGTGGACGCAATTAAGAAAAGTAAAAAAAATGAAAAAGACGTTTTTGACTGAATAGTACCCGCGTGAATAGTATTTTAGTGTTATTCTCAAAATCATGTTATTTATTTCTACGAAATAACCACACTTATAATCAACACATACACATAATATAGGTTATCTCATAACCTTTAAACACATAACACATAATAATATCAATAAAATTTATTTTATTCGATATTCATATTTATAAACCCAAATAATAGATTACACGAATTATCGGGTTGTTACACGCGACCCATAGACTTAGCTCCTCATCCCGAGATAATTCAATCTCGGGTAGAGGGATGGTGAAATCTAACGGCTCATAATCCCCTCTAGCATCCCGCAACTCAACTACACGCTAGTTCTGAAACTTCTAAAATCAGTCCTGTAATTTACCCACTTGTATATGTGAGTTAATTAAATTATTTTATTAACTTCCTAATATTAATAATTACTAAAAATTAAGATTACTCTTACCTGTATAGCTAATATTGTAGAAGACATAGTAGAGTCCTTTGGCATGTGGGCTCTATCCCAAAACTTTACCATGGTCGGAGGTCAGCCCAAAGTCGCCCACATGGCCTAATAAATACATTTATTAAGTATATTGATGACAAATGAGTAACTAAACAACTAAATACATATACTTACCGGCTTCACCTCCTCAAAGGACTGTGAGCCAGTAGTGTGTACAACTCGGAGCTGGCCACGATTCTTCTTCGCTTGCTCGGACTTCTTCTTGAAGTTATTACATCCTAGAGTGTACACATGGCCTCCCATGCTGTATCTGAGACTATCTGGGGCTGATGATCTCTTATCGTAGTCCCGAGCTAGTCAGCAACTGCCCGGGTGACCCTCTAGTTCTTCGTGACATGTGCAATAATAATATTGTCGTCGGCTGCCTAAGAGATGCCATCCTCATATCTAAAATAAGTCTATAAAAATGATAACTTATTAGAAAACATTAATTAATTATGTAATGACTATGTACCAAAATTGAGTAATTGAAGTAAATTAACTTACGTGAAACTCACGCAACACAGTCTCCATAAAAGGAGGCATTATAGTGCGCGTAGTAGCTGAAGTGCATTGATTACTTGTGATGTATTGGGTGCTTGAATTAGTATTATGTTAGCTATTTTGATATAGTTATGTTTATTTATGCATATTAGTTAAAAAAAATTGAAATTGTTTTAGAGATTTTAAAATTTTGAGCAATGTTGGCTTATGATATGAGCTTAGAAAGCATTTAGTTAGCTCCTGTGAAATTTTTGAGCATATTAGTTTAAATTTAACCTTGGGTATTGGTTCTATAATATTTATGACCCATTTGTGCTTTCATGGTACTTTCATCCAATAGTTGAGTTATTTGTGTCTTAGAGAGTTTATATAGCTTATTCTTGTGTAGAAGATGTTGTTGAGATTCTATGAACTAATTTAAGTATCAATTAAGACAAAGTTAGGCATTTATATAAGTTTAGGGGTATTGTTGGATTGTTTGGCATCTTGGCTTGTTTTTGAAAAAATGTCTTCCCAGGTTTGCATAATGAATCATGTGGTAAGTCGAGATGGAGCGTAAAACGCACACTCATGGACAATGTGAAATGAGATGGAGCATTAAACACACTCGTTCATTTGAAGGTGAGATAGAACATAAGATGCACTCATTAAATTCAAAATGAAAATGAGAAAAATAAAAATAAAAAAATAAAAATAAATTTAATATACTTGGGAAGTGTGCTTGTTTGATGATGTAAATCATTGATATCCCCGGGATTTATATGTTGTTTATCGTTGTTGACATTGATGTGGTAATAGGTTTCGAGAGTTGATATAATGTATCTTTTTATTTAGTGTTTGTTATATAGTTTTAACCAAGTATCGCGGCTTATACGGTTTGGATGTGCTCGTATTTTGTGGGTTATGATTGTTGTGGAACTAATGAATTGGTTGAATTGTTAAACTTGCAATGCTCTAGAATTTTGTTGAGAGTTATTGGTTTTGATATCGTTGAGGCCATATTTTGAATAATAATTGATTCATTGCTCGCGTTATAGGTTGTTAGTTAGTATGTATAGTTTTTATTTGGTGTTTTGTATGAGGACAAGTAAAGATTTAAGTTTGGGGGTGTTTGATGAATGTGTTTTATAGAGAACGGATCAAGAGCATACCCCCTTGTCTGACATACCAAGCATACCCCCTTTAGCGACGGACCGGACGACGGTTTGGTCCGTTGCCATAGGTCCAATCCGTTAGCGATGGATTGGACCTATGGCAACGGACCAAACCGTCGCCCGGTCCGTCGCTAAAGGGGGTATGCTTGGTATGTCAGACAAGGGGGTATGCTCTTGATCCGTTCTGGTGTTTTATATACACAAATTAGGTACTTTTGAGCTTGATAATTTGTGAATCCTAAGTTATTTCGTTTGGTTTTTATGTGTTTTCATCTTATTATTGTGTAATGTAGTTTTATATGGCTTTTATATGTTTTTATATTATTTGTATGTGTTTTTACTTTATTTTCTAGGAATTGGAGCAAAAGCTATTTGGATCAATGATTGGAGTGCCTTGTTTGCCATTTTCAGCTTGTCATTTACATAGTAGTCATTTAGATCTCAATTTTACCCTTGCTCCAGACTTTATATCTCAAAACGCAATAAACAAAAGTTATAGAGCTACTTCTTAGCTTTCTGTAGCCTCTTGAATTGCCTAATTTCGAGTTCATATGAGAAAGTTATGGCCAAATTCCCAATAGACGTTGAAGATGAGTTGGACAGCAAGTGCGCACGGGCGCGCGCGAGCAAAGGGGCTGGCCAGGCCAGTGCAGCTGCAGCCAAAACCAACCCAGCTACGCCAAACCATGTAGGAGTCGCAACAGCTTTAGCGCAGCTGGACCCAAGGTCAGCGCAGCTGCGCTGGTTCGACCAATTGGGCAATTTTTTGGGCTGAACTAAGGTTTTGATGGAAGCTCTATAAATAGAACATGTTGCCTCCATTTTTTTAATTTCCTCTTTTCAGCAGCTAGACTTCACGCTTGGAGATCTAGTGTGCAAACACTTATAACTCCAATGGAGGAGAGATATTGAAGGATGCTTGGAGATGGAGATGTCTTCACAAGAGTTTTCTCTCTCTAATTTTTCTTTAATACTTGTATTATCCTTGGATGATTACCTAATATTTAGAATAGTTTAATTTATTTGTGATGAATTAAACTTTATCTTGTTTTCCTTTTGATTGGTATGTGATTATGTTATACATAATTTGTGGGTTGTCAATTCATTATGACCGCCATGATCGGAAGGAGACTTAAGAGGTTAGAACAAAAGTGATGCACGTCAAGTGTTTGATAAAATGCTTGTGTGTGTATCTTTTGTTCTTAACTCTTTATCTATCTATCTATCTATGTCTTGTATTTCTGTTATTTGGCTTAATTTTAAGTATAGTTTAATGTTTCAATAAATTTTTTAAATAAGATAGAGATGTTTTGAAGTTAGTACTTGGAATTCATTAGAGATATTTCCTTGTGAACCGTGTATCCTTGCGCGTGTTTATTGATTGCAAAATCAAGCAACAATTTTTTGGCGCCGTTACCGGGGAATTAGTTTTCTAATATTTTCCAATATTGATTTCAATCAAGTTGATCTTAATTTTTACTTTTATGTATGTAGTTATTTTTGTTAATTGTTAGCAAGTGTTTACCGATTACGATGAATAGGCTGACAAGATTATATGTATATGCAGCTCTTGTGCAAGACTTGGCGTAAGATACAGCCTTACAGTTCTGTTTATTGTTATTGTTTGTGAAATTGGATTGACAAGACTGTATGTAAATGCATTGCTCTTGTGCAAGATTCAGCGTAACTGTTGAAGCCTTACAGTCCGATTTTGCATAACACATTTTTAAACTAAATAAAATAAAATAAAATAAAATTTATTCTTGTCTTATGATTATTATCATTAACGGAGTATAACTTGTTTAAATGTCAATTACTGCTTGTAGGTGCATAAATCAAATCTTGACCTATGCTAGTCATGACAGCCAAGGCTAGGCAACTACACCAGCAAGGCAGCCCAGCAGCACATAGCACCAGCCAAGGCAGCCTAGCAATACATAACACCAGCAAGGCAGCACAGCAGCAACAGCACTGCTCAGCGCGCGCGCGCGGCACTCGACAGGGCAGCGCAGCTGCGCCTAAAACCAGCGCAGCTATGCCAGTTCGCATTTCCAGTTTTTAAAATAAGGCTAGCCAGCTTATGTTCCTTTCATCCTCATAGCTCTCTCTTACCAAAACTTTAGAATTCTCACACTAAATCATTTCAAGGTCATTCATCAACCTCCAAGCCATCCAATTCACATTCAGTGCAGATTCATCTTCAATCCACCTCTTGATCGTGGCATTCATCAAGGGTTTGTTCTTATTCTAGGTTCTACTAGTTTCCAAGCAAATGGATATTGTCCTTATTTCCATTATTACTTGTCTTGGGACTGTGTTTTGGTAGATATTGTTGTGAAGTTTGGAGGTGCACACAAGGTGCTCGACAGTTTGTCTGTGAGGGATTATTTAGCTATTTAGTGCAATTATACTTGGGGTTTCTGATTGGCATAGCTTCTAAAAGATAAAGGGGTGAGGGTTCATCTTTCAGACCATCCAAGGCTTATAATAAGAAGAGATCTGTTAGTGAGGATGCCTCGGAGCGCTATCAAACCATCATGGCAGGAAACTCATTGATTTCTGAGAGGGGCATCTTGCCACATGCGACGAGCGACTACCTTATTGCTTGCTTGATTGAGGAAAGAGGGTGACAAACATTCCCAGCACCTCCATTGTTCTCGGACTATACCTCTGATGGAAGCAATGCTTAAGCCACATAGTGAAGTTCTCTATTTCAATTCTATCTATTTTAACATCGAGGACTGTGTGTTTTAAGTTTGGGGGTACTTGTGATGCATTGGGTGCTTGAGTTAGTATTATGTTAGCTATTTTGATATAGTTATGTTTATTTATGCATATCAGTTAAAAATTTTGAAATTTTTTTAGAAATTTTGAAATTTTGAGCAATGTTGGCTTATGATATGAGCTTGGAAAGCATTTAGTTAGCTCTTGTGAAATTTTTAAGCATAGTAGTTTAAATTTAACCTTGGGTATTAGTTCTATAATATTTATGACCCATTTGCGCTTTCATGGCACTTTCATCCAACCGTTGAGTTATTTATGTCTTAGAGAGTTTATATAGTTTATTCTTGTATAGAAGATGTTGTTGAGATTCTATGAACTTATTTAAGCATCAATTAAGACAAAGTTAGGCATTCATATAAGTTTGGGGGTATTCTTGGATTGTTTGCCATCTTGGCTTGTTTTTGAAAAATGTCTTCCTGGGTTTGCATAATGAATCATGTGGTGAGTCGAGATGGAGCGTAAAACGCACTCGCTCATAGATAATGTGAAACGAGATGGGGCGTTAAACGCACTCGTTCATTTGAAGGTGAGATAGAGCATAAGATGCACTCATTAAATTCAAAATGAAAATGAGAAAAAGAAAAGGAAAAAAATAAAAATAAATTTAATATGCTTGGGAAGTATGCTTGTTTGATGATGCAAATCATTGATATCCCCCGGATTTATATGTTGTTTATCGTTGTTGAGATTGATGTGGTAATAGGATTCGAGAGTTGATGTAATGTATATTTTATTTAGTGTTTATTATATATTCTTATCTAAGTATCGTGGCTTATGTGGTTTGGTTGTGCTCGCATTTTGTGGGTCATGATTGTTGTGGAACTAATGAATTGGTTGAATTGTTAAACTTGCAATGCTCTTGAATTTTGTAGAGAGTTATTGGTTTTGATATTGTTGAAACCATATTTTAGATAATAATTGATTCATTGCTCGCGTTGTAGGTTGTTAGTTAGTATGTGTAGTGTTTATTTTATGTTTTGTTTGAGGACAAGCAAAGATTTAAGTTTGGGGGTGTTACTACAAACTAGCTGCTCAATTTTGCAATCAATAAACACGTCAAGCATATGCGGTTCACAAGTAATATAATGATAAGATATGAGTCGAACCCACAACGAATTATCTCTAATGAATTCCAAGTACTAACTTCAAAACATCTCGATCTTATTTAAATAATTTATTGAAACATTAAACCATGCTTACAATTAAGCTAAATAACAGAAATACAAAATATAGATAGATATATAGATAAAGAGTTAAGAACAAAAGATTCACATACAAGCATTTTATCAAACACTTGGCATGCATCACTTTTGTTCTAACCTCTTAAGTCTCCTTCCAATCATGGCGGTCACAATGAATTGACAACCCACAAATTATGTATAACATAATCACATGCCAATTAAAAGGAAAACAAGATAGAGTTTAATTCATAACAAATAAATTAAACTATTCCAAATATTAGGTATTCATCCAAAGATAATACAAGTATTAAAGAAAAATTAGAGAGAGAAAACTCTTGTGAAGACATCTCCATCTCCAAGCATCCTTCAATATCTCGCCTCCATTGGTGTTATAAGTGTTTGTGCACTAGATCTCCAAGCATGAAGTCTAGCAGTTGAAAAGAGGAAGTTAAAAAAATAGGCAACATGTTCTATTTATAGATCTTCCATCAAAACCCTAGTTCAGCCCAAAAAACTTCCCAACTGGTCGAACCGGCGTAGCTGCGCTGACCTTGGGCGCAGCTGTGCCGAAGCTGTTGTGACTCCTGCATGGTTTGGCGTAGTTGCGCTGGTTTTGGGTGCAGCTGCGCTGGCCTGGCCAGCCCCCTTGCTCGCGCGCGCACGCGCGCCCGTGCGCACTTGTTGTTCGACTCAACTTCGACGTCTGTTGGAAAATTAGTCATAACTTTCTCATACGAAATTGGAATTAGGCGATTCAAGAAGCTACAGAAAGCTAAGAAGTAGCTTTACAACTTTCGTTCTTTGAGTTTTGAGAGATAAGGGCTGGAATAAGGGTGAAATTGAGATCGAAATGACTGCTATGTAAATAACAAGCTGAAAATGGCAAACAAGGCACTCCAAACATTGATCCAAATAGCTTTTGCTCCAATTCATACAATACTAAGTAAAAACATATACAAATAATACAAAAAATATAAAAGCCATACAAAACTATATTACATAATAATAAGATGAAAACACATAAAAACCAAACGAAATAACTTAGGATTCACAAATTATCAAGCTCAAAAGTACCTAATTTGGGTATATAAAACACATTCATCACACATGCAGCCAGTCGGGAGGTGCATCAGGCATATGGCATATATGGTCGCCTTAGCGACTTCGTCCAATATACAACAATAAAAATAAAATAATATTTTGGTATGTTAATTGTGTCATCAAATTAATTATATTAATTTAACTACTTATTTCTTATTCTCTAACACCTACTGTGCAGAGTCGACATCTACCCGGATTGTAAGTGGAACTATCGGCGGATGGCCAAAGATACCGAGGTTAGTCCCTCGGTGACGTCAACGACCAGTATTTGTAATTATTAAAATAATTGAGTTTACTATAACATTTTCAGAAAATATAAAATAGTTAATTGAGAAATATCGAAATCATGACGAAGATGACTTACTAGCTCCTGAGACTAGCCATCGGCGTGGCTACCGTCTCCTGATCTTAATCGGCCACCACCGCGACGACCGCCACTATGTCTAGCCATAATCTACTACTAAAATAACCAAAATAATGTATATAAATTTGCATCTAAGTTAATTAAATATGCGGTATTAATAGTTAATTATTTACAAAATATTACTAAGTTTAGACTTAGTACGTCATCAAACCCGTCAGAATCAATATCATTATCATCCTCGGATTATGTTTCTTCCTCTTCATTATCAGTTTTTTCGTCATTATCATCGATGACATACTCATTCATGACAAGGTCTTTCTCGACTTCCTCATCATCGGGTATGTCAACGACATCAATTGTCATCACATTGTCATCATTTAATACTACCTACTTGGGATTGCTAACATCTTCTTGCAACGGCTCATCCATCCTAAACATATTAGCACCATCAAATGCTCGAGTTTTTGTTGTGACAACTGTATACCAAGGGCTTCTACTATTTACGACATTAGACACGTAGTACACTTGAGTCGCTTGAGTGGCTAATATGAATACGTTATCAGAATTCAGCTTTAACTTTATATCTACTGTGACGATTCTATTACGATCAACTTTAACACCATTTTCAGTATCAAACCAGTGACACTTAAATATAACTACCTTTTTACCCCTAGATAGTTGAGCACAATCACATCCTCTAAACGTCCATAGTAATTGGACTCGAAATCTTGGTAACAGCTTCCCAACACGACAATGCCAGAATTGACTGATGTGATTTCATTTAACTCATCGACCTTGAATTTATACCCATTCATGAAGTAGTCGAAAAATGAACTACCAAGTTTATAAGAACCTCGGATGACATCTCTAAAACGCTCAGAAACATTATCTTCTTCAACCTTTCTCTTAAACCACCACTGCTGGAAATTAGCAACAGTGAATGCTTCCAAATGTGCTGCATTTAACCCCGGGTTAGAAACATACACTTCTTTTTAGAATGAACTGAAATAATAATAACAGGGTTTAATTGTTGATTATGCTTTTAAATATTAAAGATTTAACAAACAATAATACATATTTGATGTATGACGATACTTCAGACATATTTATAAGCTTGTATGTAAATACAATCTTCAAATCTTTGTCGCTTAAGTAAGACATCGTCTCATGGCCACATAATTTAGCTGGATATGTGAATACAACTAACTCATCAGCACGACATTGGGGTCCGACGACCTCATTCCGACTTAAACAATTGTGCTTCGTTGAGACAAAATCGTCAGAGTATAAGGAGCAGAAGTTGACAAGTTCTTCCTCCATATAGCGTTCAACAATAGATCCCTCTACACGAGCTTTGTTTTTTACTTTCTGCTTTAATCGACGCATATACTTGAAATACGTTGATTGAACAAAATTAAAATTAATTAAGAATGTGAGTTATAAATATCATCAAATGAAATTTGTAGATGATATTACCTTTCAAAAGGATACATCCACCGATATTTCACCAATTCTCCAAGTTTAAGTTTATATGCTAGATGAATAGACAGATGCTCCATCGAATCAAAAAATCTTGGAGGGAAGATCATTTTGAGCTTACAAATTATAAGCATAATATTGTTCTCCATCTGCTCCACATCACTGTACCTTATAACCGTTGAGCATAAATCCCAAAAGAAATTTGAAAGTTCGATCAAGACATCTACAACTTTTTTAGGTAACATCTCACGAAATACAATTGGCATCAGCTTCTGCAAAAATACATGACAATCGTGACTCTTGAACCCATTAATTTTCAACCGTTCAACCTTACTGCAACGAGATATGTTAGAAGCATATCTATCCGGGAGCTTCAACGCACTTACCCGCTCACAAATGTCTTCAACATGTTGCTTGGTAAGACAAAATGTAGCTTTAGGTTTTGTATTATTAGGGCGGAATCACAATTCCCTCCTAATGTTCAGTGCCTCTAAATCTTTTCGTGTATTGTCATTGTCTTTTGTTTTACCACTCGCATGAAAAGTTCACAGTTTTTGTGATTATTGAACCCATGAAGAGTTTGCAGTCTTTGTGACTGTTGAACATTGTGAAAAGAGTTCATGGTCCCTCTGACCACTCAGTATGATGTTGAAAAGATTTGAGATTAAAGGAATCCTTTCATGTCCTATTTATTTATGTTGCTTCATAGTTTCTAATAATCAAAACTTTGTGAAGATATCTTTGTTGCTTCCTCAATTGACAAATGTTATTTATTCCTTCTAAACTTTCAGATATTGATTCGGTTATAGTTATTCTTAAATTGAATAAACTGTTTGTACTTGCTGAGCAAATTAGTTGATCACTCTTGCAAAATCTTATATATTTTGCAACTAGAACTGAAGTACCCGAAGGCTTTGTTAAGGAAGAGAAAGATATTGAAAGAATAGAAGATTATTATGTAATAGAATGATATTATGTTGTAATATTGAGATTATATTATTATTTATAATTTATTTGTAATAGTTAAGTGAGGGTGAGAGAACTTGGGAAGAAGGTAGATATGTCTTTTGAATTATGTTATTAGATAATGTTGTGGATGAGATAAATATTGAACATCAGATCTGATGTAGCAAGTACATGGATTTAAGAGCGTCACATAATCAATTTCCTAAAGTTTTCTCAATCTCCTTTTTAGAACACACAAATGTGGTGTAATAGAATTTAATTAGGAGGTTTAAATTTTATCCAACTGAAACCAACATACCCTTTAAAAACCAATTAATCAAGACACTATGATTTTGAAACCAACACTCAATCTTCCAAAGAATGGGTTTATATTTTTTACACAAATTGGGGATGTTAAATTAGTGTAGGAAATATAAAACAAATTTCAATTTTACAATTATGTATATTTGGCTAGTGGTAATGTCAGATCTATAATTAATTAATTATGTTGTCAGAATAATAAGTGTCGCTAAAAGTTCAAAGTGTTATTAAAATAAATATAAAATTGTCGTTAAATGCGTACTTAAATTTGTTGATGACCATCTCTCCAATAAACTTTTCATGTAATTTCTACTAATCCACATTTAATTATAAAAATAATATTTTTAATGACGAAATTAGCCACACAATTATTTATGATAAATTATGTACTTTCATTCAATCTAGTTTTTTTATTACTAAATATTTGTTAAAAACAAAAAGGTAAAAAAATATAATGAAAAGTAGTTGGATCTACTTTTTTTGCCTTATAAAATTACACACACATGCGGTATAATATAATCTTGTCCTAATTTTTTTTTAAGCTTTTTGTAATTAAACCAGGAAAAACTTTTGTCCTTTTGTACTTGGTTATTGTCCAGAATAAAATTACAATTATCTAGAATTAACTAATTATAGTTATATTCTCTAATACTATGGAACCCTAATTTCTTTATGTTTTATCAATTTTGGTTATGCGTGAGTTAATTGGGTTAAGTTAGTTCTTGTTACGGTTGGTGATAACGGATTAAGTACCCTTTGGTGGAGCTGTAAATTGTAGTTTGTTTAGATTAAACACTTTTAAATGTAGAGTTTTTAATAAAAATATTTTGTAAAAAAATTAAAATAGAGTTTGATTATATAATTATAAAATTAAGTGTTTTTGAGGATATTAATGAAAATTTTAAATTAAGTATGTGCTATGAGATTTTATTCTAGTGCTAAAATTAAAAGGCGTAAATTTTTCGCTTTAGTTAAAATTGCTTTTCAATCCTAATCTCTACTCTTTAGAAGTATTTCTAAAAAGTTACCAAGTAGTAAAACATTTTTTTATTTAATTTTAAAGTGTTTTAGTGTAGTTAAAAGCTCTCCAGCATGCTTTTTGTATTTGCAATGAATTGTGGTGCTCATGTGGATTTGGATCCCCTAATAGCTGTCACTTACTTATGCGTGCTTGCTACTGTTTAATGGCTTGTGTGACGACTGACGACCAACATGCCCCTTCAAACTCATCATAAAATTTTGATTTAGAAAATGACACTCCTTCTATCCCCAAAGAATGAGGTTTAAATACAACATTTACTTAATGTTAAATTAATTAAGACATTTAGCTCGAGTGATATTTAGGGGTGTAAACGAATATATACGGATCCAGATACAGTAATATCCGTATTCATTTATTTGCGGTTACTTTTAAATTGAATACGGATAATATCCGCTTTTTCTCGAATACGAATAATATCCGCTTTTTCTCGGATGCGTACGAATACGAATTTTTCGGTTACCATTTACAGTCCTAACTATAACTAGAATAAGAAGAAAAAAAATTAAAATTATATTTTATTAATGAATGAATGTTAATTTATTTATTTTTAATAAATAGTTAAATACAATAATCAATGTTCTAAATTACAATTCAAATAAGTTTTTATCATTTTTGAAATCCTAAATTTCAAAATGAATGCTCTACTTATTAATATTTAGATGTCCATTAATAAGTAGATGTTTATTTTATGTGTGTGGAGTAATATTGTAGTGTGTATGAATATTTATAATTAGATTCAAAAGTTTACATTGAATATTTAATTATTTTTTCTCAAATACTTGACTAAAACTTTAATAATATATTTATTGAGACTTTTATTTATAATTTATCCTCAATACATAGATTACAATTTACATAAACTAGCGCATGTGTGTGTGAATATTTATTTATTATATAAGGAATGTCACTTAAAAAAAATTATTTTGCTTATTATATAATAATTAATATATTTATATATATATATATATAAGTTATTTAGATACGAATTCTGGATACAGATTCAAATCCGGATATCCTCTATCTGCCGAATATATTTACGGTCGGATGTTAAACGAATACGAATACGCTTATATTCGTATTCGTATTCGTTTATTTGCAAATACCTTTAAACCGAATTATGGAGTGTCATCAACTCAATTCTTTAATTATTATTGTGTAGATGGAAAATATAATAGAGTGGAATCAGGTCTAATATAGTCCCTTTTTTAGTCACGATACAATTTTAAGTTTTGTACTTTAAAAAGGACAATTTTTATACATGTTTTTACTTAACATCCATTGTTTGTTTGCGGATTGGCGCTCGTACTCGTACTCGTATCATAATTTTGCTTCAGGCTAAAAGTGCTGCTGCAAGTTCTGCATATATAACCCAATTAATTATTGGGCCTGCAAATCACGCGTGGCTTATCAGACAACATCCCGTGACAACACAGCAACATTCATTTATTAATCAATTGTACATATCACTGACCAAGGCCAAATCTTTTTAATTTTATTTTATAATTTCTGTCCTTATAGGGGGTGGAGTCAGTACTTAGTAGAGAGATCAGACGTCAGCTTTATTTTTCTATTTTTATTTTTAAATTAATTTTTTTATCATATAGTATGGTCAAATTTAGAAGGCTGTAATCCACAAATATTTGAACTATTGAATTCATATTAGGGAAATAATATATATAGAGAGAGGGAGAGAAATATGTGACAGAAGTTAGATTAACAATCAATGTGAAAGTCTATATTATAAGATAGAATAAATTATGATGAGAACTTTTTAATTACTACATATCCCAACACAAATAATTATAATTGTAGCGAAAACTTTCGTAATACATAACATAATTCTTTGTAGTATACATGTTTTAGTTCATGTATACTGTTATTCTCAAAGGCACTAATAAATCTAGAAATGAGATTGAATAGATATTTTAAAAACTTTTGTTTTTAAAGAGTTATTACCAATTTATAATTAAACGGGCTAATTAGATGATTATGCACAACAGAATGATAGTTAAGAAAAAAAAACTCTTCACAGATTATAAGAAAATCACAACTCTAAATTTAGTGATCAAATGTGGAACTAAGTCACGGACTAAATCGTAAAGCACTCAAAATAATACGACAGGAAAGTAAATGAGACGAGAGATTTTAAGTAGTTCGGAACACAAAGATCTTCTAGTCCACTCTTCTACTCCTTGAGTAGTAATAATCCACTAAGGATGGGTGATCACTAAGATCTGTTCACAAAGAACAGTTACAATGACTGAATCACTAATATTCCTTCAAGTCACAAAAACTTGGAACAAGTCACTAAGACTTGATTACAAAGGTCACTAAGACTGAATAATCACAGAAAGAATAATGTGTTTGTGGTGCTGGTAAGTTACTTTAAGTTTGACACAAAATGACTTAGCAGCAGAACAAGAAGTTTAGAATCGTAGAGTAAGAGACTTTTTGAAATACCAACAGTTTAACTTTTTGATCGTTCGTACTATATACTATTTGTTTGAATTTGTTTACCTTTTATAGACCTTCCTCGAAATCTTCCAGTTGGAAAGTTACAGTTACTCCATTAATACTTTGACACTTGTAGATCTCTGATTGTTGACTTGAAAAAAAGTGTGTCAGCTTTCAGCTAAGACACATCGCTTTCATAGTATTGACTGCTACAGAAACAAGCATGTGGGTGCTGTCTGTGACACCCCCAAATTCCGGTACCAATACCTCGAATCTGGTGCTCACGATAAAATACATTTATACACCTCTAAACAACATAAATCAACTAATGCGGAATAAATAAACATATGTTGTTTATTACAAAAGGTTTACTATGGTCCCAAGGTCTATAACCTTAAATAAATACATCGCAGAATACAATAATAATACAAAACGATTCCACGATTACATAATGGGATAATACATATAACTATTCCTTAAGATTTCCTTTGCCTTTGTCCACTTTGGAACTCCTGGGCTTAACTGCAATAGGTTCATGATATAGCAAGGGTAAACAACTACTTTGCTCAACAAGTTTAAAATGAATAAAGAGGATATATCATGAATGAATGAGAATAATAATCGCATAGTTCAACAATTTAAGAACATTGAAGAAATAGCTAACAATATAATCAAAGTTCAAATGAAATAATGAATATTGATTATTTACTACTGAGTGGTCCAATAGACCATGAACTTTTTGGTCAAAGGATCAGTCATTCAATTAACCCTTTAAACGCCTGGCCCGTCAATAGTACTTGAGGGGATCAGCCTCTCGTACCCTATGTATATGCATAATATTTAACTCTGACTGTATCGAATAACTGACACATTAAAATCTCCTATTAAGGGTTGCTCTCTCAGTCCAAGAATCTGTACCAACTACTGGTTTGGATAGCTTTTAAAATAATAACTTGTATATGTCTAGCCGAAACAAGTGGCGTAGACTATCTCCTTAAACAGTTCATGAATGAAGAATTTAACGTTTCACAGTCCAATAACAGATAATGAATTCAAATGCACAAGGTGCGAATATCAATAATTATCTTTGATGTGGAGTAATTGACAATAATTAATCTACTAGTATAACCTAAAAGTAACAACTCGATTTGAGTCATGAAACTTACAACAATATACAACACTTGTATAAATAGGAAACTTGCCCAAATGTAAAGGTCGAGTAAGTTTAAGAAACTTGCAATAATATAGAATGCTTGCTCAATCAACAAATAACTCGCACAATAAATCAAAGTTGTACGGTTGAGGAAATTGGCTCAATAAATAAATTGAGTTAAGGTAAGGAAACTTGCCCAACACAAGGGTTAGACAAGCGTTAGGAAACTTGCATAACATATACCTGTTTGCACGAAATAAAAATAGTGCATAAGGTTTAGAAACTTGTCTGATACGCTGCTACAATATTACAACACACGCTCCTTAATATCCTACACATGTAAATACATATTCGTATAACAATTAGTCACATAAAGACTAGGTTTAAAATAGACATTTCATCATTAAAACACATTGATTGCCACTACGACTACCCAGTCGGGGGTCTCGCTCCCCGGTAAGCGAGAGGCTGCCCAGTTCGCCAGTGAGCTGGCGGGGGTCTAAGGGGGCAGCGCCCCCTGGAAGCCAAACGTAAGTTGCATCCGGGTTACTCAATTTACGCCTTAAGACAATACCAATTTGGTTGACACTTAATATACAATTAAGCAATTAAGGCTTAACAAGGTGTAAATAACTAACTTGTTTAATCATTTTGTAAAAAATTATAAGTTTTGGACTCGCTGAAAAGAATTCATTAGGTCCGACCCGACCTGACCATGCCTGATTGACCCAACCTGGTCCAGACACGAAACTGGCGCTGCGGCGTGAGGCTCATTGCTAGAGCTCACGCTGCGGCGTGAGTCCCGTGTTCTGCCTTTGCTGCGTGGCGTCGTTGCGGCGTGAAGCTTAGTATTAGAAGCCACGCTGCAGCGTGAGCTCCGTTTCCCGTCTTTTCCCACGTGGAGCTGCGACGCCAAGCTTAGTGCTTGGAAGCGTCGCTGCGACGTGAGCTCTGTTCATTTCCTTGTTTTTCCCCTCGCTGCGGCGACGGCTGCAAGGCTTATGAATGACGCTGCTGCGTCATTCTCCAGTAGCCGGATTCTGGGTTTAATCCTAGTTCGCGACTCCGACCTCCGGCCACTCCAACCTCCATATCTCCTCCTACACACGTTTAAATTAGTCTATTTCGAACTCTATGGACTCCTAATTCATGGGGCTACAACATATCAATAATGTAGAAGCATCCATAAATATTAACAAGTCCAAATCTTTGATCAAAGTACAAAGTTATGCTCTGTTTTTTGAGTTCTTGACAAGTTTTACAAAAATCATTACTACGAACTCGTTTTAACTCCTTTTTGCTCCATTCCAACTGGGTTAACTTCATAACTCATGGAACTATAATACCATAACAACAAATAAAATTAATAAATACGAAATCACAGCTTTACAGTCCTCTAAAATGGTCCGAACGTCCAAAGTCCATGTCCAAAGTTCATTGTTCTTGCTCCATTAAGCAAAGGTAAGGATTTCTTGCGTTTTTGTTCCACTTTGATGTTATTAATGTCTTACATAACCTCTTAACAACATTTACAAACATCAAGAACAAACAAAAATATCAAGAATCGCCATAAATCCGACCCACAAGCTTAAGAGCTCAAAACTAAGAAAAACTTAAAAAACTTAACAAGAAATCGAATGGAATAGATTTGATTATTTGTTTACCTCTGTAAATCCTTCCTAGAGGTTAAGAAGATTGCTAGGCTTTGCTTTGAGGGGTTCTTCTTGTTTGACTCCTCTTTTTCTCCACTCGTGTCTTCTTCTTCTTCCTCCTTTCTTTTCCAGCGACTCTCTTCCCTTTTTCCGGCGACTTTCCCCTTCTTTCTTCTTCCTCTCTGCAGCTCTCTCTCTCTATCTGCTGATGGAATGGGAGGGAATGAATGATTTGGGAGAAGTGGAGGGAGTGATTTAGGGAGAAATGGGTTGGTTGTAAGATCCTGACTTTATGAAATAAAAGTTTTTTATTTTCTTTATGATTATTTTTCTAAATAGTGAAGTGCTTAATTGTTATAAATGATAGTTAACGGTATTATTTATAAATTATTTGATAAACAGTATGTCGGGGAATATTCTTTTTGTCAGAAAATATTCTTTCTGTCGGGGAATATTATATTCGGTACCGTACGATGGCGCCGAAATAACAAAATATTAGTGGGTCCCACAATGATAATATTGTCAACGATAGTGGGCCCCATTGTCGGATACTGAAAACGACAGTATTTTGTCAACAGTATTATCACCGGCAACTGTTGAAATACCCGATAATAAAAAGAACAGTAAAACGCGTTATTCCACAGTAGTAAGCGGTATTTCAGAGGCACACGGTGTTGCACAGTATTTTAAATTATTGATTCAATAATTGATAAAGTAGTAATTGCACAGTATTTTTCAATAGCATCTGCATGGTACTTTTTATTATTTGTCATGGCATTGTAACTCCTATTATTTGATATGATATTTTAGCATTATTGACGGATTAAAAGCGGAGTCTAACTTAGGGGTACCTAATTGAAATTGTGAAATTCACATGTAATGAACTATTGATTCACATGATGGAACTATTGATTCACATGTGGAAACTATTAGGGGATGTTATGCAAGATTGATAATACTTGAGGGATTATATTAAAAATAGAGACAAAGATGGAGGTACTAAAGTGTAATAAGCTGAGCCCTTATTGTGCAATTAATGAAACTTGATTTTTCTATAAATATGAAGGATTATCTTAAGAAATTTTCAAACCTTCCTTGCTTATACTTCCTCTCTCTCTCTAAATTTCTTGAGTTCTCTAAATGTGTTAGGCTATTGTGAGTATTTGTGAGAATACTAGTATTGTACAAGTTAGTAAACTTCATAGAAAGCAACATTCAATCACTTATTAACGAAGGTAGGGGATATCATTTCTTTCATACTCTTATGCAATATCATTTGCTTCCATGTTCGTAAGTGATATTATACTCATAAAGGTTGTTATTTATTCCGTATTAATTTGTGGGGATAACATGTCCGTGCGGATTGACGCATGCCTAGTGAATATCCTTTTGTATTCATTCCTTATTACTCTATGAGAATAACATGTATGTACGGAGTGTCGTACCTGGTGAATATCCTTTTGTATTCATTCCTTATTACTCTGTGGGAATAACCTGTATGTACGGAGTGTCGTACCTGGTGAATATCCCTTTATATTTATTCCTTATTAATCTGTGGGTATAACATGTCCGTACGGATTGACTCATGCCTGGTGAATAACTCTTCGTATTCATTACTTATTAATCTTTTGTGGAAATAATCTGTCTACGTGGATTACCGCATGACGGGTGAAAATTCATTTGCAGTTTCATATATACTTGTATAACGTATCATTTCTTTTGTACTCTTTAAGGGATATATTTTTCTTTCACATTTCTCTATTTATGATAAGAAATCTCTGTTTATTTCCAAAACCTTATTTTTTAATGGTAAAAATCCCTAAAACTTTTTAGAATATCTTTAATAGTTTGTACTTCATCTAATATCTTTTTCACCTGAATCTTTCTATTTCGTTTGATACGATATAGTTAAATCGTGAATTTTATTCTTGAATATCATTCTTGAATTTGACTCCACAATTTGGTCATCATGTTGGCAATTTGGTCAACCTTCGACACTGGATAAATTAAACATTCATTCTTATTCTTGATCTCACTGTATTCATTCTATATCATCGTCATCATCCTCATACTTAAATTGTGGTGATAGTTCTCTTTGACTCGTAGTGCAAAGATGAACTGCGTGACATGATTTTGACCAAACTGTGTATTGGTATAATCATGACTTTTGGTGTTACAAACAAAGGCGTATGGTGAAAGTTCTCTTTGGCCGTAGTGCAAAGATGAACTGGCGTTTGGCATGATTATGACCGGTGATGTTATAAATAAATATATTTGGCACATAGTGCAAAGAGAGGCTGTTGAATATAAATTGTTGATTTGGATGTTCATAAATAGGAACTGTTGATTGGTGTTACAAGCATAAAATATTGGTGGTGATCCTTTAACTTATAGAAGATGATAGATATTATAATCTATTTGACTCTTCTAAAGGATTGTCCGTTCCGCTGCAGTTGATGTTATTGAATAATTATAATATCTTTAAATCTCTGATTTATTTCGGTTGAAGGCTAATGATAATTTTATTCTTCATTATCTTAATCATGATATTTCCTACTGGGCTATTTGTGCCCACCCTTTTCTTTTTTGTTCCATTGTTCTCTTCAGAAAAAAAGAGTGTAGCGGGGACTAGCCGGAGAATGGATTGATGGTCCGAGACAATAGAAGTATCTCAATACATTACTATTAGTGTGGCAATAAGTGTATTGAGAATTTAAGATGTATTTATATTGTGTTGTCGCTTACCCGCTTACAAATGTCTTCAACCTGTTGCTTAGTAAGACAAAATGCAGCTTTAGGTTTTGTATTATTAGGGCGGAGTCACAATTCCCTCCTAATGTTCAGTGTCTCTAAATCTTTTCGTGTATTGTCATTGTCTTTTGTTTTACCACTCGCATGAAAAGTTCACAGTTTTTGTGATTGTTGAACCCATGAAGAGTTTGTAGTCTTTGTGACTGTTGAACATTGTGAAAAGAGTTCATGGTCCCTCTGACCACTCAGTATGATGTTGAAAAGATTTGAGATTAAAGGAATCCTTTCATGTCCTATTTATTCATGTTGCTTCATAGTTTCTAATAATCAAAACTTTGTGAAGATATCTTTGTTGCTTCCTCAATTGACAAATGTTATTTATTCCTTCTAAACTTTCAGATATTGATTCGATTATAGTTATTCCTAAATTGAATAAACTGTTTGTACTTGCTGAGCAAATTAGTTGATCACTCTTGCAAAATCTTTATATTTTGCAGCTAGAGCTGAAGTACCCGAAGGCTTTGTTAAGGAAGAGAAATCTATTGAAAGAATAAAAGATTATTATGTAATAGAATGATATTATGTTGTAATATTGAGATTATATTATTATTTGTAATTTATTTGTAATAGTTAAGTGAGGGTGAGAGAACTTGGGAAGAAGGTAGATATGTCTTTTGAATTATGTTATTAGATAATGTTGTGGATGAGATAAATATTGAACATCATATTTGATGTAGCAAGTACATGGATTTAAGAGCGTCACATAATCTATTTTCTAAAGTTTTCTCAATCTCCTTTTTAGAACACACAAATGTGGTGTAATAGAATTTAATTAGGAGGTTTAAATTTTATCCAGCTGAAACCAACATACCCTTTAAAAACCAATTAATCACGACACTATGATTTTGAAACCAACACTCAATCTTCCAAAGAATGGGTTTATATTTTTTACACAAATTGGGGATGTTAAATTAGCGTAGGAAGTATAAAACAAATTTCAATTTTACAATTATGTATATTTGGGTAGTGGTAATGTCAAATCTATAATTAATTAATTATGTTGTCAAAGTAATAAGTGTCACTGAAAGTTAAAAGTGTTGTTAAAATAAAGAGTGCTTCTATATGAACATGTTTTTTGGACATGGAAATTGGACATTTCCATGTTCTCTTGTTTTTTTTTTTAATTTTTTTTTTGGTATATATCCAAACATATTTATACTATGGATTTATAAAAAAAACAAAAAAAAAATAGGTGTAATTTGGATATATATCAAAAAAATGGTTGTATGGACCCATACAACCATTTTTTTGATATATATCCAAATTACACCTAATTGTTTTTTGTTTTTTATATTTTTTTTTATAAATCCATAGTATAAATATGTTTGGATATATACCAACAAAAAAAAAATTAAAAAAAAAACAAGGGAACATGGGTAAATTAGTGGACCGGTCCAATTTTTCGGTCCAATTAACCGGTCCGCCTAGACTTACTGTAAAATAAATATAAAATTGTCGTTAAATGTGTACTTAAATTTGTTGATGAACATCTCTCCAATAAACTTTTCATGTAATTTCTACTAATCCACATTTAATTATAAAAATAATATTTTTAATGACGAAATTAGCCACACAATTATTTATGATAAATTATGTACTTTCATTCAATCTAGTTTTTTTTATTACTAAATATTTGTTAAAAACAAAAAGGTAAAAAAATATAATGAAAAGTAGTTGGATCTACTTTTTTTGGACCTTATAAAATTACACACACATGCGGTATAATATAATCTTGTCCTAATTTTTTTTTAAGCTTTTGTAATTAAACCAGGAAAAACTTTTGTCCTTTTGTACTTGGTTATTGTCTGGGGATGGAGGTCTTATCATAAATTTGCTTATTGACATTTTTGACTGTTTCCTATAATAAATTAGGAGTATTTAGATTCGTGCTATGTTATTAGATTAAATGAATAGTACACCTTTTTATTTATAATAGATAAACACAAAATCTCAAATAAAAAAAATTCAGACCGGTTCAATTTGACCTGCAAGTCTCAGGATGTAAAATATTTGTGAGATAAGATTAAATTATATATTGTGTATCAATCAAAAAGCATTTAATTAATGAATAAAAAATAAAGTATCAATCAATAAGCATTATTTGAATATAAGAATGAAAAATGAACAGGCTGACCCAACTTGACGTTCAAATCGAGGGAGAAGACATTTTGAATCATACACTGTATTAGTCGATGAGCATTAATTGAATACAAAGTAAGAGACCAAAATGATTGAAATTGATGGCATTGATTCCATTCATACTTACAGTCCACCAAAACGGCTTACCCTTTCTTGACGGCTTACCCTTTCTTGACAAGGACCGAAGCTAATTTTCTATTAATTATATAATGTTTATGTTAGTGTATTGTGTGCTTGATTGGTTTAGTATAAGTAGCCCAAGAAATGAAATGGGTACAACCAACATGGTGGTGAGCGTGGTTGAGCAGTGCCAAATCTCGCCACCATCTGGTGCAGTCGCTGACACCTCTTTACCCCTTACATTTTTCGACATAAAATGGCTAACGGTTCCTCCTGTTCACCGCCTTCTCTTCTACGATTTACCCAACTCTAGAACCGACTTCACCCAAACACTTGTTCCTAATCTCAAAAATTCATTATCCCTAGCTCTTAAACACTACTTCCCATTTGCCGGTAACTCCATAATCCCCTCAACTAGTCTTTCTAGCAGCACTAGTCCCCAAATTCGTTACTTAAATGGGGACTCGGTTTCGCTAACAGTTGCCGAGTGCACTAGTAAAAATTTCAATCATCTTACAGGGAATCACGCTCGAGATGTCGATGAATTATTTTCCCTTGTTCCTCAACTCCCACCCGATACCTCCGAGGGAGGCTGCGTTGTATCTCCACTTTTCGCTGTTCAGGTGACATTATTTCCCAACCATGGCACAGCTGTCGGCTTTACAATTTCCCACGTTGCTGCCGATGGAAAAAGTATATGGAATTTCATCCGGGCATGGGCTTCAATTGCTAAACAACTCTGTAGCACCAAAGATAATAATGATGATGCACCATCCATGTTGTTCCCGGTCCCATTTTATGATAGGAGTGTGATCCAAGATCCCAAAGGGATAGCTAACATTTTATTGAGCCAATATTTAGAGAGAAAAATAAAGCAGCAGGAGAATTCTCAGCCTCAACCTCAACCAGCTGCTGCACCTGCACCGCAGCTTGTTCAAGCCACAATTGTCATGTATCGAGCCGATATCCAAGTACTCAGGAACTTCTTGTTAACCAAACTGCCAACATTAGCACACGTCTCATCTTTTACAGTGGTATGTGCTTATCTGTGGACCTGTATGGCAAAAACACGCGTGGCTATTGGCCAGGAGGTGCACGATGAAAATGAAGCGGAGCATTTCGCATTTATGATGGATTGTCGCGCTCGTTTGGATCCACCCATACCTGATACTTACTTTGGGAATTGCTTAGTGGGTTGTTTGGCAACCCGAAAGAGCGTGGAATTAATAGGACAAGAAGGGATTCTGGCAGCAGCTGAAGGGATAGGAGAGGCTATTCATACAAAGGTAAACAATGAGGAGGGAGGAGTCTTGAAAAACGCAGAGATGTGGTACACCAGATTTCCAGCGATCATGAGGCAGAAGGTTTTTTGGGTTGCTGGATCACCAAAGTTTGACTATTATAGTACAGATTTTGGGTGGGGGAAACCCAAAAAGGTTGAAGCTGTTTCACAGAAATGTTCCCTTATTTCCGAAGGAGATGTGGAAATTGGAGTGTGCTTCCCTAAGAA
Organism: Aralia elata; assembly: GCA_034770075.1. Taxonomy (NCBI): domain Eukaryota; kingdom Viridiplantae; phylum Streptophyta; class Magnoliopsida; order Apiales; family Araliaceae; genus Aralia; species Aralia elata. The sequence continues at coordinate 22,251,778 of CM068388.1, forward strand.
TGTGGTCGAAGCTTTCACTAATATCTTTGCCAAAGGACTAGTTAAGGTGAAAACTTAATTAATTCGAAAGGGCAGAGAAGCTCTCAATTGTTAGTTTCACCCTTAAATTAATATTATATTATGAATATGATCCATCATCCTAATTAAACACTTACAGTGGCAATGTGGCAGATAAAGGTTTCTATCTCAGATACAAAATTAATCACGCCATAGACTTTTATATCTTTAAGTTTATTGAGTGTTTAAGCTTAACAGTAATGAAATGATAATAAAATTGTAACAATACATCGGAGAGTATTTTATAATTTTATATTAACATAATAAAAATAAAATTCTTTTTTTAAAAAACTTTTTTTATATTTTTGACAAAATGGAACTCTTTTCATAATACCGAGGATCCTTCGAAGAATGAATATTTTGAAAACATTAAAGTCCCTATATAAACTGATCTCCAATACTTTTCAATTCCCTTCGGATTTTAAAATTCCATCGTAATTATCTGTCTCATATTTTTTTTCCTGCCCAATTTCTATGTATTAAAACAGTAAATGATTATTATATTATTGTCCATAAAATAATAGTACATCATCCTAATATATATACATGAGTTTGGAGAGTTCTCAAGTAATACAAATACTTGAATAATTATCTCATAATTTAAAGTCTACTCTATCCTAATCTTAATGTAACAATAAGATAAAATTACAATTATCTAGAATTAACTAATTATAGTTATATTCTCTAATACTATGGAACCCTAATTTCTTTATGTTTTATCAATTTTGATTATGCGTGAGTTAATTGGGTTAAGTTAGTTCTTGTTTCGGTTTTATCTCTTCACTGTTATTAATGGTGATAACGGATTAAGTACCCTTTGGCCTTTGGTGGAGCTGTAAATTGTAGTTTGTTCAGATTAAACACTTTTAAATGTAGAGTTTTTGATAAAAATATTTTGTAAAAAAATTAAAATAGAGTTTGATTATATAATTATAAAATTAAGTGTTTTTGAGGATATTAATAAAAAATTTAAATTAAATATGTGCTATGAGATTTTATTTTAGTGCTGGAATTAAAATGCGTAAATTTTTCGCTTTTTAAAATTGCTTTTCAATCCTAATCTCTACTCTTTATAAGTATTTCTAAAAAGTTACCAAGTAGTAAAACATATTTCTATTTAATTTTAAAGTGTTTTAGTGTAGTTAAAATCTCTCCAGCATGCTTTTTGTATTTGCAATGAATTGTGGTGCTCATGTGGATTTGGATCCCCTAATAGCTGTCACTTATGCGTGCTTGCTACTGTTTAATGGCTTGTGTGACGACTGACGACCAACATGCCACTTCAAACTCATCATAAAATTTTGATTAAGAAAATGACACTCCTTTTATCCCCAAAGAATAAGGTTTAAATACAACTTTTACTTAAATTAAGAATGTTAAATTAATCAAGGTCTTGACGCGAGTGATATTACCTAACCCATGATATTTATAAAGTTTGGGGATCAAACATTGACATGTTAAAGAAGAGTGTATGAATGTGTTTAAAAAATATTAGTAAAAAATTAGTAAAAAACAAAAAAAAATGTTAAATTAGAGGAAGGAATATATAAAAGTTAAAAAAAATTAATATATTTAATTTTAGTACAATATTTGAGGATGAGAATTCTATTCATCACACTTTTTACGCAATTTCCCGTAATACAAATTTAGCTATAAAAACAATTATTTTAGCTATACTATTATTAACAACGAATTATGGAGTGCCATCAACTCAATTCTTTAATTACTATTGTGAAAATATAATAGAGTGGAATCAGGTCTATTATAGTCCCTTTTTTAGTCACGATACAATTTTAAGTTTTGTACTTTAAAAAGGACAATTTTTATACATGTTTTTACTCAACATCCATTGTTTGTTTGCGGATTGGCGGTCGTACTCGTACTCGTATCATAATTTTGCTTGAGGCTAAAAGTGCCTTTGAATGCTGCAAGTTCTATATGCATATATAACCCAATTAATTATTGGGCCTGCAAATCACGCGTGGCTTATCAGACAACATCCGGCGACAACACAGCAACCTTCATTTATTAATCAATTGTACATATCCCTGACCAAGGCCAAATCTTTTTAATTTTATTTTATAATTTCTATCCTTATAGGGGGTGGAGTCAGTAATTAGTAGAGAGATCAGACGTCAGCTTTATTTTTCTATTTTTATTTTTAAAATAAATTTTTTATCATATAGTATGGTCAAATTTGGAAGGCTGTAATCCACAAATATTTGAACTATTGAATTCATATCAGGGAAATGATATATATATATATATATATATATATATATAAACAAATATGTGACAAAAGTTGGATTAACAATCAACGTGAAAGTCTATATTATAAGACAGAATAAATTATGACGGGAACTTTTTAATTACTACATATCCCAACACATATAATTATAATTATAGCGAAACTTTCGTAATACATAACATGATTTTTTGTAGTATACATGTTTTAGTTCATGTATACTGTTATTCCCAAAGGTACTGAGAGATCTAGAAAGGGGGTTGAATAAATCTTTTAAAAAAATTTATTTTTAAAGAGTTATTACCAATTTATAATTAAACAGGTTAATTAGATGATTATGCACCACGGAATGATAGTTAAGAAAAAAACCTTCAAATATTATAAGAAAATCACAACTCTAAATTTGGTGATCAAATGGGGAACTAAGTCACAGACTAAATCGTAAAGAACTTAAAATAATACGACAGGAAAGTAAATGTTGAAAGTAAACCAGACGAGAGATTTTAAGTGGTTCGGAGCACAAAGATCTCCTAGTCCACTCTTCTACTCCTTGAATAGGAATAATCCACTAAGGATGGGTGATCACTAAGATCTGTTCACAAAGAACAGTTACAACGACTGAATTACTAATATTCCTTCAAGTCACAAAAAGTTGGAACAAGTCACTAAGACTTGATTACAAAGGTCACTAAGACTGAATACTCACAGAAAAAATAATGTGTTTTAGGTGCTGCTAAGTTATTTTAAGTTTGACACAAAATGACTTAGTAACAGAACAAGAAGTTCAGAATCATAGAGTAGGAGACTTTTTGAAATGGCAACAGTTTAACTTTTTGATCGTTCATACTATACTATTTGTTTGAATTTGCTTACCTTTTATAGACCTTCCTCGAAATCTTCCAGTTGAAAAGTTATTGTTGCTCCATTAATACTTAGACACTTGTAGATCTCTGATTGTTGACTTAAAAATAAGTGTGTCAGCTTTCGGCTATGACACATCGCTTTCATAGTACTGACTGCTACAGAAACAAGCACGTGGGTGTTGTATTTTTACCAATATAGCTGTTAGACACAATTTCAAATGTCATTCTCCTTAGCCTCAAGAGTTTTAAAAAACTATCTTGGGATCTTCACTCTACGAAGATCAACACTGTCAGTCCATGTCACAGCTGATGCACTTTACGATTTTTCCTAATCGTAGAGTTGAGTGTCCAGTCGTAGAGTATCTGGCCAGGAAGACTCTACATTTTATACATAATTTCAGTGCACTCTACGATACTTGTATTTAGTCTTGAAATAGTAAGTCTTTGTCTCTTCTTTGATTGATGATCTCCAAATTTGCCCTGATTCTTCAATTATTGCTTGTATTCTACAAACACTGAGGTTTGACTTGACAATTATGCAAACTTGGAGTACTGACAGTTGTAGCTCTATGATCTTTAAAACTATGCTCAGTAGGTTCTACGATCTTCAACTACTTGTTTTACGATCGACTTCAAACTTAAGATCTATACATTAAGTTTACTCTACGAAAATTGATCAACCTAACAAATTTGATCTCTAAACTAAATCTTTTATATCAATTTTATTTTAAGGACTGAACAAAAGTTATTGATTACAAACATACATTAATTTCACATATCATCATCAAATCTAAAGACATGTATTGTATTAACAATCTCCCCCTATTTGATAATGATAAAACTAGTATTTACAAACGATTATCAATTCTTAATGCAAATAATTCAGAAATTTAAACATGACTTATATACAATGAGTAACTGTATTTATAGAGAAAAAGAATGAATTTATTGATAATAGAATCGTTACAAAGTGAGAAAAAAATTACAAGAAAAAAAATAATTTCTTTACCTCTTATCTCTTTTGCATGCTTCTTAGAGGATCTCTTCCTTTAGCTTCTCTTCTCCTTAGATAGCTTTCTCTTCCTTCCTTTGTTCTTCTTTGAGTTAATCTCTTCTATAGAATCTCTGGGTCCAAGGTCTGGCATGTTGAATCTTTCTTCTCCTTCTATGTGAACCCTTTGAAGATTTCTATGCATACAGGCTGGATCACTGATTGGAAGTCATGAGTTAGTAGGTGTTACTACACTCGATGATTCTGGCCTAGAAGAAGAGGATGGAGACTAGCTTTGACCCAAAGGAATGACATGGGGCGCATAGATATGAGGAAGAGGAGGATGAAATGATTACTGTTGAGGTAATCTCCTCTCCCCCTTTTTGTCAGTATCTCGATCGTGTAGTAGAGCATTAACTTTTTCTGAGAGCTGCTTGATTGTGGACACAAGTTCATGCATCTGGCTCTTTGAAAATGTGATGTTGTCTCTGGATTCTTGATGTTTGGCATCAACATGTTCTCTCTGATGATGAACAAGAGTCATTGCATTATCAATACGCTCTATCGACTGGACAACCGTATTCTTGAATTCAATCAACGAAGAGCTTATTGAGAAAACTTTGTCGAAGTGAAACTTGATAAATTATGCATTTATATTCTTAAGAGAAATCAAGGCCGCTCTATGTTCAGTAATTTGTTGAAAGTAAAGATCATAGTTTTTATAACATTTTTTTGTTAATTTTGAAGGTTAATGAAGGTGAATTAATTTTAAAAGTTACCTATCCACCTGAAGAGTTGAGTTATATTCTTAGATATATTGCATGAAGCCCCGTAGTATGAAATTCAATAGTCCTATCATGAAAACAATTTGATGAACAAATTAAATTATTAAATGAATTTTACATTTCTTAAAAAATAAATTAATGAATGAATTTATGTACCAACCGAGTCAACTCATCGAGTTTTAAAATTTGTAAATGAATGAATTCATGTACCATCTGAGTCAACTCACCGAATTTTTAAATTAAAATTTAATTAGGTGATGTGTTTTTATATATCAGGATTAATTATGGAAATGTTACTAAAGTAATAAAATTTATTAAAAATCATAATTAGTAATAAAAAATTTAAATAATTTAAAATACTTATAACTTTATTAAACATTTTCTTTTGAAGTCCCAATTTGAGATTGAAGTACATATACCATGAATTCTTACAATCAAGTACGTAATCCTAATTACAAATATTAGTGAAGTATTACATAAAGTATGAAATAATCTCACATAAACTAAGGAAAAAGATTCATATTAAAGAAGAATAAACCCACACAAATTGAGAATGGAACTAAAGGCCACAAGGTAGCCTCAGTTTTAATTACGTGACTAATATCTCACGCTAAAAAATAATAAATAATGTAACTATGTAAGTATAATATTGGACTAAGAATAATTGTTTCAATTGCATAATTTCATGGTAGTGTAACGTTTGTTGTTGTTATTATTTATTTTATTTTAAAAATAACGTTCTATTATTTTATATGAATCGATAATTAAATTAAATATATTTAGTAATAAATGAGTATATATTCATATAATCTTTGTTGCCCCTGCTTCGGATTTATTGGTCATGAGAGCAAAAAGTACTCTTCCGTGTTTATCTAAAGTCCAATTTATTATTTCTTGAAAAAAGATATTATTGGGTCCAATTTATTGAAGTCTAATTTATTATTTCTTGAAAAAGACATTTTTGAGGTTCCACAAGAACAAAACAATGTTTCCGAGTTTTTAATGGAAAAGAAAAGAATGAAAAAGTTAAATTTGAATATAAAAGAAAATAATATAAAATTTATAAGTTTCTTTTGCATTGTTATTGAATTTATAAAGATAAAAAGAAAAAAAATTATAATTTTACATTTAAAATACTATATCACCCTTATATTAGTTTTGTTATGTTTATAATGTAAAGAGTAAAATGGATTTTAAAAGATTTATTTAAGTTAATTAGTTCTCTATCTAGATTGGTCCATTTTTAGACGAAAAACTTTGGCAAGAAAGTGACCAAGTATTTCTTTCATTTTTTTTATTTCCTATTTATTAAAAAGCTTAATAACAAAATGATTGTCCAGAAAATTTAGATTTTCCATTTTTTTCATTTTTTTCATTCATTTTAAAACTCATTAACAGATTATAAGTCATAAAATAGAAATCACAAGTAGAGTTGGAGGTTACTTTCAAAGGGTGAGCATGCGTCTAGGGTCTATTTCATGCGCATGTTAGGGTTGTTAACGCTTGATTTATGAGTTATATTTATAAGACTTGCATCTCTCATTTCCATAATTCTTGCCAAAAGTTGGCTCTTTTTTGCATTATAACAAGTGATCACTGTGGCAGTGCTGGGCAGTCTTGCTTCATAAACACTACTAGAGCCACCGATTTAAATGCAATATTTGATGCTCAAGTCATTTTTTGCTCTCTAACAATGTTTTCGTAAGCAATATTTCTATCAAGGTTTGTTGGGTATGACACGATTCTTTATTGGATTTGGATTTAGGTATTACTTAGAATCCGTTTTGATTTAAGGAAAGTTATCTTTTCTAGTTATACTCAATTTAGTATTTTTTATCCTATTTGATTATGGAATTTTCTATGGCCTATAAATATAGGTGCTAGGATTTTGGATAAAAGATATTCAGATTCATTCAGAAACATTCTAAGAATTCTCACAGTTATCTCTTTATCTTGTACTCTTCAAATATTTATTTAGTGAATTTCTTCTGTCTTCCCCGTGATTTTTTTTCGATTTGGGTTTTCTCGTAAAATCTTGTGTTATTGCCTTTATTTTTTTGCGTTGATTTATTGTGTTTGTCATAGTTTGTCATAACAAACTGATATCAAGAGTCTGGTTATTATCGATCTATACTATGGCATTGAGTTCGACTTCATCAACGAAATTTGATATTAACAAATTTGACAGGAATATTAGTTTCAGTCTTTGGCAGGTTCGGATGAAGGCTGTTCTTACTCAGCAAGACTTGAAGAAAGTCATTGTAGGGAAGTCAGTGAAGCCTGTAGATATGTCTGACACGGATTGAGAGACGAAAAAAACTAGCGAGATGTCTGAGTCAGAATGAAAAACTATGGATGATAAACACTTTTGGCAATTCAGTTGTACCTTTCGAATGATGTGTTGTAAGAGGTGATAGCGGAAACTACAACTGTTGATTTGTGGAAGAAATTAGAGTCTCTCTATTTGACGAAGTCCCTCACCAATAGATTGAGACTTAAATAACGTTTTTACACCTTACATGTGTCAGAAGGTACTCAAATCAAATCTCATATCACTGAATTTAATTCAATTGTAATTTAGTTGCAGAATATTGATGTTAAAATTGATGATGAAGATCAAGCCTTATTGTTGTTAGTCTCATTACCTCCTTCATATAAAAACTTTAGAGACACTATGATTTATGGTAGAGACACTATCTCAATTGAGGATGTTAAGACGAATCTTATTAGTAAACAAAAACTAGATTCTGAGATGACCTTTTGGAAAAGTAATGATCAATGTGTTGGATTGTTTGTCAGGGGGGAGGTCAGTTGAGAGAAGTTCAAAAAGTGGCAGTACACACAAATCAAAATCTAAGAATAAGAATTTCAACTGTAACTACTGTCATGCAAAGGGGCATATAAAGCGTAATTGTCCGAAGTTAAAAAATAAAGAACAGAGAGGAGACAATCATGGTCAGATTAATAGTGGACAGAATGTGCAGAACCAGCAGAATCAGAAGCCAAGAAAGCCTGCTTAGGCTAGCGTTGCTGAGGATAGTGATGCTCTTCTGTTAGTAGCCGATGATAGAGAAAGACTTAGCAGTGATTGAATTTTGGATTCTGAGTGTTCTTATCATGTGTGTCCTACTCGTGATTGGTTCTCCACATATGAACCATTTGATGGCGAAATTATTTTATTGGGAAATAATTCTAAATGTAAAGTAATTGGCATTGGTACAATTAAAATTAAGATGCATGATGACATAATCAGGACATTGTCAAATGTTAGACATGTTCCAGGTTTAAAGAAGAATCTTATATCTTTGGGTACATTAGATGAAAATGGGTGGAAGTACACAGTTGAAGGTGGAGTTATGAAGATTAGTAGAGGCTCTCTTGTGTTGATGAAAGGAATCAAGGTCGGCACTTTATATAAGTTGAAGGGTTCTATAACTACAAGTTCGGATGTAATTTGTTCTTCAGTTACTGTAGATGACACCACTAGGTTGTGACATATGAGGTTAGGCCATATGAGTGAAAAAGGCATGGATGCTTTAAGTAAAAGAGGTCTTTTATTTGGACAGAAAATAAGAAAGTTGAACTTATGTGAGCATTGTGTCTTGGGGAAGCAGAAACGAGTTAGTTTCAAAACTACGGTTCATAGAACAAAGGGGACTTTGGACTACATTCATTCAGACATTTGGGATCCTTCACGGGTTCCTTCCAAAGGTAGCAGTGCACATTATCTACTAACCTTCATTTATGATTACTCTAGGAAGGTTTGGGTCTACTTCTTGAAACATAAGAATGACATTTTTGAGACTTTCAAACAGTGAAAGATTTTGGTTAAGAAGCAAACAGAAAAGCAGATTAAGAGGTTCAGATCAGATAATGGCCTTGAGTTTTGTGAGACTGAGTTTAATGAGTTTTGCAAGAATGAAGGAATTGTCAGACATTGTACAGTTGTGAAGACACCACAGCAGAATGGAGTTGCAGAACGGATGAACAGAACCTTGATAGAGAAGGTCATGTGTATGTTGTTAAATGCAGGTTTGGGCAAGAAATTTTGGGCAGAAGCAGTGAACACAACTTCTTTCTTGGTGAATCGTTCTCCTTGCACATCTATAGAATGTAAGATCCCTGAAGAGGTTTGGTCAGGTAATCCTGCTGTAGACACCCAAATTTTGCACTTCCTATACTGACCATGGCAGGAGGGCAAATTCGTCCATTGGGCCGGCCTGCGAGAGCAAGGGATGGGCACCGGAACGAACACTCGACGTCACCGCAACGATTTGCAAATCAAAATCGACGTGACAGCAAGGCCGTCCGAAATGGGCATGCCCGAATGATGTGGCACGTCTCCCAGTGATTCCCGGACTGCAAAATACAAGCCTGTCGGCGAAAACCGACGTCGCGACACGAGAAACGAGGTGCGGTTCGGAAAATGAGAAAATCAGCCCACCCAGCCGCGGATTGATCTGCGGCTAAACGATTAAAATAATGGTGGTGCGCACGGGACTCGAAACCAGGAAACCAGCTGAGTGCGATGGGAGGTGGGCCAGCCAGCCGCAGATTGATCTGCGGCCAGCCGCAGATCAATCTGCGGCTGGCTTTGGCCAGGCTATTTCAGCTCATTTCCTGCAGAAGGTTGAGAAGAGAGGGAAGAAGAAGGAAAAACAGCAACCAACAGCTCGGAAATGGGAAAAAAAAAAAAAACAGCAGCAAAAATAAGAGCAATTAGGAAAGAAAAAGAGTGAAAAGAGTGAGGAATTATACCAATGTTGTGAGATTACATCTCATATTTTCTACTCTACTCAATACACAAATTCATACATATTGTGAGGATCATTTGCAAGGTGAAAAAAACCCTTTGTTATAGCATGTTGTTTTACCATTTTTTGTTAAGCTTTTTGTCATTCGAATTATATTAAATGTAGTTGTTCTTGTATATTGTTGTGAATCCTTGGATTGAGGGCTATTAGTGAGGGTTCCAAATGGAACGAAATTCCTCCTAATGGCCCGATGATATCCATTTGGTGAATTTTTAGCTCGTTGTAATGATGTATTGTGCATAGATCGTTTAAATTGCTATTCTTAGGATCTTGTGGGTGTGTAGCGATTTTGGATGTGAGCCTAGGAGCGCGACCCCGTGGTCCAAATCCGATGATGGACATCTTTTGATATATGTAGTAGGAGCGATGTGGTCTTCATTGTAAATATGTAAATCATCGGGCCTTAAAACGACGCCAAGGCGAGAATCGTGTTTAAGGCCCCGAAATAGTGAAACTTGTGATTGTAGGCGTTTGGGGTTATTTTGATGGCTTACATGCCCATGAATAGCCCCGACGCGTGTTTATGCTCGATTTGATTTATGAGATGAAATTGATTTCAAAGATAAACGATAAGATTTTCATAAAATCAATCAAATTAGGTTGTTAGCATCACGAGGCTTAAAATGAGAAGTGTTAATGAATGTCGATTCCTCTTTAACGAGAAGGATAAAGGAAAAATCGTTTTCAAACATCACAAAATGGTTTTATAAAATAAAATGACGTTTTATTAAACCATTGTGCATAGGGTTAAAGAGATCCTAGAAATTGCCGTCATTGCATTCACAAGGCAACGTATAGATCTCGATTCCTATTTTGACGAAGGTTTAAAACTCTTGTTTTGCCAAAACGACACCTAATGAAAATCTTGCAGTTTTGACAATAAAAAATCAAAACCTTTCTCATAAAGAATAAAGCTTTCTCGTGTATGCTGAAAAGACATTCCGAAGCGTTCTCAAATTAAAGCACGACTTTCCCTAAAAAAATCCAAATGATTCTTTCATACAAACTCACCACGACATTCACATAGGCACACACACACACGCACACATACACACACACATTCAAGAATTAAAGGATAGGAAAGCATCAAGATTGCGGTAACCGTGTTTCACGGAAGTCGGGGGGTGCCTAACACCTTCCCCTCGCTTAAGCAAGCCCCCGAACTCTATGAATCTCAGTTCACAGACCAATTAATTCGGAGTCACATATGAGCCAGCGATTACGAAAACGAAACTCGGATGAGTTGGTACATCCATTTCAAATATACCAACTGGCGACTCTGGTTAATTGGCTCATCATAAAAAACGATCTTTCAAAACCCCGTCGACATTAATGCCGACCTTTTCCAAAAATCATTTAATTAAGAGGCTAAGAATTGGAAAAGACAAGAAAGACGAGAAAACCCGGCGTCGACAGCTGGCGACTCTGCTGGGGATATTAGAGGGCTTAAGCCGCGTTCAAGTCTTGATGTTATCCTATCCTTTAAAATTCATAAAATGTGTGTGTGTGCGATATTTTGATGTTTTACTCTTGATTGTGTGAATGTGTGTTTTGACTAATAAATGAATGATTTGAATGGGATTGTTTTACTTTAAAGTAATCATTTGCATGCGGTGAGGACGATGAATATGAATGTATGTTGAGAGAGTACCTCCTCCTGAGGCGAACCTGTCGGTTGCTTATTACTGGACTCGAAGGGGCTGCTCCCCGGAGATGGCTCAGGAAACGCACCACCCAAATCCGCTCCAATCGAAAGGATTCAGACGATTAGATTGCGAAGATTTGGGGACCTTCATGCCGAAAAGCCCGCGAGAGTAACCCTAGGGTAGGTCAGCCTCTGATAAACCTAACGAAAGGGAAGCTTCTTCATGCCTTTTTATCGTTCAATCAAATAAATAAATGTCATGTAAATGGCATACAACTGTCATACCGTCATCATCATAATAAATATGTCCTGTATCATGTGATTGCATCACCTGCACATATAAAGAAAATACTGACATGGTTTTTGCAGGAGGGCAATCCGTGCCACGTAGCAAGGTTTTCTAAAACTTCTAAATACTATCCTGTCATCAAACAGTGACCTTGTTTTGCAGGATAAGATTAGAGAACCGTGAATGCGTGGCATAACGATCACAAAGAACCCGGAGTAGGGGCATATTCGACCACACAAAAAAAAAACAAAAAAACAAAAAACAAAAAACAAAAATCATGCATTAGTGTTGACATGCATCTGCCAACTTGTAACTGTTACAATACTAAACTACTGCCCTTGTTTGTTTTGCGAGATTGCCCCTACGGCCCAACTAAGAGGCCGTAAAGTCCATACTCCATCCATCCAAATGGCATAGGCCGATAGCCATGAAACTACAGTTCTGCCACTCCAACAGTACGGCCGAATACGAGGGATTCATCCTAGGACTGAGTTTAGCCTTGGGAATGCGAATCAAAAAGATGATAGTAGTTGGAGACTCGAATTGGTCATCCAGCAGGCCATGGGAATATACAACACCAAAGGGCATAAATGGGACCTAGCTACGGGACTGCTGAGATATCCGGAAGCCGAAGAAACCCACAGACAAATGAACGAAGTATATGGCAATATGTGCGGAGCCCATATGAGTAGAATATTTTTGGCAAAGAAAATCATGTGAACGGGTCACTACTGACTAACCATGAAAACTGACTGCGATGCTCATGTCAGGAAATGCCATCAATGCCAGATCCATGCCACTACGATCCATGCACCTCTTAATGAGCCCCATTGCTTGACCTCACCGTGGCCCGTTGGACCGTGCAGTAGGTGATATCCAGGAGGGGGTAAATCCTGGAGTATGGCAGTGAATCCCGGCCAGTAGAAGATCAATGGGTTTTAAAATTCTGAGTTTTATTTCAAATCCTTGCACGCTCATGTCATTTTGTCATGTTATCCAAAAAAAAAAAAAGGATCATGTGCTGAAATGTTTTATATATATGACAAGCATTTTTGTTTTATGTCAGGTACCCCGATTTGAGGCATTCTAGCCTGACAAGCGATAGGCCAAATTTGAAGGAGGATCACAATTTTGGTATAGAGCTAGATTTCGATCTAATGGGGATTGAGCAGGACGAGACAGATATCGACAATACGCCTGGTGAGATCAAAGGATGGGTCGAGGGTAAACCCCAAACCCAGTTTAGACCAAACCATCGCCATCAAACGTTAGAGCCCCTAACGATCACAAAGAACCCGGAGTAGGGGCAAATTCGAACACAAAAAAAAAGAAGAAAAAAAAAAGAATAAAAAAAAAGAAAAGAAAAAAAAAAGAAGAGAAAAAATAGTCGAGTTGTTGAGCCTGTATGGAGATATGTTCGCTTGGTCCCGTGGCGACGTGATTGGATTGGGACATCGACTGCCCATCAAGGAGGGTTCCGACCAATTAAGCAAAAGTTGAGAACGTGGAAACCTGATTTGGAGGTTGAAAATAAAGGACGAGATTGTCAAGCGGTTTAAAGCAGGAATCATCACGGTGTCTATTTACCCTGAATGGCTTTCCGACAGAATCCTAGTATCACAGCCTGGAGGAGAAGTAAGGGCCGCATCGACTAAAGAAATCTGAACGATGCCCTTAAGGAGGAGATATATGACAAATTCAAGATCAAACATTTTGATTCAGTCATTTACCGGCCCAAAATGAATGGGGCAGTGGGGGCTGCAAATAAAACACAAGGACGATCATGGGAAGAATGTCCGCCAATCATCGGGGATGGCCGGATTTATTGTCGCTCACCCTGTTTGCCTATCGAACCTCAGTTCGCACATTTGCAGGGGCAACCCCTTACGCATCTCCCGGGCATACGACAAGAGGGTACAATCCCGGAAATTCAAAATAAATGATTTAGTCCTCAAAAGGATCGCGCCCTGCCAAGACGAAGAAATGGGGAATTTCGCTCTAAATTAAAGGGAGCCGTCGCGATAAAAAAATCCTCTCTGGGAGCCCTCATCTTACAAGGAATGGACGGAAAGGCATTCCCCAGCCCGTTAATTCTGACTCCGTGAAACAACTCTGTGATCTAAAAAAAAAAATCAAAAAATAAAAAAATCAAAAAATCAAAAAATCAAAAAAATCAAAAAAATCTCAAAAATCAAAAATCCCCAAGCCTTTCAACAAATCAAAGGACCAGATCTTTTGTCAGCCAGCAAGATACCGATGCGACCAGTACGAGGGAGATCACAAGAAAAGCAACTTAACACTGGGGCATTTATCAACTACCCAGGAAATGGTGACGTGCAAATTGGCACCCATGCAACAATCCCATCAACATGCACCATCATCATCAGATGCTACCTCATGTCAATCTTCAACGGTACGATCATCTGGCATTTGTCAAGCATAGTTTTCCCGGGATACGATGATCCGCTTGAAAGGAGATTCTATTTGACTTAATAGGAATCGGATTAATTCTGACAAGCAACCGTGGAGCACGATCGTGAGTATGATTAGACGAAGAAGGCTATTCAACCTTTTGATCGGGTACAAAGCCTTAATTCAAAGCAACGTTTGCGACAGAATCGACCTCATGTGACAGCATTCACTTTGTGTTTGCACAAACTTTCAGTTGTGGGGTATAAAACTATGACGACGTTGATGGCAATTAAACACGTAGTCAGACAGTCAATAATTATCAAGCTAATATCAAGAAGTCAGACGATAAATGATTATCAAGCTAATGTCTCGAATCGTGGCCTGGGTTATTCGAGTAATTAAGCCCGAGGGGTGTCTCTACACCTGGTGCCCTAAAGCCATCTGGTTTGGGAGTCGCTGGCCCAACACTCGTTACATGGGTAACTCAGAGCCTAAGAAAACGAGCATTACGGTCGAGGAGGCCCGAGCAGATTCGAATCGTGGCATGGGCTACTCGAGTAATTAAGCCTAAGGGGTGTCTCTACATCTGGTGCCCTAAAGCCGTCTGGTTTGGGAGTCACCGGCCTAACACTCGCTACATGGGTAACTCAAGCCTAAGAAAACGAATCTTGCGCAAGGTCAGGCAAAGAATGAATGGTGCAAACCACCAGCTTGTCTCGAACCGTGGCCTTTGTTACTCGAGTAAATAAACTCGAAGGGGTGTCTGTACACCTAATGCCCCAAAACCGTCTGGTTTGGGAGTCATTGGTCCAAAACTCGTTAAATGGGTAACTTTGAATAGCCTAAGAAAACGAGACAAGTGAAGTGGGCTAATAAAGAGAAAAGATAATACGAAAAAAAAAATAAAAAAAAAAAAAAAAACTCTCAGCCTTAAACAAGAGGTCATGGAAGAGAAACCCCTACTGAATGCTGCATCGCACAGTGCATTTGTCATATGACGTCAATCCTGCTAAGGACATTGTCGAGAATGGAGACAGAATACCTTTGACGAGGGAAGGTAGTTCTTTTGAATTCGACCTTACTCACGTACAATGACCATGAATGCTTGAAGGCGTTCTTACGATTTCCTAACCCGTTAAGTAGAAAACCATCAATTCACGAAGGATCGGAAAAACTTCCAATCTAGTACATTCACGGTTCACAACTTGCTAGATTGTGCGATCAACAGATATTCAATTTCATGTGCTTTAAACTGCATTTACTCTTTTGTCGAGATTATAATATCTTTGTGTTGAACTAACACTAACGGCCCGAGCCTTCAAGTTTCGGCATTTGTTAGTCATCTGATGTGCAGGATCTGGCAGAGCTGTGGATAGCTCAGCACGGTCGACGTCGCGAGTTTTCGATAGAAATTCTTGGTAGCGACACGCACCAAGGCAGGGGCAGTTAAGAATCGTGAAATGAAAGGAAGCTGAGGTTGCACAGAACTTCTCATCATTGAGCCTCTCCCCAATCCTGACTATCACTACCTCGACATCCAAGTGATCCACGTGCATGAGCATATACAAGGAGGATATAATGCGGGACAACAGCATATCGACCAGCAGAAATGATCAAAAAGTCAAGGAGCCAACATAGCTGTCGATCATCACAGAGAGCGAAACAGACTGCCTCAACTTGATGAAATGAAGACGACCAAGAACAGGCAGAATACCAAACCAATGTTGAAGTCTAAAGACTACGCTGCACGATGAGGCGTAATCCAATCAAATGTTGGCAAACGACGACGACTGTCGAATCGTATCATTTGACTTAACAGGGGTCATTTCTATCTAAACATATGTTGTGCACATGCATCTGTCCATAACATATCTGCCAGATCATGCATAACATCTTTTTCATGCATGCAGGTACGATCAAAATGAAAATCTTCAGGAAAGTACAAGCACGTCGCTTTCAACCTCACAAATGATCAGACCGTGATGGCTTTTGCGGCATAGTACGTGGACGATGTTGGTGGGAGATCCGGGACAGAGGCCGATCACACATCCCACTTCAAGAAATCCCTCAAAAAAAAAAAAAAAAAAGAAAAAAAAAAAGACAAAAAACAACAAACCCTGGGAAGGGCTGAGATCCACGCGAACCATAACAAGATGGTGAGCAACCCTGGGAAGGGCTGATATCCACACAAAAAGAAAAAAGACAAAAAACAACAAACCCTGGAAAGGGCTGAGATCTACGCGAACCACAACAAGATGGTGAGCAACCCTGGGAAGGGCTGATATCCACACAAAAAGAAAAAAGACAAAAAACAACAAACCCTGGGAAGGGCTGAGATCCACGCGAACCACAACAAAGATGGTGAGCAACCCTGGGAAGGGCTGATATCCACAAAAAGAAAAAAGACAAAAAACAACAAACCCTGGGAAGGGCTGAGATCCAGACAATCGACCGGCGACGATAACCGGCGATTACGAGATGGATGTCCGACGACGAAAACCGGCTCCGACAAGATAACCAACCGGCGACGATAACCGGGGGTTACGAGATGGGTGACCGGTGACGATACCCGGCCCCGACGAGACAATCGACCGGCGACGATAACCGGCGATTACGAGATGGATGTCCGGTGACGAAAACCGGCTTCGACAAGATAACCAACCGGCGACGATAACCGGGGGTTACGAGATGGGTGACCGGCGACGATACCCGGCCCCGACGAGACAATCGACCGGTGACGATAACCGGCGATTATGAGATGGATGTCCGGTGACGAAAACCGGCTCCGACCAGATAACCAACCGGCGACGATAACCGGGGGTTACGAGATGGGTGACCGGCGACGATACCCGGCCCCGACGAGACAATCGACCGGCGACGATAACCGGCAATTACGAGATGGATGTCCGGCGACGAAAACCGGCTCCGACAAGATAACTAACCAGCGACGATAACCGGGGGTTACGAGATGGGTGACCGGCGACGATACCCGGCCCCGACGAGACAATCGACCGGCGACGATAACCGGCGATTACGAGATGGATGTCCGGCGACGAAAACCGGCTCCGACAAGATAACCAACCGGCGACGATAACCGGGGGTTACGAGATGGGTGACCGGCGACGATACCCGGCCCCGACGAGACAATCGACCGGCGACGATAACCGGCGATTACGAGATGGATGTCCGGCGACGAAAATCGGCTCCGACAAGATAACCAACCGGCGACGATAACCGGGGGTTACGAGATGGGTGACCGGCGACGATACCCGGCCCCGACGAGACGATCGACCGGCGACGATAACCGGCGATCAACGAATCCCTGGGAAGGGCTGGTATCCAAACAATCAACGACCCCTGGAAAGGGCTGAGATCCAAGCAAACCCCGACAAACGGTGACACCTGTGGAACCGTATCAAAAGACTGTACAGGGGTCATTTTTCATCAAATTTACATTTTAAATGTTGTGTCACATACATTGAATAGAATGATAATTTTGTACGTGATCCATGCAGGTTAGGTGTCAAAGTCCTAGCCTATCAGAGTCAAAGGCTATGGCTGCCAAGAGCGATGTACGAGGACGAACTCCAAGGATGCCCTTCAAAACTAGTCAGGAGAATAACTTCCTTTGATGACAATGGGATGGAATAAGGTGATTACGAGAAGGGTGACCGGATACGAGACCCGGCGATTACGAGACGAGCGACAGATCAGGGATTGATGCATTGACACCCTTGCAAATGTGTTGCATGCCTTACATCTTGCGTTACATCATAAGTTGTATGTGTTGCATCATGTATGCACTGTCATTCTTATGCACTGTCATTCATGCATCGGGTGTCTATTTCTTTATCATGTTCATTTCATTTAACATTTCATAAACATGATAAAGAGGGGCAGCTGTAGACACCCAAATTTTGCACTTCCTATACTGACCATGGCAGGAGGGCAAATTCGTCCATTGGGCCGGCCTGCGAGAGCAAGGGATGGGCACCGGAACGAACACTCGACGTCACCGCAACGATTTGCAAATCAAAATCGACGTGACAGCAAGGCCGTCCGAAATGGGCATGCCCGAATGATGTGGCACGTCTCCCAGTGATTCCCGGACTGCAAAATACAAGCCTGTCGGCGAAAACCGACGTCGCGACACGAGAAACGAGGTGCGGTTCGGAAAATGAGAAAATCAGCCCACCCAGCCGCGGATTGATCTGCGGCTAAACGATTAAAATAATGGTGGTGCGCACGGGACTCGAAACCAGGAAACCAGCTGAGTGCGATGGGAGGTGGGCCAGCCAGCCGCAGATTGATCTGCGGCCAGCCGCAGATCAATCTGCGGCTGGCTTTGGCCAGGCTATTTCAGCTCATTTCCTGCAGAAGGTTGAGAAGAGAGGGAAGAAGAAGGAAAAACAGCAACCAACAGCTCGGAAATGGGAAAAAACAGCAGCAAAAATAAGAGCAATTAGGAAAGAAAAAGAGTGAAAAGAGTGAGGAATTATACCAATGTTGTGAGATTACATCTCATATTTTCTACTCTACTCAATACACAAATTCATACATATTGTGAGGATCATTTGCAAGGTGAAAAAACCCTTTGTTATAGCATGTTGTTTTACCATTTTTTGTTAAGCTTTTTGTCATTCGAATTATATTAAATGTAGTTGTTCTTGTATATTGTTGTGAATCCTTGGATTGAGGGCTATTAGTGAGGGTTCCAAATGGAACGAAATTCCTCCTAATGGCCCGATGATATCCATTTGGTGAATTTTTAGCTCGTTGTAATGATGTATTGTGCATAGATCGTTTAAATTGCTATTCTTAGGATCTTGTGGGTGTGTAGCGATTTTGGATGTGAGCCTAGGAGCGCGACCCCGTGGTCCAAATCCGATGATGGACATCTTTTGATATATGTAGTAGGAGCGATGTGGTCTTCATTGTAAATATGTAAATCATCGGGCCTTAAAACGACGCCAAGGCGAGAATCGTGTTTAAGGCCCCGAAATAGTGAAACTTGTGATTGTAGGCGTTTGGGGTTATTTTGATGGTTTACATGCCCATGAATAGCCCCGACGCGTGTTTATGCTCGATTTGATTTATGAGATGAAATTGATTTCAAAGATAAACGATAAGATTTTCATAAAATCAATCAAATTAGGTTGTTAGCATCACGAGGCTTAAAATGAGAAGTGTTAATGAATGTTGATTCCTCTTTAACGAGAAGGATAAAGGAAAAATCGTTTTCAAACATCACAAAATGGTTTTATAAAATAAAATGACGTTTTATTAAACCATTGTGCATAGGGTTAAAGAGATCCTAGAAATTGCCGTCATTGCATTCACAAGGCAACGTATAGATCTCGATTCCTATTTTGACGAAGGTTTAAAACTCTTGTTTTGCCAAAACGACACCTAATGAAAATCTTGCAGTTTTGACAATAAAAAATCAAAACCTTTCTCATAAAGAATAAAGCTTTCTCGTGTATGCTGAAAAGACATTCCGAAGCGTTCTCAAATTAAAGCACGACTTTCCCTAAAAAAATCCAAATGATTCTTTCATACAAACTCACCACGACATTCACATAGGCACACACACACACGCACACATACACACACACACATTCAAGAATTAAAGGATAGGAAAGCATCAAGATTGCGGTAACCGTGTTTCACGGAAGTCGGGGGGTGCCTAACACCTTCCCCTCGCTTAAGCAAGCCCCCGAACTCTATGAATCTCAGTTCACAGACCAATTAATTCGGAGTCACATATGAGCCAGCGATTACGAAAACGAAACTCGGATGAGTTGGTACATCCATTTCAAATATACCAACTGGCGACTCTGGTTAATTGGCTCATCATAAAAAACGATCTTTCAAAACCCCGTCGACATTAATGCCGACCTTTTCCAAAAATCATTTAATTAAGAGGCTAAGAATTGGAAAAGACAAGAAAGACGAGAAAACCCGGCGTCGACACCTGCAGATTATTCATTTCTTAGGGTGTTTGGTTGTCCTTCATATGCACATGTGAATGAGGAAAAACTCGAACCTAGAGAAAGAAAATGCATCTTTCTTGGTTATGGTTATGGTGATAGACTTTGGTGTGCAGATCAAAAGTCAATAAAGGTCATCACTATGAGAGATGTTACTTTTGATGAGTCCATTATGCTTCAAAAGAACAAAGAATCCTCTGTTCCTTGTATTGATAGTTTTAATAATGTTAGTCAAAAGGTGGAGCTTGAAGTAACTTCTCCTCAGGTTCAGAAATCACAGCAGAGTTTAGATCATGTGCCTACTACTACTGTTCCAAATGAAAATATAGTTCCAGAAGAGGAACATATGGACAATCAGTATAGTCTCACTAGAGACAAGGCAAAAAGGATAGTGTGATCACCACAGAGATATGGGTATTCAGATTATATTGCTTATGTCTTATCAGTTGCCGAGACAGTTGAGTATAGTGACCCTGCGACTTTTAAAGATGATGTTTCCTCGAATGATTCAGAAAAATAGTTGTTCTCTATGAATGAGGAGATGAAATCTCTTCAGAAAAATCAGATTGGGAGATTGTGAAACCACCTAAAGGTAGGAAAATTGTGGGCTGCAAATGGATATTTAAGAAAAAAGAAAGGCATTATAGGAGTTGAAGACTCTAGGTACAAGGCTCGACTAGTAGCTAAGGGATTCAGTCAAGTCGAAGGAATTGACTTCAATGATGTGTTTTCACCAGTTGTGAAACACAACTCTATTCGAGTATTACTTGGTTTAGTTGCTATGCATGATTTGGAGTTGGAACAACACGATGTGAAAACAGCTTTCTTGCATGGTGAACTTGACGAAAAGATTTATATGCGTCAACCTCAAGGATTTCAGATTCAAGGAAAGGAAGACCATGTTTACTTGTTGAAAAAGTCCTTATACGGTTTAAAGCAATCTCCTAGGCAGTGGTATAAATGATTTCACTCATTTATAGTTGGTATTGAATATAGCAGGAGTCAATATGATAGTTGTGTATACTTCAAGAAACTTCAGGATGGCTCTTTTATCTATTTGTTACTTTATGTTGATGATATGTTGATTGCAACAAAAGATAGTTCAGAGATTAGTAAACTGAAATCACAGTTGAGCATTGAGTTTGAGATGAAAGATTTAGGGGCTGCTAAGAAGATTTTTGGCATAGAGATTCAGCGAGATCGCAGAATTAAGAAACTGTACTTATCTCAGAAAGACTACATCGCGAAGGTGTTAGATCGTTTTGGTATGAAGGATGCTAAACCAGTAAGTACTCCTCTTGCTGCTCACTTCAAATTATCAGTTGAATTATCTCCTCATACAGATAAGGAGATTAGGTATATGTCAAGTGTTCCTTACTCTAGTGCAGTTGGTAGTCTCATGTATGTTATGATTTGTACTCGTCCAGATATTTCACATGCCATTAGTGTGGTAAGTAGATACTTATCACATCTAGGTAAAATTCATTAGGAAGCTGTGAAATGAATTTTAAGATACTTGCGAGGTACCTCCGATGTTGGTTTAGAGTTTGGAAGAAATGGCGATACCCTTATAGGGTATGTTGATTCAGACTATACTGGTGATCTTGATAGGAAGAGGTCGTTGACTGGTTATATATTTACCCTTGGAGGTTGTGCAATTAGTTGGAGAGCTACTTTACAGCATACAGTTGCTCTCTCTACTACAGAGGCAGAATATATGGCTATTACAGAGATTGTTAAGGAAGCTATTTGGTTGCGAGGCTTGTTTGGAGAGATCATCATGGATCATGGAGTTACTATTGTCCACTGTGATAGTCAAAGTGTTATACATTTGGCTAAGGATCAGATGTATCATGAGAGGACAAAACGTATTGATGTCAGGTATCATTTTGTTCGAGACATTGTTGAAGATAGTGACATTAAGGTCTTGAAGATTGGTACTACAGACAATCCAACTGACATGTTAACAAAGCCATTACCACATACCAAGTTCGAATATTGCTTAGACTTGGTTAGTGTTCGATGCACTTGAGTTGTGCATTTGAGAAGAGGAGAAAGTTCACTGTTTGTGCTATATTTGGAGGATTCAAGTCAAGGTGGAGATTTATTGGGTATGACATGATTTCTTATTGGATTTGGATTTAGGTATTACCTAGAATCCGTTTTGGTTTAAGGAAAGCTATCTTTCCTAGTTATACTCAATTTAGTATTTATTATCCTATTTGGTTATGGAATTTCCTATGGCCTATAAATATAGGTGCTAGGATTTTAGAGAAAAGATATTCAGATTCATTCATAAATATTTTAAGAATTCTCATAGTTCTCTCTTTATCTTGTACTCTTCAAATATTTATTTAGTTGATTTCTTCTGTCTTCTCCGTGATTTTTTTCCGATTTGAGTTTCCACGTAAAATCTTGTATTATTGTCTTTATTTTTTTACGTTGATTTATTATGTTTGTCATAATTTGTCATAACAAGGTTCCATATAGAACACAAATAATTTTTCTTATTTGCTTTAGTCCGACTCTAACTTTTTCTTATATACAAAGCGACTATTTCAATTTCCCCTTAAGGGCATTGCCTAACAAATTAATTGAGGAGAAGCTTTGGCACCACTTGTAAATGTAATTGGGAATTGTGCCATAAAGATTATTTGTAGATCTTTATTTTTTGTGCATAGCATGGATTTTATTGTTTATAGATCTTTATTTCAATGTATTTTTCAATTCTATGTAATTGTCATTTCTTGCAATTTTCCAATTTTCATGCAATTTTTAGCAAAACGTTTTTATGGATTTATATCCGAAAATTTGTTTTTATGACCACATTCTCTGAATGGACTAAATTTTGGTATTGTCACCCTTTCTGGGTTGGTTTGTTGCTTGGATTATGTGGATTGAAATGGCTTTAGATGGCTTAGATATTCGAAATATCCATTTCAAGTCCAAACGTAAATTAGTTAAGGCCTTCAAATATTATTTTCTTTCAGAATGTATATATGGCCATAATAAGGCTACTATATTCATAATTTAGTATTTTGAATGAAGTTAATGGCTAAAGCAAGTATGTATAGAAAATAACTGCATGTGTAACGATCGATTTTAAAGTAACTATAATATTTTAGACGGACACTTTCGAAACAAATTTAAAAAGAAACTTGGAATGACTTTCATATTTAATATAATTTGCAATGACTTTAATATTTCCATAAAGGAAAAGATCTTTAAAAATAAATTTTGCAACTTTAAACTTAAAAATGCTCAAATCTAACTCAGCAAACTACGTGAAATTAATTGTAGCCAATTTAGTTTTTTTTCAAAGTTTGAAAGTACATATTCTTCCTAAACTCTTACACATTTTACAATACTTTGCATTATATTATCACAGTTTTTCATATACTATCTAATCATCATCTATTTATAATAGGCTAATCTCATTTTAGTCCCTGAAAGTTTTATTCGTTTTATAATTGAGCCCCTAAAGTGCCAATCATCTGTATATGAACCTCAAAATACTGTTAAGTTATTGATACACACCCAAATCCTATATTCCGACCTAATTTTTGCTGAAAAGAGTTTTGTCATGTCATCATTTTCAGGTAAAAGAACCGTCGGATTACCAACTTGGGTCCATCGTGATTACTTAACAGTATTTGGGGATCCAAATCGAGAGGATTGGTAGATTAGGGGCTCAATAATACGGATGAAACTTTGAGGGACTAAAGTACTATTAATTAATTTGCCCTTTATTATATTCCTATTATATTTTATATAATTATAATATTATTTTCTTATTAAAAGGCCAAAACTAACACTTTAAGTAGGAATAATTATTCTCTAAATGAATATACTGAAAATGGCATATTTTCTTTGAAATTGTAATTGTAATACGGATGAATCTCTAAAATTGTAATTTATTTTCAAATATAAAGTGATCAAAAATAGTGAAATGCACACACAGACACATACACACATATGGAATGACACAAACACAAACTAATGCACACGTATATATGATATATTTAGACAAGCTCATTAATGCGGAGCAAAGTACGGGCGGCACAAATAATAGTTTATTATATTATTAAATAGATATATATTAATTTAAATTTTGAGAAGATAATTATAGTTATTAAATTATTAAATATTTATTAAATAATAAATATTGAATTATATATTATAGGTCACTTTGATCAATTATGAAGCTAAATATTTGAACGGAGTGCATATTTATTTAGTTATAATGATGAGAAAATAATTATTTTAATTTTATTTAAGTTTGTAATGGAATTCTATATAGTGTTTATGTTGACAAAGTTTACTTGAAATATTAATCCGAATAAAAGTATGAAACTCAAGATCTAATTAGTTTAAATTTAGTTATGACAATTAGTTAGTAATGAATTTACTATAATTTTTTAACTAATTTTACAATTATTATATGTTAAAAAAATTCATATATATTATTAACACAATTAATCGTGTGATTTGATATAATTTTCAACTTTTAATAAATGTAGGTAATATATAGTATAATGTGTTACTTATCTTAATTAATTACATAAAATTGTGAATGTTGACGTGGTCAAATTTTAACCTTGAATTTTGATGATGACTTTCTCATTGTGCTAAATGTTTATTCATGCAATTACAGGATATTGATAAGACAACAAAAGATTTCTTGAAACCTTGAGTTAAAAATGATTGAAGAAATGAAGGATTGAAGATAGGAAATCAATGTAAGATCCAAGTTTTAATTATATCTCAATCAAGGTTCTAGGATTTGCATTACATGAAATAATCATGGAAGTAATTAATTAATAATGGAAATAATTAATTGAGCTTTCAAAATTAATAAGGATAAAATATTAAATAATTGGGTAATGGAATCTAATTGTGAAAAACTGCTTCTTAATCAATTCCATAATTAAAGGAGCTAATTTGTAAATAGATTTTGGACTGATTCCTAAATTAAAATATGTTACCATGTTTATTGGATTAAGTTGTCCATTGTTTAGTTAATCGTCCATAAATTACTTAATTGAGACATCTACCTTCCAAATCATCATTTCAATTAAGTACATATTACTGACATGATTCCTTAAATTAATTATCTTGTTGGCCAAGTTTTATTGTTGATTAAAGTTCTCTAACTACTATCATTAAGCTGGATAAAATCAATTAGCAATATGATCTTGCCTAAAAATTTTCCTGCTTGATTATATATTCAAACGACTATATTCCTTCTCTATTATTAATTGGATTAATCGTGACTTGCATAAAAAACAAAAAGAACAACAATTAAAAATATTTCTGATTATTCCATCTCTTCACAAATACACTTGAAAAGGGCTGTTTATTTTTCTATTGTGAAGAATTATTAAAAGTTGTTGTGCTTCGTCAAGTTCATATTAATTTAAGCTTCCCCACATTGAGCTTTACTGGTGATATTTTTATATTACTCATTGATCATTTCATATTAGTTGAGACTTGAATTTTTTGATATAATTATTGATTTGATCACATAGTTTATTTTGTTATCATCTCTTAATCAATTTTCTAAACAGTTGCTAAACTAAGTGGTTAGTCTATTGTTTCTAATTCGAGTTGGATTAGGGCTTTTACAAACAAGTTCAAGGAAGCATAGGTGCTTAAAAGTGCATAAGTGCATGGGGAGCAAAGGTGCTCGGGGAGTAAAAGTACTCAAAGGTTGTGGAAACTTGTTTTGTAAAAGGGTTTAATTATAAATCAAGTCTATTAATAAAAAGAGTCTCTAATACTAATTGGTATTGGACGTGGATTAGGCCACTAGAATAGAGGTTAGGGGTCAAACCACGTAAAAATCCCTTGTGTTCATGTGATTAATTGTTTTACTTTAATTGTTCATTTCATACTTCAATTTAAATTATAAAACATAATCATAATACTTGAACACATATATTTCATCAGAAAATTATTTATTTCAACTCAGGTCTTTATTTGGTATAAATAAATTAATTTACAAAACTACATCAGTAAACAGTTTTTTGTCAGTTCTAATAAACCAGTAATCCAGCAAGATAAATTTATAAAATACAGCATACCGCATTTTCATACAAGAAGTTTTTAACTGATTACTTGAATTGTAAAAATTTAATATTATTTGTTCCCACACTTATTTAATCCCCCTTCTAAGTGTGCCTATCTGAATTTCATTTGGTATTAGAGCAAGACTCTACTTATCTTGGTCTTAAAAGTGACTTGTAGGGAAAGATTCTGACATGGCACAACTTGGGAAGATCATTCAAGAAGGTCAATCAACTTTTAGACCTTCACTGCTTTATGAAGCTAAAAATTACAACTTCTGGAAGTTTCGAATGAGTATCTATCTTAAAAGAGATCCTTGGGAATGGTGGGTTATGGAGAATGGTCCTGTCATTCCAAGAAAAAATGATGGTACTCCAAAGATCTTAATGGAGATGGGCTCAATCGAGATTTACATGGTTTCCTATGATTCTAAAGCAATGAATACACTCCTTAGTGGCATGGTGCAATTCGAAATTGACAGAGTATCCTCATGTAATACGGTTAAGGAGATATGGGACACCTTGAAATTTAGCCATGAAGGTGCATCAAAAGTGAGAGAAGTCAAGCTTAGTATGTTCATGTATGATTATGAAATGTTCAACCTTGAGAAAGATGAAACTATCAAGGAGGCACAAGTAATGTTCCTTGTACTCATGAACTCCTTAAAACTACTTGATAAATCAATTCCACAAAGTGAAATCAACCGTAAGTTACTTCGAGCTATGCCCAAGAGGTTTGCTTTTAAAGTTACAACTCTACAATATTCTCCTAATATTTTCTATATGGATACATTAACTTTATTTGGTGAATTAGAAGAATTTAAACATCAATTAAGGAGATATAATGATGAGGAGGAAATTCCTCGAAAGAAAGTATTAGCTCTTAATACAGGAAATGAAGAAGAACTAGATAATGATTCGGATGAGGAAATTGCAATGGTGTCAAGGAGGCTCAAAGGACTGCTACAAAGAAAGAATTTATCGCTTCAAACAAGTTCAAATGAAAGCAAAATGAAGATACTTGTTTTGAATGCGGACGCCTGAGTCACTTCAAAAAGTACTGCTTCCAACTAAATAATAAAGGCAATCAAGCTACAAAGATAACAAAAGGAACAAAACACTTGTTACTTGGAGTGATGATGAGTCCGATGTGGAAGTTGATGCAAACGACGAAATAGCTCAAGTATGTTTCATGGGAGTTGAAAATGAATCAAGTAAGGCATCCATTTCTGATTATAATCTCTTGAAACAAGAAAATAAAAAATTAAGAAAAAAAAATGTATACTTAAAGAACTTGGTAAATACATTAATGAATGAAGTCGATACATTAATAGATGAAAAGAAAGAAATTGAAAAGGAGATATCATCTCAAGAAGAAAAGATTTTGATTGCTAAAATGATTATTTAGAAAATTATAACAAAATTCTTTTCAACAAAGTAAATCACTTGAATAATGAAATTGAAAAATCAACCAATGAAGTAAAAATGAGAGATATTTGTATTGATACTTTTAATGATAATACACATTGAAAATACTTCAACTACTGAATTACAAGAAGAAATAAAATCATTGAAATTATCATTGGCTAAGTTTGTTCAAGTAGACGAAAATTTAACTGTCATGTTAGGTAAACAAAGACCTAGTTTTGAAAAATAATGAATTGGTTATAATCCAACACATAAAAAGAGTGATGTAAAAATGTTAAAATCTAGATCAAATTTTAAATTAGACTATTGCTCTCCTTTCACTACTTGTAAAAAATGTGGCTTAAAGGGACATTTAGATTTTAATTGTTTATCAAATAAAAGGAATTTGAAAGTTAGAAGTGTATAAGAAAAGTGATTTTCATGTGATTAACCCAAAAGGACCCAAAAAGATATGGGTACCCAAAGGATGAATTGTTTTTGTTATAGGTACATCTCAAAGCAAAAGTTACTTCTCAAAAATGGGTGATACTTTCGTCAAATGACGGGTAATAAGTCAAAATTCTTGCAGCTATCTCTCAAGAAGAAAAATAGAACGGTTACATTTGGAGACAATCGAAGTTATGAGATAATAGGTAAAGGTACAATAGGTAATGATAAGATAAATATTAATAATGTTCATCTTGTCAAATGCCTTGAATTTAATCTCATAAGCGTAAGTCAATTAATGGATAGTGGTCACCAAGTAGAATTTGAAAAAGATAAATATTCTATTTTTCATGGTACTAACAATGTTATTATAGCTGCACAAAGGGAATGAAATATATATACAATTGATTTTGAGCAACAAGATTATGTTTATCGGCAAAACAAGATGAAGCATTTCTATGGCACAAGAGGTTGGGACATGTTCATATGGACTTAATTAAAAAGCTGTCCACAAAGAACCTCGTGAAAGGATTACCAAAAATTAACCATGGAAAGAAAGGTTCATGTGCTTCATGTTAATTTGGTAAACAAGTAAAAATATTTTTCATTGTCAAAAATAAGGTATTAACTTTTTCTCCCTTGTAACTACTTTATCTTGGTCTTTTTTGACCGGAAAAGCATGCCAGTATAAATAGTAAATTTTATACGTTCGTTATAGTTGAAGTTTTTAGAGATCTTGTGAGGAACTTGGAGACAAAGTACAATTTCAAGCCACTACTAGAAAATTAGGATAAGTATTGACGTTTTTCTAACAAGAATGCGCACATATTCTTCCAATTTTTTTCCCCAAATCCCAACTCCCTCTCACTTCTCACTTGTCTCTCTCACTTCTCGGCTCTCTCACTTCATCTGTCTCTTTCACTTCTCAACTCCCTCTTCATCTGTTTCTCTCACTTACTTGAAACCTATGGCTATGTTTGTTTGTAAGGATTACACTTGGGATAGGACTATTAATCCCAAGTGTCTTGTTTGTTTTTAAATTTGAGACTATTAGTCCAAGGATTATAAAATAGCTTAAGATGAGGGATTATTTAATATCATGTCTAGCTAGGTATTATAATCTCATCATGAAGGATTAAAACATAACATGAGATTATTTTAAGTTATCTCATGAATAATCTCATGAAAAACAAACATGTGATTAGGACTATTTAATCCTAGGATTAATAGTCTTGGGATTATAATTCATGAGATTATAATCCCAAGATTATAATCCTTGCAAACAAACATGACCTATGAGTGTTGATACTTAAACCTCCTCCTCTGTGGGGCCTTTCCATGGTTTATGCCCTAAAACCCCTCCCATCGCCAACTCTCAAAATCCCTAACTTTGGGTCCGATAGCTTCCACGATTTGGGTCTGATTTCCACGATTTGCTCTGATTTGCTCACCTCCCTTAATCAGAAGGCACTCGATGAAGGTGAAAATCTTTTTAGGTGTTACCTCTGTGCTCACTTCTCTCGTCGCACTCAAATTTCTCGTCAAAGATCACAATCATTTCTTTGTTGCCTTTGAAACCATTCACGCCGCTGCTATCGTCGTCTTGAAACTAGCTGAAACTAAGAATTGACGGAAACTTTTAAAATTGACGGAACAGAGGAAACCAGCTGAAGCCATGGCGAAGGCAGAGCTCGACCTCGCTGCTCGGTCTCAGCCTTTCTCGCCATGTAACCACTCGACTGCTTAATTTCCTTGGCTCGGTAACCTACTGGCTCTGGCGCATTTCAGCAAACACCTTAAGCTCAATTTGGAATCTCAGTCGTGTTTTCTTATTTTAATTCAATTGAACTGATAGAAAATTGTGTTTTCTAGGGTTTGTGGTGGAGGCTCGGTTAGTGAGAGTGTGCAGAGATTCATTTGGGACAATTGCATAAGCAAAGCAGTAAGTTACTAATATCAAACGTTTTATTGATTTACAATCTGCTTAGTTATTGAGAAATTGAAGGGAATAAAAAAAAATATTTGGGAAATTACATCTTTCAGTTTTGCTTCCTGTCCTTGTTGCAGTAGCTATTGGTAGAAGAAAATGCTGTTGTGTAAGTGTAAAATACTTGTTAATTATAATAACAATACAGTGCTGTGGTAGATTACACCCAGGAAGGTAATTTTTTCGTACCAAAGTGAGAGTTTGAAAGACAAAATTAGAAAGAATTTGGCTTTAATGAGATTTGGTATATTAATTTTGAAAGTTGGACTCTATCATTTTGCAGTGTATCAAAAAGATAAGTTGGACTTTCAAATTGAGTTGGGAGTATGATATTGTTACTCTTATAAATTCCTCCCTCCGATCTGAAATATAACAGCCATTTTGACTATTTGACGTCAAATTTAGACATTTTTAATTCAAAATTTTCTGAATTCATTTAATTTGGCCAATACAATTATGCATATTGTAAATTATCTAAAAAGTACTACGAAGTATGAGATTTAATGTTTTCAAACCTTGAATGAATCACGTCAATTTTGCATTTGAAAATGTCTCCATTTGACTTCAAAAAGTCAAAAGTAACTCGTTTTTTTTTTTGAATCAGAGGGATTAACTAATGTAACATAGCTTAAAGGATGAAATGACATTTAAATTTAGCATGTCATAAACTTCTTCATTTTTTTCTTTTTGTCCAATTTGAGCCACTCTTAGAATAAGGATTACATTTATATTTGTACACATATGAATGCGTGGTTGTATGCACATGTAAATTTCCCTTCACATACCTGTGTATGTCTAGTGTTCCAACAATTATTGACCCCTACATCCATTTATATGTTTATGAATTAATACACAGATATAGATTTTAGAAGATATATTAACTAGTTCTTGCTTCGTTACTTTTATGTACTAAGTGAGAGGAAAAAGGTCTGCAAGCTTCATTTTGGTTGTCAAAGATATTTTGGAGAACCATCATTTAAATTTGCGTAAACAATTGATTGTTGGCTTCTGTTGTTCGATGTCAATCTCATCTCTGAGGTGTAGAAATGCATATGTTTTTGTAGTGATACTCATTCTGAATCTCATATCTTTTTCCTGATGGTAAGAACTTTATATCAAGTTTTTATGTTCTTGGAATCTCAATTGTTTTTCGTGGCTTTATCCTTGGACGTTGGTTGTTGCTTTGGCCTTCTATGTAGATTGTCCAGGAGCAGCAACTTGTTTGAGGTCTAGGAAGATGGTGATTCCACTGCAGTGTTCACTTAACATGCTTGAAGGAGATACTGGGTATGTTTACTGTTATGAAATAATATTAACTCTGTATTGTTTGCGTCAGATTTCTAACACACAGCATCACACATTCAAGATAAGAATTATGAAAGAAAGGAGGAATTTGGATAATTAGTTGATTTATTAAGACCAAAGTCAATAGATTTAATCATTTAGCATGTTTTTACTATATTTAAATGACACTGATGTTTCATAGAGTATTCATATGGCTAGAATGAATACAATTAAGTTTTATGTCTAGAATATCTTGATTATTTTGAAATTGGGCATTAGACTGGGGCGTAATTCTATAAATTTGGTAGTGTGATTACATGTAACCCAAGTTCCGTTTTAATCAGGTTTGAAATGTTTAGTTGGTTCTAGAAAAAATTTGTAGTCATTAGTCTTACTTGGTTACCTATATTTAAGCACAATTTTTTACCTGGCAACAAAGTCTGTTGGTCCCTGAGCAATAGTCTCTTCTATATATTCAAGTTATTTTGGAGTGGTGAAGAAAGGTGGTCTTTGATTCAATCCATTAAAGATGTATCATAGCTTCTCTATGGGTATGATGTCTGTGAACATAGTTTTGGTGGTGGTTGTCTAGGCCATTTAAAACACTAGTGTAGGGTAACTTCTTAAAATATACATCTTCTGCACAAATTGGTAGCTCCTTGTTCAGTCCTTAATGCTGATCACAATTTAAGTGTTTATTGTTCAGTGTTCACTCATTAGATTATCAAAAATAATGACACTAAAAACATTGTTTTACTTTGGTAACCCATTTCAATACTTAAGACTTGAGTGGTTATACAAGATAGTTGTTCCTCTCTCTCTATCCCTCTCCCTCTCTCCCTCTCTCCCTCTCTCCCTCTCCCTCTTTTATATATATATATATATATATATATATATATAAGAGAAAGATGTTGAAAACTCATGTATATGTTTGTTACATTCCTTTCAAATTCAAACATGGCTTGAGTTGTAAAATGAAAAATAATATCTCATTTTTCTCAAGTTTATAAATACTTAATAACACTTTTACTGAAAAACACGATGTAAAATCATTATACTGACAACTTTCACAATCTCCATTTTTGAATCAAACAGTTTAACTGGATTCAATACTTAAATATCAGTTAATACCAACTAAGTTTCACTGTTTCAGTACTTAAAGTTCAACCCCCATGAATGAATTAGCTCTATTGTTCAGCAGACACACATAGGGGTGTGTGTGTGTGTGTGTATATATATATATATGTTTCACAACTTGGTTCTGGTTATCAAGCAAGCTCATAGTTTGGCAATTAATTAATGTTTGCTTAGGTTGCTTGATAATTCAAATTGTGATTTCTTTCTTGTCTCTGGAAGTCTGGACTTTTATCATTCTTTTGTTAATTGTTTTAAGTCTTAAGTTGAAGCAGAATGATGGAAGAGTTATGTACTTGTAATCACCTTTTGATAAATGTTATAAATGTTCCCTTCATTTCTATCAGTAATCTATATTGTTTGATTATGTTCTTGGTTTATACAGTTGTTCGATCTGGCCCTCAAGTCTTTCCAGGTAAATCTTGTTTTGAGGTGAGAAATGTCTTACTTGTTCTTTTCTAAAGAAGTTTAAATGCTTTTCCAACATGAATAATTCTAGACTTAGAATTAGTTTCTCTGCTATGGGGTTCATGTTACTATTAATGCTTTGACCTAACTAAACTAGAAACTGATAATAGCACTCCGTAAAAGAACTGTGAGAAAATGTAAATTTTAGCAACATGTCACCTTGTTTCTTCCATATGCTTAACATCATGTATTATATTGGTATAGTTGTTCCAGTGTTCAAAGTTCACTAAGAAGAAATTTTTTCATCCTTTCTTTGTTGATATCTTTTCCTTGTTCCCTTTTTATTATTGCATTGTGAGAAACTTCATGGGCTTAATGCATAGTAACCTTTTCCTTCTCTCTTTCTGTGATTTACCTGATCAAGAACAGGTTGGTTCAGGTGTTGGTTTAGTTGGCATATGTTTGGCCCATGTAAGAGCCTCCAAGGCAAGTCTCTCTCTCTCATCTTTCCTCTACCCTGCTTAATTAATGTCTACTTACCAAGTCCTTGGTTACATCACTTGCATCAATCGGTCATTTCATTGCATATCCCATAAATCTTCATTACTAAATTGACTAGTACTCCCTGCGCCTCAAACTTCTACGGTATTTTAATATATAGTAGTGGATATGTGATATGCTATGCCCATAGCTTTTCAAAACCAAGTTTATATAGAATGGTCTATATGGTCTTATTTATTATAATTTGCAATGAAGCTGGATGTTTGAGATGGCAGTTATCTTCTGAAATCTATTCTAGTTGCCTTTGCCTATGCTTTATAATGTCAGATTTCTTCTATGACGTGCAGTGTTTTTTCCTGTTCAAGTTTGCAATGCTGTTTGGACATCATGAGCTCATGATACAAGTATAACAGAGGCAAAGCAAGGTCAAATTAAATTTGAACATCCCACACCCAAACCAAGAACTTTTATCTTGTCTCTGGAAGTCTGGACTTTTATCATTCTTTTGTTAATTGAACCCAGTTAAACTGTTTGACTTGTGGGAACAAGCTTATATTATTTCCTCATAAAATTTTGCTCGTGTACTTATTGTGGATAATTTAAATATTTGAGATTGTTTAGATTATATAGACTTAGTTTTATTTATGTTTGTATTTGCATTGAGAATTTACTATTCGGAGTTGATGTTAAAAAGAGAAAGATAATTGTTATCGATCTAGGAGGACAGCGAAGATTCGAAATGGTTTTAGAAATGGTTTTGTTATATACCTTATCATTTACTAAATGACTTTAAATTAATTATGATTGTCATATTTTAAGGGATGAATTATTTTAAATTATGTAATAATATTTTTTTATGTTTTATTTTATATTGTATTGTGTTTGTTGAATAAATATGTGCATTACTAATTTTTTATTTTTTTTTGAAATTTAAAAAAGCCATAGCGACGGTTATTGATCACAGCTATAGCGTTTCGAAAACCAAAGCCTATACCAAGGGTCAAGATCGTCGCTTTAGACATCTATAGTTACGGTCATGATCGTAGCAATAGTTTCTAGTGATTGTTGGTAATAAACAAAAACACGTTTTTGGACATCTATAGCTCTAGTCACGACCGTCGGTAAAGACCCTTAAGAGCGTAGCTAAATGCTTTAGCCATGTGGTCTACGGCGAGAGTCGGCAACCGTCGGTAGTACCTATATCATAAGGCCTATAGCTACGGTCGACGACCCTCGCTATAGGTCTTTTTTCTAGGAGTGAGCTCATAAGGATAAGAAGTGATTATGGTGGTGAATTGCGAAAAGACTTTATTCCATTTTGTGATCAAAGAGGAATTAACCATGAATTCTCCTTACCAAGGACACCTCAACAAAACAAGGTGGTGGAACAAAAGAATAGAACGTTATAAGAAATGACTCGAACATTACTACAAGAGAGTAAGCTTCTAAAGAAATTTTGGGCCGCAACGATAAAACACTTCTTGTTATGTTCTTAATAGAGTATTTATTTGTCCTTTTCTTCTAAAGACACCTCATGAATTGTTAAATAATAAAATTCCTAACATAAGTTATTTTAAAGTATTTGACGCAAAATGTTTTATTGTGAATACAAGTGATAATTTAGGAAAAATTGATGTTATATCTCATGAAGGAATTTTCATTGGTTATTCTCAAAATAGCAAGGCTTATCGTGTATTTAATATTAATAAATCTTGTGTTGAAGAATCTGCCCATATAACTTTTAATGAGTCTAACAATGATTTTCCAAAAGATAGAGATGAGGATGCAAGAATTTTAAAGACTGTTATAATTCTAGTGAACCAGACAGATCAATCCAACAGACTAGATAAGCCAAAACAGCAAACTAGATTCGACAAATAGAAAGGAATCAATATTATAATTAGAAATATAATTTTAATAAAAAATAAGTCTTATAATGAATCAATATTTAATTAATGTAGGAGTCTATAATTATTTCAAATATATTATAAATAAAAATTATACTTTGTGTATTAAAAAATTAAAAATATATATTTAATAATGACAATTAGAATAATGACTGATGTGTTTGAATTTAATCTTAACTCATTTCAATGAAATTTAGAGATAATTGTTAAAGTATATTAAAAATAAAAAATAAAAATTAATTATTGATTCAATCAACTCAAGACCAACTAAAAACGTCCCAGTTAACTCAGTCAGTAGTTTATTATTACTCTAATTATATATAATATATACCCTTTTCAATTTTAAATTAAAATTAACCTTTAAAACCCGTTATGGAAAAATAAATTTGTGCTTTATTAGAAAACCACACTACAATTTTATAAATGAAAAAATCGAGCGTGACAGCTTCCAAAGGTATCCTGTGCTTCACACAATTATTAGCTAGGCTAGCTATTAGTATATACCATACGCAAAATGGTATATCTTATAACTTTATATATTAATTTTTTTTAATAATATATGTGATACTGTGGGCTAATGTTATAATTCTTATCAATTAATTTTTCATAATTGTAAGTTTGTAGAAAATTTAACAATTCATAGCAGAACTCATACCATACCAACGAGCTCATAACCCAGTGAAAAAGACGAGAAATTGTTGTAAGATTGTTATATTTTTGATGATTTTTATTTTAAATATATTTTATTCGATACAATAATTAATTTATTTATTGTCCAACATAATACCTAACTCATATTGTTGGTGACTCATATTTGTTCCTATCACTTTCTTGAATTATGCCATTCTTTGATCTACTTATAGAACTTTGTAGCAACTAAAAACCTTTGAATCTTTAGCAGGAAAAAGAAATCAACTCAGCTCAACTCAAGTTAACTCAACTCATATATATATATATATATATATATATATATATATATATATATAAAATACAATAATAATAATAATAATAATAATAATAAATAGTAAAATGTGCTCCTCCGCACTCGATTTTTGATATGTACATTACCCTCATCCACTCATTCCTATCATTGACCATGTTCAAGATATATTATACTTTCCTTCTCTTTCTTTTTTTTTTTTTTTGGTGCTAATTTGGGAGTGGAGTTGAACCCAGGAGCTCTTCCAAGCCTGGCATACCAACTGAGTCTTTATGATAAAAAAAAATAAATTTCTCTAAACAAACCTTTTGTTGGAAAAAGCGAACGTAAAATAATCCCAATCATATGAAATACTTTTCTTTCTTTGGGCAATAAAATAGAAATTCAACAAACCCGATAATGAGAATAACACCATATAAGTTTTCACATTATTCTTTTTAATTTAATTTCAGATACTTTTTCAAATGAGTACAATTCCAATAAAGACGTCTACATAAGGATAGAGGTGAAAATATAATAAGATCTTAAACTTGTTTAGACAATTATTCAGCCAAGTTTTAGATGTATTGAACAAAGCTTGTGCCCAAAAGCGTGCCTCTGTACGTTCTTGGTCTAAATTGGCATAAGCTGGTCTCTGCCCAAAAACAAAAAGCTGTTATGTATAATCTTGTAGATGTTTTAGCTAGTGGAGAATATTGGTACCTTTATGCTGAAATATTTTTGTTTTTTAAATTAAAAAATAAAAAAATTCGGGTTCACTACTATAAAAGAAATAAATAACGACAATTATTTTCAAAATTAACTACTCCTTGAATTGTCCACGTAATTTAATATTTCAATACATTAACTTCCATACCTTAGCTGCCTTAACGAAATTGCATGAAGAGATTTAGCTAAAAGTGTTCTGCGAGATATTAACTCTTGTGACACCGCAAGCATGGTTGGCCGCAATTTGGGATCAGAGTGTACGCATGCAAAACCCAATGAAAGAACTCGAATGATATCCTGTTCAACTAATCCAGTAATTGGATGCGAGAGGCGAGGATCTAACATATCATTCAACATTATATTTTGAGTAGAAGATGACTTTGAAGGTGAGAGGAGCTCTCTTGGATGCTTCCCCATCATTATTTCAATTGCCACCACGCCAAAACTATACACATCACACTTTTCACTCACAACCATGGTGTAGGCAAGTTCTGCATAGTCAAAGAAGCATGTTGAGAAGTTCCCACAGTCCCATTTTAGTTGTCATATTTTTCTAAATATGTGTAG
The DNA here is from genome assembly GCA_034770075.1 of Aralia elata. Classification (NCBI taxonomy): domain Eukaryota; kingdom Viridiplantae; phylum Streptophyta; class Magnoliopsida; order Apiales; family Araliaceae; genus Aralia; species Aralia elata. Next base: position 22,289,224 of record CM068388.1, read on the forward strand.
CTTAGTTTTTAAATTGTCCTATATATACACCCACACACACACATTGTTTTTTCATATAATAAAATATATAAAACATTAAATACATAGATATGAAGTCTTGAAAGTTGAAATCCTTAATTCCAACTATCCTTACCTGGAGCAACATATCCATAGGTTCCTGCAAGTATTGTTTGATTTTATGACTCAGGATATACCAATCTTGCAGTGCCAAAGTCAGCAACAAATGCCTCTAGTCTCGAGTCCAATAAAATGTTGTTGCTTGATATGTCGCGATGAACAATAGGTGGATTGCAATCGTAATGCATATACGATAAAGCGTTTGCAATACCATTCACAATGTTCACCCTCGTGGTCCAATCTAACTCGATGGCTTCAATATCATTTCTCAGAATGCAAAATAAGCTTCCCCGTTCCAAGTATTCATAAACCAAAAACATGCATCTGTGGTGTAAACAGAATCCAAAAAGTTTCACAATGTTCTTATGCCTTATATTTGATAAGACTTCAATTTCATTCCTGAAACTCTTGTCAAAAGCTGGCTCTTCAGCTTCGAGCCTATGAAGTTTTTTTAGGGCCACTACTTTGCCACTTGGCAGTCTGGCTTCATATACACTGCCATAACCACCAGTTCCAATGCAGTATCTGATGTCAAAATCATTGGTTGCTCTGATAATGTCTTCATATGCAATATTTCCATCATAATTCCATATCGAACACAAGTTACCGTTCTTCATTGCTCTAGTGTGGCTTTGATTTCTTTGTGCCTTGTGTCGATAAAATAATACAATGGAAATCGTTATGAAGGTTAGGAAAATAGCCATTGGAAGAACAATCTTTAAAGTATCCAAACCTCTTTCTTTATTGTCGTTTTTGTTGATGATGATGCCACTGTTGTTCATGATATTGCTCGTAGACATCTCTTGACAGGTTAGGTTACCCTTAAGAGCATTGCCTGATAAATCAATTGACGAGCCACCGCAACGTTTGCAAGGACAATTTTGAATTGTGCCATAAAGATTATTTTGGGAGAGGTTCAAGTACTTTAAGTTTGACAAACTTGCAAGTTGATCAACAGGAATGGTACCATTTAAGTTGTTACAACTTAATATCAAGCGTTCCAGTTGGTTGCACCTTTCAAGTTCTTTGGGGATGTGTCCACTCAACCAGTTTCTCGAGAGGTCTAAATTCACAAGACTATTGCACTGCGTAAAAACAGGTATGGTTCCGAAAAGTTGATTAGAGTGAAGATTAAGAGAACGAAGTTGCAATAAAAGCCCAATCTTCACAGGAATAAAGCCATGGATACGATTTGCCGACAGATCAAGATGCATCAGGCTAATTAAATTACTAATAGGTTGGATTGAACCGGAAATTTGGTTTGAACCAAGGTTCATATCTGTCAACTTGCTTAAAAGGCCTAGAGACGAAGGTATTGAACCGGAAATTTGGTTTGAACCAAGGTTCAAATCTATCAAGTTGCATAAAAGACCTAGAGATGAAGGTATTGAACCATGAAGGTTGTTATTGCTCAGGTCTAGTGTGCTTAGCATCTGAAGGTCCCTTAATTCTGAAATTATGGATCCGCTAAATTTGTTCGAACTAAGGTTCAGATATATCAAGTTGGTGAAAAGACAGAGAAACGAAGGGATTGAACCATGAAGTTTGTTATCACCAAGGTTTAATGTCTCTAGCATCTTTAGGTTCCCTAATTCTGAAGGGATGGAGCCGTTTATTTGGTTTGAATTGAGGTCCAAATGTCTCAAGTTGCTTAAAAGACCTAGAGATGAAGGGATTGAACCATCAAGTTTGTTATCACCTAGGTCTAGATACTCTAGTATCTTCAGGTTCCCTAATTCTGAAGGGATTGAACCGCTAAAATGATTCGAAGCAAGATACAGAATGGTCAGATTTGTCGGCAAAGAACCCAAAGCTGAAGATATTGAACCATGAAGGTTGTTATTGCCCAGGTCTAGTATCTCTAGCATCTTCAGGTTCCCTAATTCTGTAGGGATTGAACCGTTAAAATTATTTGAATAAAGATACAGAGCGGTCAGATTTGTCGGCAAAGAACCCAAAGCCGAAGATATTGAACCGGCGAGGTGATTCTCAGATAGGGATAGAACACGCAATTTGGTCAAATTCCTAAATCCTAAGGGAATGAAACCACTAATATTATTACGATAGATGGAAAGTGATTGTAGTTGGGTGAGGTTAGCCAAGGAAGGAGGTAACTTACCTGTAAGAAAGTTATCAGACAGATAAAGGGATGTGAGTTTTGAAAGCATACCAATTTGGTATGGGATGCTACCATGCAGTCCACATGAGCCAAGATGAAGAGATTCAAGGTTGGGAAATGATGAAAAATTCAACTTCCCCACCTCGCTTCCTAGTTTTATGCTTTCGTATCTGCAGTAAATGGACAGTCTTATATCAGTGACACTACCTGCGTTATTGCAACTGATACCTCTCCAGTCACAATGACTTTGAGAAGTGTTGACCGTAATAATAGAATTACTATAATTACTATTAATCCCCCACCAGCCGCTGCGGAGTAGAGCTTCAGCCTCCGCTGATTTTGCTGCTGCTACTACTATAAATGTCTTATTTGCAAAAGAAGCCAGCAGAAAAAGTAGCAGTGCACAAGTGATGAAAGAGGAGGACTTCATTAATTTCGTGTTTTTAATATTTCGAAAAGATTATTCTATATACTTTAGAGTAACAACTGATGGTTGGATTTATAATGTAAGGGATATTACTTAATTGAAGCCGGGAACACAAAGACCGGAATATTTGGCAGGGGAGACTCACTTTATCGAGTCTTCTTATGTTACGTTTGGATTGGTAGAATAGGAGGGAGAATGAAATAACTCATTCTTATTTAATGAAAAATATTGTGTTTGGTTCCTTGAGAGATGGAGATCATATGAAATAACTCATCCCAACTAAAATAAAATGAAGAGTGAAATGATTCATTCTATTTCTTCAATTTAAACGTAGCATTAGTCTTTCGTGGTGTGAAAGATGTATGGAGACTTTGCTGTACCAGTACCACAATTTATTCTTAGTTTTGATGGGTGATGGCGTGAAGATGGTGTGAATACTTAATGTTAATGCCTAATTTTAGTTTTTGTAGTTCCTTTATTTCAAAATATAAAAATATTATTGATTTTTTATAATCAGATATTTTTAGACTCAAAATTTACGTAAAATTTTTTAATTTTAGTTAATATAAGGAAAAATATTACACACTATCTAAAATGTATTACTCATTGTACGATTTATTGTTTCACAATTTTATTGATTATTTTAATTTTAAATTCAAAAATATCTCAAATTATCTTCTAAAAGAATAACAAATTTATAATTTGGAACGAATAATAATTAATTGATTCCTTGTTAACATTAATTTTTTTTACTTTTAAAAATAAGTTCATTAATTTTATACAAACTTTTAATTATTTTTATTCAGTAATCAATTAAATATGTTAAATTAGTCTTATATTTCAAATTGAAGTCTAATGCCATCATAATTTGAAAGTAGCGTAAAGTCTAGTGTCATCATAATTTGAAACACTATTTGACATAAATAATTTAAAACACGTTTAAGACTGGAATTATATTCGGAAGGGGAAGATTTACTCTCTCTTCAAATTGAGTCTTCTTGGTCTTTGTCGGGGACTGAGTGGTCCCTAAAGGTAGAGATAGAACGACGAATGTGAGTAAATTGATTGTGGTGCGGAGACTTTGCTATACCATTATGATAATAAAAATTAATTTTTTTTATTTAAAAAAACCTTTAACTGAAACAAGAAACCCCTAAGGACATTTCTTTTACATAATGTACTCGATCATGTAATATAAAGTACTTATATTTTAAGCAATTCTAAAAATATTTCAGAAATCAATTATTTATTAAAGATATTCTTCTTTGGAACAATTTGTATACTCCATCTATTCCCCAAAAATATTTTTATTTTGATTTTTCAAAGTTAAATTATGAAATTCTAAAATTCAATATTGATGTGTAATAATTTGATTTTAGTTCTCACACACACACACACACACACACACACACACACACACACACACACACACACACACACACACAAATATATATATATATATATATATATATATATATATATATATATATATATCGATTTTTATTGCTAGTAGACTAATCGTCATAGTTTTTGATTTATATAAATACATGGGTAATTGATTGAGGTGTCCATTTCCAGCAAAAACCAATTTCTTTTAATAGCAAGATAAATATTTTTCCGTTGTTTAAACAATCAATAAATTACTAGTCAGCAGTACTAGTACCAATTATAAGATTTATTATAGTCAAAATATGGTTGAATTCCATAGATTTTGAGCTTTAAAATTTCGTTAATTGATTTTTTGTATGACTCGTTTTTTGTGGTATAAATGCAGTATTTCAAAACATCCAAACTCTGAACTAAAAGAAAAGTAGTGCTACCAATTATTTTGTTAGCTTAATTCTGGTAAGGGGTAGCTTTCAAATTGCTAAGAAATTAATAATGAACGTTGGATTCTATCATTCTAACGTGAAGGAGCCTTAAACCCAAACAGAACGTTTAAGACTGGCCCTGTTTGGCAGGGAAGACTGAAGTCGTTTTAATGCACGGTTCTGGTAAGCTTCTTAGTCTTGGTCTTTGTTGTGAGAGATTTTTTTTTTTCAAAATTAAATAAGTGGCGCGAAAGATGTGGTAGTGGAGTTTGCTATAGTACCACAACTTATTGCTATTTGTTATTACTAGGCCAATTTTCGTGCAAATCACACATTGTTTTACTATGAAATTTTTATATAAATATATATTAATAAATGATGATGATAACATTAAATATCTTACAACAAAAATTATTTTCATTACTTATTATTTATGTAACTCCTTTACTTCGATACGTAAATTGCAATAACCATTTCATACGACTATTTGATCTATTTTCAATAAAATATTTCATCGATATGTCAGTTACTATTTAATAATATTTATTTGAAATTTTGTGAAATTCTTGAAAGTTTTTAAAAAATAAAAATTCAAAGTATTTGTGCACACTTCTTACTACATTATATATATATATATATATATATATATATACACACACACACACACACACACACACACGTATATATATTATTAATGGAAAAAGAATTTAAGGCATGCCTTAGTCAAGTTAAGCTAAAACTATATAATAATTTCAATGAATTAGCATAATTTTGCATAAAATTTATAACTAAAGATTTCTTTTATAAAACTCTAATATAAAAAACTTAACCCTAAAAGGTAAAACTATATCGTTTTATTAAGTAATCTTAGCTCAAACATAACATTATATTTTTTTTTCTTATATATTATAACTATTAATGTATAGTGTTTTAGTTTTGCTGCACAATATTATACTCCTCCCATCTTCAAAAGGATTACTAAGTTGATAAAATATTTTGTCCAGTTTAAAGTAGACTACTAGGTTAAAGCCTCTCCCCCTAGCGATGGTACTCATTAGCCAGCTTATGTTACAATCACTATATGAAATCAATACGGAAAGTCATTCCAGCACTAACACCCTTCCACTGAAAGTAATATGCCCTCAAGCCAATTATATTTGATGTAATAAACATTTATTTTGTAATCTTATTCAAATATTAATAATAGAATAAAAGGCATATTTTATCCATGTTAATTGGTTGAATTAATAAATGTGATGAACCCATAGTTTTCGAGCAATACTTTTAGAATCATGATGAGATCATGCTAGTGAGATCTAAATTCAAGAGAGCTCAAAACTAAAATGTTCCTAATCGTTGGATCACTAATATTGGGATTACTGATCCGGATAGATTAGTACATATTATGCTTGATCTTTAGAAGATGATGATTGATCTCATAATCATTTGTGTGGAGACACTAAAACAAGTATGTAGGTGCTTATTGGAGAATAAGTTCACTAAACGTGATTCACTTAAAGAACCCTAATGGAGTTTTATTCACCTGTCAATAGGGAAATCCTTAAGTGATAGTTGTACAAGTGATCCTTGGACTTGAGATCATCATAGTATCCTGTGTATGTTAAGTTAAACTTTGTCATATTCTTTAATACGGGTATGTCATAGGGTATGTACGGGTATAACAAAGTATACATGGAGATAGGTGAATGATCGACAAAGGATCTACCACTTCTAATAAATGGAGAGAATGTCCTATGCGATTTGATAAATGACAACTCAGAAATTCCTGGCTAGGGTTGAATGAAAATTAGAAAGGAGTTTCTAATTTACATTAATCGGAGTTGTGCATTCTTAAATCGAAATGCATATGATTAAATAAAATAAGACTTGTCAGTAAATTCATGTCTTATATTTAATCGGGACATTGCATGGTAGAAGGATTGAATTGTACGGTAACTACTACTGAATAGGTTCTATGTGATTAAACGTTGCTTTCATATTATACGGATAGTCATGATACATTATCGTAAGGTGTCCCTCATGATGTAGAATAAATATTATTTATTTATATATGAATTAAAGGAGTTTAATTCATTGTAAATAATATTAGAATAGTTCTAATTTATTTATTCTACGACCGACATAATATTGAACCTAAAGAATCACACCGCAAAAGAATAATATTATATTGAAAACAATTGGCTTAATGATAATAAATTAAGTATTTAATTTATTAGTTGAATAAATTAAAATGCTTAATATTTATAATGATATATTTGGAGAAATATTGAATTATAAATTAATGAGAGAAATCTTATTATTATTATTATTATTATTATTATTATTATTATTATTATTATTATTATTTAATTCTTAATTAGATTGAGAATTAAATTAAATGGAATGCAAATGCAAATTAAAGATTGGAAGAATACTTGCTTAATGTTGATTAAGCAAGTAACATGTGTTAGTTGCATACATGAATAACATGTGTTAGTTGAATACATGAATAACATGTGGGTTAGGAGCAAAATGTATACTTGCATTTTGTGTAAGTATGGTATACTTGCAAGTATCCTAATAAGATTAGGGTTTCCTAATTAATATGAATGAACTAGCCTCCATCTTATGAGTTAAGAGAATATCTAAGAATACATGAAAAATAGATATGATCTAAGTGTTCTTGAATAATAGTTCTTGTTGTTCTAATTATTCTTAAGAGTTAGGAATAAAAGAATTAATTGGATTAGTCATCCAAGATTTCTAGGAAATCAAATATTGTTCCTTGTATAATTGTTCTTGGTGGATTACCTTTAGAGTTCTACATACACTTTGTAGCTTAAGTTTGATCCAAGGATTGAAGATTGGAGGAGCTTGAAGAAATCAAGAGAGGAGTAGATCTTGTAGCGGTTCAAGAGTTGAATCTTCAAATGTATTATTTCTTGTTATTTCTTTTCAATTAATAGCTATGTATAAGGTGATTCATGGGTAAGTTGCAAAAATTTTAATTTCCATTTTTCGTTGCGTATTTCAATATGATTGTGATTCTGCAAACTAACATCCACTCCATCACTGCTGCTACCGGGGAATGGATTGGTGACCTCCTGGAAAGAGCGATGTGCTTGAATCTATAGGCCTCACTCACAGGTATCTAAGCAATTCTTCGAGGTCCTCCCTTATTGAGAATCTATATGGCTTTTTTCGTCTCTATTATTTGATTTTTCAATAGCCAAAAACTGGACTTTCAGGTCTACGAGAGGTCAATGTACTAAAGCCCTATCCCTGCCTTCGAGGTCAAATATCTAAGGAATCTAAATCCCTTTCGAGCTGGTCCCTTGTACACGCTAAGAGAAGAGGAGAGATGTTCGTAATTACTACCACAAGAAAGTCCCCCCTATCTCTAAAGGGGCCCGTCACTTCCGGCCAACTCTCCCTTCTATGCTACCTGACCAAAAAGATAGTACGTACCTAACTCACAGGCTCTGAGTTCCTTGCGGGGCTCCTCATGTTTACGCTTGCTTGAATGCTAAACCGTATGGAGCCAGCGTAAAGTTTGTTCTATCTTTCATGCTATTGGCATACATATTAACATAAAGTCAGCCTCCTTAGTTAGCTCATGAATCAACATATGAACTATTGCGCTAAGTGGTCGCAAAGTAGGTGCTTTTGTGCATGGCTCTTCACTCCAGCACTGAAGTATTCTGTATGACTCTTGGAAGGGAAATAGAAGGTTATTGACTACCTCAGACCTTACTCGCAAAGACTATCCACCTTCAGTATTTGGTACTTACTTTCCTCCTCCTAACAAAATGAACTAGAAGTAGGACCAAATTGAGAGAGCGTATTATGGGGGACTGTCAAGCACATCCGACAAGAATCAAGGGGGATCTCGTTGTTGCATATCTCAAGTCGGAGCAAGGTGCCATATTCGGACGAGGATGAGCAAAGTCAACCAATCAACTAGATAAATTTTTGCATTGATTAATTTACCCTTCACATTAATTCTCTCTCTTTCTCTCTCTCTCTCCAAACCCAAAACCCAAGAATAGATTAAGAAGAAAATTTATACTCTCTCCTACTTTTTTGGTTACCTTAATTTGTGTGAAAATTATCCTTTTGTCATATTTTTGGGAACAGAGTAGATGCCTGCAAATTTATCAATAAATATTTATTACGACTTATTCCAACCTTTATATATAGACATTAGTTTTTGGGATTATAAGACTTTTCTAAATAGTTAATTATATGAACTGTGAATATCTATTAATCATGTTTTTACCACCTTATGATATAGATTCAACTTTTAATTTATTATTTTAAGCTATTCCATATAAAGTTTATTCTCTTTAAGAGATGTATATATGATTACCATTCAAATTTGATAAGAAATTGATGGAGGACAAATATCACTTTTCAATATATAATATACACTTTTTTAGTAACAATATATGTTATAATGAATAAAAATATGCATTTTTTGATTTACAATAATATATTAAAATGTTTACACATATTTTATATGCTTATATATTTCTATTGTGTAAAACAATTATTATGCACATTAGAAATGCTAGCAAAAACTTTAGTTAGATAATTAAATACATAATAATTGAGCTCAGATGAAAAAAAAAAAATAAACATAGTATTGTACAATGAAAGAAGGTGATATTTAATAAAAGAGAGAATATAAGGGAAGAGACCAAAAATATTCTGATCTAGATTCATAATACTGAAAATATATTTCACTAATTTATAAATGGTATATTTTTTAAATGGTTTTGGACTCTACATAAAATTAAAAGATAAGATAAATAGGAGAAATTTATTAGACTTAAAGTATGTTTTATTATTATTATTTTTATTGGTAAAAAAAGTTAGAAATATCAAAGTCTATAAAAATACTCGATTCAATGATAGCGGGTGTGGGTGGTCAGTTTCATGACAGTGAACGTATAAAAGAGAGAACAAAAGGGAAGAGAACAAAAAGTATTATGATCTAAATTCATAAATTATATAGGTAATACTAGGAGTTTCAAATTTTTAGTCTCAAAAAATGTCTCAAATAATGTATCATCATTATATTGATTAGATAAGTCTTTTGTGATTTATTCCATTATATTGGTTAGACAAGTCTTTTGTAATTGGCGTTGTCATAAAGTACATATTATTTTATTCAATGTCACACCATTTGAGACGTATTTGTGACTAAAAACTTAAGGCCTCTAGCATTACTCTTTTTACATTATATTGCACTAATTTATAGATGACAAATTTTTTAATGATTTTGGACTTTACATGAGATAGAAAGAAAAGATATATGAAAAGAATGAGTTTATAAAATTTAGGTATGTTTTATTATTATTTTTTGTATTAACAGAATAAGTTTAAAAATATTGTAGTATATTAGATTGCTCGATTAGGTGAGAGCGAACGTGGGTGCTCAATTTCGTGAGAGCGAATGTGGGGATTTTTTTCTTACTAGCATTATATATTCTAATGATACTCTTTATGGTACTAAAAATAAGATATATTTTTACTCTTTAAGTCAATGTAAGATATTTTAAAATTGATGTAATTTATTTTAAGTGTTGAAAATAATAAAAAATTTCATCAGTAATATTTTTTAAATAATTTATAATATTTATAATTCTGTATTATATTTTTAAAGTAAAATTGATACTTGTCAATTCTCATACATAAGTTTATCATGAATAATACCAAAGGTGATAGCATATGACCACTTCATTTATTGTGCGTGGTCACGAGTTCCAATCTATTCTCCAAAGCAGCTAGCAGGCGCTTCGAAGCAAAGACAAGTTTTCTTAAGTTCTACCGAGTTCCCTTCTTTGTTTAAGATATATCAAATGTACCAAATAATTTCAATAGGTATCTTACATGATATGGGACTTATCCTCTTTGATTTTCTTAGCTATTCTATTCAAATTGTAACAACCTCCACAAATCTATTTTTATCTCTTATATCATGTATTTGTATCTCTATATATATGTTGTAAATATTAATGCAAATCATCAAGTTCAAGACTTATTGCTTGATGTTATATGGTATCCGAGCATTTTGATTAAAAGCTTAATTTTTTTGTTAATCAGTCCATGGCAGACTCCATTATTTCCTCCAATGCTCCGTCTCACCTTCCTACCAAACTCACTCACGCCAACTTCACCGTGTGGAGAACCCAGCTTTACTCCGGTCTCATAGGCCACAACCTGCAGCTTGGTTTCATTGATGGCTCACACCCGCCTCCTTCCAAAACCATTCCTGATCCAAATGCACCTACAAAACGTCTCGATAATCCGGCGTATCTTCCATGGCTTCGTCAGGACCAACTCATTCTCAATGCCATGCTCGGCAGTTTCATCGACACTATTCAACCACACATCTCCACCCTACGTTTCCTCCTCTCAGGAAGCATGGGAACATGTTCTCATGACCCTTTTCGAAAACAAATCTTGTTCGCGGGTGATATCTCTCAAAGAACGTCTTCTCAACAATCCTCACCGCACTTTATCCATTTCGGAATACCTTTAAGAAATGCAAGGTATTGCCAATGATCTAGCCCTCTCGAGGATAACTTAATTCTCCACATTCTTGATAGCCCTAGTCACTCAAATAATGTCTCACTTGAATTTTTTTCCTCGCTATTTTTTTTAGTGAAGGATCTACACACGGGGGCACCACTTCTTCACTGGGAGAACATAAATGATGTTTACTACCTTCCGCATTCACCCACTCCACAAATTCATTCCACCTTCAAAACTCAAATGGATGATTAGATCAACGTCTTGGCCATCCATCTACGCGAGTGCTGCATTCCATGCATTATCAAGTTCAATAATTTAGGCTCTAGCTTCCCTCCCAATAATCATTTCCATTGTAATTTTTGCAATTGTAATAAAAGTCATAAGCTCCATTTTATGAAAATTCTTTAACCAGTTCTAAACCTTTGCAGTTAATCTATACTGATGTTTGGGGACCAACCGTATTATCCTGCGATCATTTTCGGTACTACTTACTTTTTGTGGACCATTATACACGATACATTTGGTTATATACCATGAGAAAAAAATCGGACATTAGTATCCTTTTTCCTCAATTTAATAAACTTGATGAAATTTTTTTCCAACTGCCCATAATCTGCATTTACTCTGATAGTGGCAGTGAGTATGAGGCTCTAGCATCTATCCTTAATTCCTATGGTATCTCCCACTTCCCTGTCCTTCCACATACACCAGAACATTATGGAACATCGGAACATCGTCATCATCATATCGTAGAGACGGGCAAAACTCTCATGCAAATTGCCTCTCTTCCTCCCTCATATTGATCTTATGCCTCCAAACCGCCACCTTTCTCATTAACCGATTTCCTAATGCTGTTCTAAATTTTAAATCCTCCTTCGAAATGTTATTTCATCGCACTCCAAACTACAACCATCTAAAAAAAATTTGGTTGCCTATGCTACCAATGGCTTCGTCCATACACTTCCTCCAAATTACAACCTTGCTCTCTCCCATGTATCTTTCTCGGCTACTCTACCACTCAATCTACATACAAATGCCTTGATCTTACTACACATAAATAATATATTTCATGTCATTTTAAATTTGTTGAGCACGTGTTTCCAATGCAGGGTTCTAGTAGACATCTTGTGCAATTTCCGCCAGAGTTGGTCCCTCTGGTTGTGATTCCAACTCGACCTCTTCCCAACAATCATTTCCACCAAGCCTATCAATCCATATCATCCCATAAACATCCCAATACCATATCAACTTAACATCAACCTAACCTCACAGGATCCACCATCACCTAGTTCTACTAGCTCTCCCCAACCCCCATATCCTCCAGCTGCTCCTCTCATTCGTTCAACATAGGAACGTCGCCCCAACCCCAAAGACTTCAATTCTATGTATATCAATCACACCACTGCCCACCCCATACCAATAGCTCTAGAACTCACATGTTTATCTCAACCCCCATAAATGCAAATACTAACAATCCTTACTGGCGGACCGCTGCCATGTCTGAAGAATTTGATGCACTCTTACGAAATGAGACATGGGATCTTGTACCCAAGTCCAACCAAAATCTCGTGGGTTGTAAATGAGTATTTTGTATCAAGCGGAATCCTGATGGTACCATAGCAAAATACAAAGCTTGCCTTGTGGCGAGGGGTTTTCACCTGTGCCCTAGGTTGGACGATGTTGATACCTTTAATCCCATCACCAAGTCAACTACCATTTGTGTGGTTTTTTGTCTTGCATTATCTCAGGGCTGGCCTTTTCGTCAATTAGACATCAATAATGCCTTGTTGCATGGAACTCTACATAATAATGTCTACATGGTTCAACCTCCGGCCTTCATTCACTACTCTTTGCCACACTATGTATGTAAACTCCGAAAGGCACTCTATGATCTTAAGCAAGCACCTCGTGCTTGGTGCCAAGAACTCAAAGGCTACCCCTTTCAATCTGGCTTCATAAACTCGGTGTCTAATGCCTCCTTATTTATGTATACCAAAGGTGATACTATGGCTTACTTTCTCGTATATGTTGACGATATCATTAACTGGTAACAACCTGCATGTTGGAATCATTTGTATCCTATCTTGGCCACAAATTTCCTTTGAAGGACCTTGGTCCCGTACATCAATTTTTGGGTGTGGAAGTCATTACCACCTGGGAGCTGTCGTTTACACCCCAAAATTAAATCCTTACGTCTACTCTACTAATACAGAAATCAGTATAGTGACAAGCAAGGATCGATCCCACAGGGAGTGAATTGTTTTATATTTATTCTTTTATTTTCCTAAATCTAATTAAACAATGAAAATAAAAATTGGGGGGTTTTGAGTTTGATTAACTAATTAACAAAAGTAAATAAATAAAAATAACTAATGAATTAAAAGTTCCAGTTCATAAGTTTAGTATCACCTTTTTACAATGACAGATTAATCAAACGTAACATTATTTATCTTTTAATGAAATTAATAGTTCTAGATAACCGCAATCGCTAATTATCCGAAATCCTCCTTAGGTTTTAAATCTAATGTGACAATCACCTCACTAGACCCTAACTATCATATAACCCAGAACTATCAGTCTAGATTTAATATAACAGTAACATTAAGGATTAGAGAATTAGACTATTCCAAACAACAATCACACTATCAGGGATTATTTAGCTTGCCTTCTTATAATCATAATAACACCCAAAAGCTTGTCCACAATCAAGTATTATTAATTGCTACTTATGATCAGATACAATATCGTTTGCTTAATATTATATCTTAATCTAGCAGATGATATTAGTTAACCAATTTAATCCTGCAGAAACCAAATCAGTCAATCCAATAGCATATAAGCAATTCAATCAGATTATCAAAATAAATCTCATATAAAAAGAAATAAATAATGAATACTTAATTAAATCATTAACTGTAAATAAGGTTCAACATCCCTTAGAACTGAAAATAAAACTTAGCTTGACATGACTCCAATCCTCCAAAACTAGGGTTTGTAATTGTGTAGAAAAAGTAGATGGATGTGAATGTATGTGATAGATGTCCCTAATATCTAACTAATTACATGTATTTATAGTCCTAAGATATCATCCTATCTAAGAAAACATCCTAGTTACATTAGAATTGGAAAAGATATCAGAAATCTCTCAAATTATGGAAATAACTCAGGCAAAAATGCGTCCTCGGGATCCGTGCCACGTTTCAGCGCCGACAACGCTCAAAAACACTAGATTCAGCGCCGACAGCGCTGAACTACAGAGGCTTCAGCGCTGACAGTGCCGACCGCACTCAACTTTTCTGCTGCAACGTCCTTTGGAAAAAGGGCGATAATGTTTGATTCGGGAAGAGTTACGGGACCTGCCACCTATCAAATCGAAGATCTCGACGAGATCTACAACTTTCATTCTTTAAGTTTTCAAAGATATAGGCTGGATAAAGGTCGAAATTGGCCCCGAAGTGACTGTTGTGTAAACGGCAAGCCGAAAATCTGAAGTTAATCGCCCATTAGTAAATAGGTCATTACTTTTTCATACGAACTCCGATTGAGGCGATTCAAGATGATCCGGAAAGCTAAAACGTAGATCTACAATAAAATTCAAGTTCCAAGTCAAGATCATGCATCCTTAAGTCTCGAAATTTTCTTCTTTTCCCTGTTTTTAGCTCCAATTCCTCTTTTCAACACCAATTTCTCCTGTAATCAATAAACACCTTAATAAGTCTATATACACATAAAACATGTAATAAAACCAAACATAAAGGAATCAAAAATATAGAATATTATGCACTTATCACCACCCCTAATGTTTATTTCTCTCCCAACACTAGCACATCAATATATGATATGTTGACTTCATTCACTATGACTGGTGATGAGGAGGTAAATTCTCCGATGTGTAGCACCACAGCTCTTATACTCAAGGATGGTACCTTAGAAGTTGATCCAACACCTTATCAGAAGTTGGTGAACGCAATGCAATACCTCTCTCTCACTCGACCCAATGTTTGCTTTGTTATGAACCGTTTATCTCAGTTCATATGCATTCACCCACTGAACTTCATTGGACAACTCTCAAACGTGTTCTTCGCCATCTCAAGGCCACCATTCATCTTGGCCTCTACCTACTGTCGACGCCAGGTTTTCGCTTTCTAGTCTTTTCCAATTTTAGCCTTTTGATTTAGATGTCGTTTGGAAAAGGTCGGCATTGATGTCGACGGGGTTTTGAAAGATCGTTTTTTTTTGATGAGCCAATTAACCAGAGTCGCCAGTTGGTATATTTGAAATGGATGTACCAACTCATCCGAGTTTTCGTTTTTTTTTTATAAATCGCTGGCTCATGTGTGACTCCGAATTAATTGGTCTGCGAATCGAGATTCATAGAGTTCGGGGGCTTGCTTAAGTGAGGGGAAGGTGTTAGGCACCCCTCGACTTCCGTGAAACACGGTTACCGCAATCTTGATACTTTCCTATCCTTTAATTCATGAATATGTGTGTGTATGTGTGCGTGTGTGTGTGTGCTTATGTGAATGTCGTTGTGGGTTTGTATGAAAGAATCATTTGGATTTTTTTAGGGAAAACCGTGTTTTAATTTGAGAACGCTTCGGAATGTCTTTTCGATATACACGAGAAGGCTTTATTTCTTTATGAGAAAGGTTTGATTTTAATTGTCCAAAACTATGAGATTTTCATTAAGTGTCGTTCTGGCAAAACAAGAGTTTTAAACCTTCGTCTAAATAGGAATCGAGATCTATACGTTGCTTTCATAAAATGATGGGCAATTTCCATAATCTCTTTAACCCTATGCACAACGGTTTAATAAAACGCCATTTATTTATAAAATCATTTTTTGTGATGTTGGAAAACGATTTTCCTTTGCCTTCTCGTCAAATAGGAATCGACATTCATTAGCATTTCTCAAGTTTTAACCTCGTGATTCTAATATCCTAGTTTGATTGATTTTATGAAAATCTTATCATTTAACTTTGAAATCAATTTCGTGTCATAAATCAAATCGAGCATAAACACGCGTCGGGGCTATTCATGGGCATGTAAGCCATCAAAATATCCCCGAACGCCAACAATCACCAATTTCACTATTTCGGGGCCTTAAACACGTTTTTCGCCTTAGCGTCGTTTTAAGGCCCAACGATTACATATTTACAAAGAGGCTACATCCTACCCGCTACGTACATCAAGACATGTCCATCATCGGATTTGGACCACGGGGTCGCTTTCCTAGGCTCACAACCAAATTTACACACACCCACAATCGAATATTACAAGAATTAACCAATACGGATAATCTACCAATAATCAAGACATCCCAAAATTAGAGATCTAAAAGAATCTATGTCAATATAACACAAAAAACAAACAAGGAATCAACAACAAATAAATATCATCGGGTTATTAGGAAGAATTTTGTTCCAAATGGAACCCTCGCTAATACCCCCTAATTTATCATTCCATAATCATATGAAAACTTCATTTGATTTGACCAAAAGATGTGATAGAAATTGCAAAATTGAAGAGATTTTTCACCTTGCAAATGAGGTCAAAATGGATCTAAATTTGTGTATTTGAATAGAAGAAAAAGTATTATGTGATACAATCAAATCACAAGAATAATATTCCTCTCTTTTTTTCTCACTTTCTCTCCTATTTTTGTAGCAAAATCTCACTATTTTCTCTCTATTTCCGTGCTTGGTGCTGCTGCAGAAATTCTTCTTCTTCCAAAATTGCTGAACCCCCTGTATGCTGCCTGAAGCTGGCTTAAATAGGCTGGCCAGAGCCAGCCGCAGATCTATCTGCGGCTGGCCGCAGATGGATCTGCGGCTGGCCAGCTGGCACGCCTCCCATCGCACTCAGCTGGTAGTGCTGATTTCCCAGTTTTCGTGCTGGCGCACCCACTTGGCCGCAGATCTATCCGCGGCTGGCGGGCTTGACTTTCTCGATTTGCGTGCCACGCCTCGATTTTCGTACCGCAACGTCGGTTTTCGCTGACAGGCTCGTATTCCGCAGTCCGGGAACTTCCGGGAGACGTGCCACCTCATTCGGAAATGCCTGCCTCGGACGATCATGCTGTCACGTCGACTTGGGCTGCCCAAATCATTGCGGCGGTGCCGGGCGCTCGCCCTTGTGCCCGCTCCTTTGCTTCCGCAAGCCGGTTCAATTGTCGATTTTGCCCTCCTGTCATGGTTAGTAGAAGGAAACGCAAAATTTGGGTGTCTACAACTGCCCCTCTTTATCATGTTTATGAAATGATAAATGAAATGAACAGGATAAAGAATAGACACTCGATGCATGAATGACAGTGTGTAAGAATGACAGTGCATACATGATGTCTCACACATATAGCTTATGATGCAACATAAGATGTAATGCATGCAAGACATTCGTAAGAGTGTCAATGTATCAACCCCTTGACCGTGTTTGTTAGTCTTTGGGTTCACTCTCTCAATCTATCGTCTCGTTCGGGGTCGGGTATCGTCGCCGGTCACCCATCTCGTAACCCCCGATTATCGTCACCGGTTGGTTATCTTGTCGGAGCCGGTTATCGTCGCCGGTCATCCATCTCGTGATCGCCGGTTATCGTCGCCGGTCGATCGTCTCTCGGGGCCGGGTATCGTCGCCGGTCACCCATCGCGTAACCCCCGGTTATCGTCGCCGGTTGGTTATCTGTCGGAGCCGGTTATCGTCGCCGGTCATCCATCTCGTGATCGCCGGTTATCGTCGCCGGTCGATCGTCTCGTCGGAGTCGGGTATCGTCGCCGGTCACCCATCGCGTAACCCCCGGTTATCGTCGCCGGTTGGTTATCTGTCAGAGCCGGTTATCGTCGCCGGTCATCCATCTCATGATCGCCGGTTATCGTCGCCGGTCGATCGTCTCGTCGGGGTCGGGTATCGTCGCCGGTCACCCATCGCGTAACCCCCGGTTATCGTCGCCGGTTGGTTATCTGTCAGAGCCGGTTATCGTCGCCGGTCATCCATCTCATGATCGCCGGTTATCGTCGCCGGTCGATCGTCTCGTCGGGGCCGGGTATCGTCGCCGGTCACCCATCGCGTAACCCCCGGTTATCGTCGCCGGTTGGTTATCTGTCGGAGCCGGTTATCGTCGCCGGTCATCCATCTCGTGATCGCCGGTTATCGTCGCTGGTCGATCGTCTCGTCGGGGCCGGGTATCGTCGCCGGTCACCCATCGCGTAACCCCCGGTTATCGTCGCCGGTTGGTTATCTGTCGGAGCCGGTTATCGTCGCCGGTCATCCATCTCGTGATCGCCGGTTATCGTCGCCGGTCGATCGTCTCGTCGGGGCCGGGTATCGTCGCCGGTCACCCATCGCGTAACCCCCGGTTATCGTCGCCGGTTGGTTATCTGTCGGAGCCGGTTATCGTCGTCGGTCATCCATCTCGTGATCGCCGGTTATCGTCGCCGGTCGATCGTCTCGTCGGGGCCGGGTATCGTCGCCGGTCACCCATCGCGTAACCCCCGGTTATCGTCGCCGGTTGGTTATCTGTCGGAGCCGGTTATCGTCGCCGGTCATCCATCTCGTGATCGCCGGTTATCGTCGCCGGTCGATCGTCTCGTCGGGGCCGGGTATCGTCGCCGGTCACCCATCGCGTAACCCCCGGTTATCGTCGCCGGTTGGTTATCTGTCGGAGCCGGTTATCGTCGCCGGTCATCCATCTCGTGATCGCCGGTTATCGTCGCCGGTCGATCGTCTCGTCGGGGCCGGGTATCGTCGCCGGTCACCCATCGCGTAACCCCCGGTTATCGTCGCCGGTTGGTTATCTGTCGGAGCCGGTTATCGTCGCCGGTCATCCATCTCGTGATCGCCGGTTATCGTCGCCGGTCGATCGTCTCGTCGGGGCCGGGTATCGTCGCCGGTCACCCATCGCGTAACCCCCGGTTATCGTCGCCGGTTGGTTATCTGTCGGAGCCGGTTATCGTCGCCGGTCATCCATCTCGTGATCGCCGGTTATCGTCGCCGGTCGATCGTCATGTCGGGGCCGGGTATCGTCGCCGGTCACCCATCTCGTAACCCCCGGTTATCGTCGCCGGTTGGTTATCTGTCGGAGCCGGTTATCGTCGCCGGACATCCATCTCGTGATCGCCGGTTATCGTCGCCGGTCGATCGTCATGTCGGGGCCGGGTATCGTCGCCGGTCACCCATCTCGTAACCTTTTCACTTCAACACGTCCAATGGCTGCAAGGGAGCAAGGTGGGACCCACCAGGGCCAGCCGCAGATGGATCTGCGGCCAGCCGCAGATACATCTGCGGCCATGATCGGGCCTTAAATCCAACGCGGCTCCTCCAGATCTGTCACTTTCAACTTGTAATCCAAAGAGATTCTCTCGATTTTTCTTGTTCGCAAGGGCTTTTTGTCGATTTTTTCAACTTTCCTGCAAAAACTGTTCCGGTAGGATTGATCTACACGCTACAGGTAACACTTTGACCGGTCACTTTTCAATTTCGTCAATGTTTTGCTATACATTTGACTATTTACATGTTTAAAGATAAAATGTATGCTCTACAATGCTATGTAATGTACCATCATATATACATGCTATGTATCAACTATGTGAGTCCTATTTTATGTTCATGAGGCGGTCCCACATATTGTTATTCCTTTTGTGCAATAAAATCATGCATTACATGTTGTAATTACATATATGAATGCAATTTAGATCTGTTTGAGATTTTGATTGATGGAAAACACGTTTGGCTTATGCCTGGGATGTTCAATTTACAAACGGAACTCTGCCGATTTTTTTTTTTTTTTTTTTTTTTTTTTTAACATGCATCATGTTGCATTAATCATATGATGAGGCTAGAAATTTAGAATGCTCATTACATAAATTTTAAAAGGAAACTTACCTTCTTTCTCGCCCGTTCTATTCCAGTTATGGATCGTGATGCGCCCAGCAGCTCCTCCGCCTCTCGGACTTCGGGTGTTCGCCGTCGTAGGGCTGCACCCACTCCTGTTCCTCCTCGGACCCGTCAGGCTCGTCGTTTGACGGAGGCTGTTATTCGTCCTGGTCATCCGGACGTTGAGGAGGCTGTCCCTCCGGAGGTCGCGGCAGAGGGGCCATCCTCCAGCACACCGGCTCCATCTACTCATCAGGCTCCTTCTGGCGCCTCTGTGCAGATACCCGATCTTTTGGGTCGGGATCTCAGTCGTCACCCCTCAGCATCTCTCGTGGCTAACGAGGTATATTTCAGCTTTATTCTGATTTCACTTTCAATTTCTCCATTCTCCTTTTATACGGATTGACCCCTTGGTGATTGCCCCAGGTACCCGAGTTTACCCAGCCGAGGGGTAACTGGTTCAACATCTACTCCCTTTACGCGGCCCTGCACAGTGATTATCGGGCGATGGTGGACTCTTGGGGCTTCCGACATTTCTTCACTATCATCCCCCGCCAGTGCCCCTGGGGTTACATGAGGGCTTTATCCGAGCGATGGTTCCACCAGACGCAGTCTCTTCATCTCCTCGACTGCGAGGTCGTGTTGACCCCATGGGACTGGAGGTACATTACTGGCATTGAGTTCACCGGGTCCCGCGTCCCCTTGGATCTTGATATCACTCCTGTGGAGGTTCGAGCTTTGCTGGGCTTCGCTGCTGAGGACCGGGTCTTTAAGGCCCGCAGTATCCGATCTGGTGCCTTGGCTGTTGATGCAGTCGGGGGTCTCTATGCGATGCCCATTCCAGCGGATCAGGGTACCCGCGACATTCTACTCCGCCGCTTATTCCTGACGATCATGAGGGGTTGTTTCCTAGGGAACAACTCCTCCACCATTCATTTCAGCGTCGTGGGAGCGGTTAGAGACGTGGATCGCATCAGTGACTATGACTGGGGGTCATTCACCTTTGCCTATTTCCTCCACGGCATGCGCCTACGCTCGGAGGGACAGACTGATGCCTGGCTCGGTTTCTACCACTTTCTGCTGGTGAGTCCCTTCCTCCTCTCTCTTACTGTATTTCTTTTCCTTTCATCTCTTTTCTGTATTTGATAGTGACTCATGCCTTGCCTTGTTTCTATTCACAGTTCTGGGCTTACGAGCGGCTGCCATGTCTGAGGCCTCTCACTACTCTGGGCCCGGACACCTATCCTCGGGGTCGGCGATGGCATCACAGTACTCTGGAGGAGGTCCCCGTGTCGGGTAGCTTTGCACATTGTCGTATTCAGCTGGAGTTGATCACGGCTGCCGACGTCGTCTGGATTCCCTACCTCTCCGAGCATTTGACTGTGGGGTTTGCTGACGGGCATCCTTCCGGCCCGGAGTTCGAGATTTCTACCCGTCGCCTCACTTTGCAGAGTGTTGGAGGCTGGGTGATGTATCTGGGAGAGCGCGCATTCAGATGCGTCACTGGGGAGATCCGCATCCCGCACTCCCTTTCTTTCACTACTTTCTGGCCGCTGGATTCTCAGCCTTCAGAGATCATGCTTGCCGGGGAGGATGGTCGGATGCTTTCCACAGGTCCCACTACGAGTGATGCATTCCGTACATGGTGGG
The DNA here is from genome assembly GCA_034770075.1 of Aralia elata. Taxonomy (NCBI): domain Eukaryota; kingdom Viridiplantae; phylum Streptophyta; class Magnoliopsida; order Apiales; family Araliaceae; genus Aralia; species Aralia elata. Next base: position 22,310,753 of record CM068388.1, read on the forward strand.
TGCCCCGTACCATCGGTCCTCAGACTCGGGCCACTTTCTTCCTTGGAGACATGGTTCCAGGCTCGGTGACGATGACCGATTGGGCTGCCTGTGTTCGGACCCCTACCCATGCTGAGCAGATCGCCTCATTGACCCGTCAGGTAGATCAGTTGTCGCTGTTTATTCGGGGGTTGGGCCGGACCCCGGAGGAGGCTTACACCTACGATCCTGACGGTGCAGGTTATGATGCAGGCCCGAGTTCATCTGATGCCACAGCGCATCCCTACATTCCTGATATGAACTTTGGTCCTCCGAGCTCGGCGACTCCAGGGGATCAGTTCGAGGATCCTGCTTTCATAGATGATACTGATTTTATTTAGACCAGGATAGGATAGGGTCTTTTGTATCAGCACCTGCTTAGATTTCTTTTTCATTTATGCACTATGTACATGAACTCATTTATTTATTTATGCACAGCTTTCTTTTTCATTTTTATGGGATTCACCTGCTTTATTATTAACTGTATGATGCATGCTTTTTATTTATGGGTAGAGGATGACCCCTGTACAGTCCTTTTTAATACTATTTTTTCACAGATGTCGTCCTCAGATGCCGTGGTTCGTTTGGATTCCACTCCTTCCACAGGGTTGGTTGGCAGCCTCTTCCGCTGGTTGGACAGTCTACTGCCAGCAGATAGGGTTACCGTAGATGGTCTTCTGGGACATTCTTGGTCCTTATTAACCTTCCGGGTGCCGGCGGGCTTTGTGGATGGCCTTCTGAGCTATTGGGCCCCTGCCCGTCAGGTGTTTAGGTTTGGGACAGTAGAGCTGACCCCCACCCTTGAGGAGTATGCTCGCTTCACCGGCTTGCCGTTGGATGGTCCCTGTGCTAGGGTTACCGTTGGTTCCATGCGTCGTCAATTATTGACTTTCACCGGTTTGCGGAGGGCCGTCTTATTACCGGTAATTACATCAGACCATATGGTTCCCCTTCAATTCTTGATTGACCGATTTGGCTCACCTGACAGTTTCCGTCTTTTCCTCGGTGATTTTTCCGTGTCCGAGGAGCGCTGGGATGCCTTGAGAGTGGGCGTTCTGATGGCCTGTGTCATCTCAGTTTTGTACTTGCCTGCAGGATCCGATCATTTGGACATGCGGATTGTTGCGGCCGTTAGGGCCCTTCAGGAGGATCACACCATTCTCCCCATGATATTGGCGGATACCTATATGTCGGCCACATATTGCCAGTCCTTCTGAGGGAGATTCTTCAGAGGGAGTTCGACCTTATTGTATATGTGGTTCATGAGTCATCTTAGTCCCATCGGCCATTTCCGTCGCCAAGGGTTTTGCTTCAGTCACAACATAGCCGCGCAGTTTTCGTTTCGTCCCGTGAGCTGTACTGATGTGACCTCCTGGATATCCTTTTTGTCTGTCATTGAGGACCCCTTTCATCTATTGGTTTACTCGGGCTATTGCTCCTTCATGAGCTTCTTGACTCATGTGCCTGGTATGGATTTCATTCCCATTGCTGGGTTAAGGGGCGTGACGACCTATCATCCTCTGGCGGTTATGGGGCAGTTTGATCAGACACAGGATTTACACCCCTTCGCGGGTGCAGCCGCATACCGATTCCTTATATCATCCTGTACAGAGAGGGATCTATTGCAGGTATACGAGCTTTGGGATCGCAGGATCTTTGCCGAATATAGTGCGCGCTGTCACATCCAGACATTTGCCTACGTACAGTGGTTGCGTGGAGACCTGGATTCGGCTAGTTTGAGTCGGACTGGGGCCTTTGATGTCTCTGGAGTGATTTTCGCAGAAGATACCACAGACCATTCCATTTCAGCCGATTCTGCCCCGAGTCGGGTCGCTGAGGATTCTCGACTCCGCCTGGCCCTGATTACTACTGAAGCCGAGAGGGATGCCGCCCTTGCCGAGAGAGATGAGGCCATTCGGGCTAGAGATGCTGCCATTGCTGATAGGGAGACCCTTGTATTTCAGACCAGGGCAGTGGTAGATGCTTATTTTGGGACTATCAGCCGAGCTACTGCTTTACTGGATCGTATTGATATGATGGGGCAGCAGATTGCAGGAGATGCTGATGCTTCAGATCTATCCACCACCCTATCCATCTTGCTTCGGCTAGTTTCAGATTTGTAGATTATTTTATTTCCTGCATAGACTATGTTGGTTTCATCAGTTATTGAAAGAGAAATCTTGTAATAAAACGACTTATATATATATAGACATGCATTTGAATTTAGTCATTTTCCCCCTTTTGTCGTATCATTGCCACCCATTGGATCATCATTTTATCCAACCGACCATGATTTTGACATTTCGCCTTCTTTCTTTCCTCAAGACTTGATGGAGATTTGACAGATATTGCCGCACACCTTTGGATTTCGTCGGATTGAACCTCAGATTTTGGATAACTGTTTGGGTTGGATCAGGGTATGTATTCTGGGATGAAACTGGTTAGGCAGTTGGTTTCGGGAAGGTTTTGAGGGTGTAGGAAGGTTTTATCTGGCTATCGAAAATTGGTTTTGGTTAGGAAAGGATTGTTTTTTAAAGGATCGGACCGCGCCATGATGGCTGCCTACGTACCCCCTCAAGTTGGGAGATCAGGTCCTACGTAGTTCGCTCTCAAAGGAAAAACAGAACTGATGATTTAAGCGTAGAACCGCTTCACCGAGTCAGAATTGAGGGGTTGTGGAAATACCTCACCATCCATTTCTTGCAATATGAGGGCTCCTCCGGATAGCACTTTCTTGATCACAAATGGCCCTTCCCAGTTCGGGGCAAACTTCCCCTTGGCCTCGTCTTGACAAGGCATGACTCTTTTCAACACCAAATCATTTTCCTTGAACTTCCGAAGTCTTATCTTTTTGTCGTAGGATCGGGAGATCCTCTGTTGATATAGCTGGCCGTGCCAAACAGCAGCCACCCTCCTTTCATCAATTAGGGCCAATTGGTCGTATCGACTTTGCATCCAATCCTCCTCGCTTATCTGAGCATCGATCACTATTCTGAGGGACGCCATCTCAACTTCAACTGGCAGGACAGCCTCCATTCCATATACCAAGGCGTAAGGGGTTGCCCCTGTGGAAGTACGCGTTGACGTTCGGTAGGCTAGCAAGGTGAGGGGTAACAAATCCGGCCATCCCCGATGATTAGCAGACATTTTTGCCATGATCTTCTTGATGTTCTTATTGGCAGCCTCCACTGCCCCATTCATCTTAGGACGGTAAATGACGGAATTGAGATGCTTGATCTTGAACTGGTCACACAGTTCCTTCATGAGGGCGTTGTTTAAATTCTTGGCATTGTCGGAGACCACCACCTCAGGTTGCCCATATCGGCAAATGACATTATTCCTGATGAAGTTGACGATGACCTCCTGAGTGACTTTGGGGAAAGAGGCTGCTTCTACCCATTTGGTGAAATAATCGATCATGACGAAGATGAATCGGTGTCCGTTGCTTGCTTTGGGCTCTATTGGTCCGATTACATCCATTCCCCACATTGAAAATGGCCAGGGGGAGGTCATACAGTGCAGTTCATTGGGAGGTGTATGGATCACATTACCGTGCGCCTGACATTGATAACATCGCTTGACATGATCATCGCAATCGGCCCTCAGTGTTAACCAATAATGCCCTGTCCTCAAGATCTTTTTGGCCAACATCGGTCCACTCATGTGTGGCCCACACACACCCCGCCATGGATTTCATTCATAATCCTTTGGGATTGCGTTTCGTCTACGCATTGCAACAGTCCCAACCCGGCATCCCTTTTGTAAAGTGAATCGCCACTCAGGTAAAACTTCATCGCCATCTTTTGAATTCTCATCCTTTCAGTCCGATTTGCCTGATCGGGAAGGGATCTGTCTCTCAGATATTCCCTTATGTCGTGATACCAGGGCTGCCTTGTCAACACCACCTCGTTTGATAACACTGCCACATTTTCCTCATATGCCGGGGCATTCTGTACGGTGATCTCAATCTGTGGACTGTCCCTACTCTTGATCACGTGGATTAAGGAAGCCAAAGTCGCCAACGCATCGGCAAAATCATTTCGTCCCCGAGGAATATGGCGGAAGGCGATATCTTCGAACTCTTGCATAAGCTGGGTGACACAACGATGGTATGGAAGTAACCGAAGCTCCTTAGTGTTGTACACCCCGATTGCTTGTCTGATTACCAATTCTGAATCCCCGAACACCGCTAGTCTTTTTACTCCCATGTCACGGGCCAATCGGAGTCCCAAGATACACCCCTCGTATTCAGCGGTGTTGTTCGAATTGCTGAAACGAAGTTTAGTGGCCACGGGGTATTGTTCTCCGGTGATAGAGACTAGGACCGCTCCGGCTCCCGCCCCCTCGGCATTCATGGCACCATCAAAATACAGCTTCCAAAATTGTCCCTCGTCATCACATTTTTCGCGCGATACCCAAAATATATCCTCGCCCGGGAGAGGAGTTTCTAACGGCTCCATCCCTCCTGCCGGGGCTTCTGCCAACTGATCTGCAATTCCCTGCCCTTTCATGGCCTTCTGGGTCACGTACACCATGTCAAACTGTTGTAAAATTAACTGCCATCTTGATAGTCGACAATTCAGCATGGGCCTTTCGAAAATATATTTCAGGGGATCCATTCTTGATATCAGGTACGTTGTATGCCCATGGAGGTAGTGCTGTAATCTCCCTGCAGCCCAGGCCAGAGCACAACAGGTCTTCTCGATGGGAGTGTAATTCTGCTCACATTGGCTAAATCTTTTGCTGAGGTAATAGATGGCCTGCTCTTTACCCGCCTCATTTTTCTGTCCCAACATACATCCCATCGCGATGGCATTTACCGATATATACATAAACAGAGGGATCCCATCCTTCGGGGGTACCAGCACTGGTGCCTCCGTCAATTGTTTCTTAATGGTCTGAAACGCCCTCTGACATTGCTCATTCCATTCTTGGGACACCCCTTTTCTTAACAGTTTAAAAATCGGTTCACATGTAGTCGTCAAGTGGGATATAAAACGGCTGATGAAGTTTATTCTCCCCAGGAATCCTCTTATCTCCTTTTCCGTGTGGGGTGCCGGCATATCCACAATGGCCTTAATCTTTGCTGGATCCAACTCAATGCCCCGATCACTAACCAGGAAACCCAAGAGCTTGCCCGACTGTACTCCGAAAGCGCACTTGGCTGGATTGAGTTTCAAATTATACTTTCTGAGCCGATCGAATAGCTTTTTGAGATGAGTTATATGATCGGACTCTACCTTCGATTTCACAATAATGTCATCCACGTAGACCTCTATCTCCTTGTGCATCATATCGTGGAACAAGGCCATCATGGCTCTCTGATAAGTAGCCCCTGCATTTGTGAGACCGAAAGCCAGTCGTCTATAGCAGAAAGTGCCCCAAGGGGTGATGAATGCGGTCTTTTCCCGGTCTTCTTCCGCCACCATTATCTGATGATATCCCGCAAAGCAATCCACAAAGGAATACATTTCGTACTGGGCCGTGTTATCTACCAGGATGTGTATGAAAGGCACCGGGAAGTTATCCTTGAGACTGGCCTTGTTTAGATCTCTGTAGTCTACACACACCCTCACCTTTCCTCCAGGTTTAGCCACTGGGACCACATTGGATAGCCATTCCGGGTAAGTGGACACCATAATGATTCCCGCCCTGAACTGCTTGATGATCTCTTCCTTCACTTTTAAGCTCCACTCAGGTTTCAACTTTCTTAGTTTCTGCTTGACAGGCCTGAAACCCTCCTTGATGGGTAACCGGTGCACCACAATGTCGGTGGACAATCCGATCATATCCTCGTGCGACCAGGCAAAGACATCCTCATATTGGCTTAGCAACTCAATTATTTCGGCTTTTTGGCTGGGGGTAAGGTCTGTCCCTATCTTGAGTTCTTTTGGATTGTCAGGGGTTCCGATATCTATAGTGATGGTTTGGTCCAAATTGGGTTTGGGTTTATCTTCGACCCATCCTTTGATCTCATCAGGTGCGTCGTCGTAATCCGTCTCGTCTTGTTCAATGCCCATTAAATCGAAATCCAGCTCAATGTCAAAATCATAATCATCATTCAAATTTGAAAGACCATTTGTTAGGCAAGGATTACTCAAATGGGTACACCTGACATGAAACAAAATACTTGTCATATATAAATCATTTTTTACGACGATCGCAATTTCAAATAACACGAAGAAACGACACAATTATGCAGAAATAAAACAACAACAAAATAAAACTTCTTCATTCCCCCATCCTCTAGGGTTAACCACCCTGACGTCGAGCTTTACCCTTGTTTGGATATCACTGGTTTCTGGGTCCAATTATCGATGGTCAGGTCAGATGAAATGCGCTGGATAAAGGAGGGCCTCACATCGGACACCTCCCCGATGATTACGGATACGTCGCCTGAATCCTTCTCTATATCTTCTCCAGGAATAATCAGTCCTGCCCAATCAATGACAGGCACAACTTGTTGGGCTGCCGATGGTGTGATAACATTCGTCCCCTCCTTACTGCTTGTTGATTGTCCGGGGATATAGCATTTGGTTTCAAACTCCTTTGCGACCTCCCGCAGGAAACTTTCCCTCCGGGCCGACTCATTACATGTGGGGGTTGACTCTTCATTCCCTGCCCCAATCACAGGTCCGCTGATCCCCTGCTTATTGTCGACTTTGGTCACTGGACTGCCAACTAGTCGAATCGGAGTTGCACCCTGACGGTGTCCCCGTACTGTGCCCACATGGTATCCCAATCCTGCTTTGCCTATCTGCTGTGGTAGGTGGATGGGCTCGGTGATTCCCTGACTGCTTTTCCCTAGTCCCTGTCCAGGTTGGAAGTTCATTTTAATCATTTCCTTGGCCACAAAGGTGAGTTCCGGAGAGACCCTTGGTTTCACAGCTGGAGCTCCCAGGCATCTATAATGGGGAGTGCTAATCTCTAGTGCTTGAAAGCTGGCAGGCGCCGCTGACTCATCCACATTGATTACTGGTAGGCCATTCCTGGGAGGAGAAGGGTCATCACATTCGGCCGTCCGAGATTGTTACAAGATTCCCATCGGTGATCAACTTGATTTGTTGGTGGAGCGTGGAAGGAACTGCCCCGGCCATGTGTATCCACGGCCTCCCTAACAGCAGGTTGTAGCTTGCCGTGATATCTAAGACTTGGAAGGAGATATCGAAAGTACAGGGCCCTATCTCCACTGGCAATTCTATCTCTCCGATGGTGTCCCTCCGGGATCCGTCAAAAGCCCGAACCACCACATGACTGGCCCGCAGGCGCTTGGGACTGACGTTCATTTTCTTCAGCGTACTGAGAGGACAAATATTCAATGCCGATCCCCCGTCGATCAGCACCCCATTCATGACATATCCTGAGGAGATTACCGCGATGTGTAGCGGTTTTCGGTGCCCCCTTCCCTCTTTGGGAATGTCTTCATCCGTAAAGGATATTGCATCGGTTTCCAATAAGTGGCCTACCAGTCGGCCGAAACCCTCCTCACTAATTTCTTTGGGCACAAATGCCTCCTCCAGAACCTTCATCAGGGCTTTGCAATGCTCACTAGATGACAACACCAAGTCCATGACTGATGTTAGGGTTGATTCCTCATTTAAAATCTGGATCCCCTTCATTTCTGGGTGATCCATCCTTTTCAAAAACTCTATGGCCCTTTCCTCGGAAACCTCTTCATTTTTTCTCTTTTGGCTCTCAAGGACTCGCCCGGGAAGATATAAGGGGTTCCCCTTGGTCGTCACGGAAGCACAACTGGCCGCTTCCTCGGGTATTCCCCCGTAATTCCAGGGTACAGTCTTCAGACTACTGATAGGGAGTTGCGGCCTTGCTGCAAGGATGATGGGCCTCGGGGCTGTCAGCTTGACAGGTCCCTCTATGTTATTTGTACTTACCCCTATCAACCTGATGGGCGCTACCCGTGCATCCCCATGATCATGTATCACGTTGATCATCTCCTCAATTTTCTGCACATAGTTCAACCTTGGCGGCCCCCCAGCCTCACTTGCCTCCGTCACATTGACTTCCCCCCCATCATGTCTTGGCAGGGGATTTGCTTTAACATTCGGGGAGTCCGGTTGCTCCACCACAATTTCCCCGTTGTCGATCATGTTCTGAATTATATGTTTCAATGTCCAACAATCTTGTGTATCGTGACCCGGGGAACCCGAGTGATAGGCGCACCGCTTGCTTGGATCAAATCTCCTTCCCTTCGGGTCACTTGGGGGAGCCAAATTGATTATCTTCTTTTGGGCTACTAATACCGCTAATACTCGTTCAAGCGGCTCCCCGAGCGGGGTGAACACTCGGTTTTGCGAGGCCTCATATCTTCTTCGCCCCTCTGTCCTTTGATCTGTGAAGTTTGGCTGACGGGATGGCCCTCCCCTCTGTACCTGAACCGGAAGATGATTTTCTGTTTTTCTGGATGACCCCTGTAAGATGAGGGAAACATCCTCTTCCTTCTTCTTTTGGACCCTCCGGGAAGTGCTGCCATAGTTTCCATTCTGTATTTGCTCGGCAGCAGTTTCTAAAGCAGTAAGATCCCGGATTTTACCCGACTTCAACCCCATGTCTACCATCTCTCCATGTTTAATCATTTCAGCAAAAGGTCTTCCAATCCCCGAGATGACCCTCTCATAATACGGTGCCTCCTGGATGTCTACAAAGGTCATCACCATCTCTGATTCGTTCATTGGGGGGGTCACCTGTGCGGCCATGCCCCTCCACCGTTGTGCATACTCCCTGAAGGATTCCCTAGGCTGTTTCTTAACCTTTGTCATTTGGTACCTGTCAGGGGCCATCTGGGCCTGAAAGCTGTATTGGGTTAAGAAGGTATGGGCCAATTCCTCCCAGTTGTGGATTCGGGCGTTGTCGAGGCGGGCATACCAGATTCTTGCCTCCCCCGTTAAGCTTTTCTGGAATAGTTGCATTCTTAACCCCTCGTCTTCGGCATAAGACCCGAGTTCTCCAATGTATATCTTCAAGTGTGTATAGGGGTCTCCCTTTCCATTGTACTTTTCAAACTCGGGAACTTTGAACTTTTCTGGATATCTGGCTCCGGGGAAAACACATAGATCCGAATAATTAACCCTACCCAGGGAGCCTATGCCCCTTAGAGATTGGATGGTCTCCTCCATGTGTTTCATTTTTCTCCGAAGGTCGTCATTATCCCCTTCTTCTGGGATAGTAATCACTGTCCTGCTAGGTATGGGAACGGCCCTTGTAATGACTGGCTCGTCCTTGAGTTGGGGTTGGTCATCCTTACCCAGGTTTGCAATATTTTTAGGAGGATTCTGGTCACCCCCCGGTGGTGGAATATTATGTGGTCCTTGGCTTACCGGATCCTGTCTGATTAAGAACTGCTCTTTTAGCATCATGGCCATTTCCATCATCTGTTTTTTGAAGTCATCAAACTCTTCCCGAGATATGGAACTATGATTAGGAAGATCAGCCATTTCAGAGGTAGAGACCTGGGCTTTCTTAGACTGCGAACGGGTTTGAGGAGCAATCCTGCGAAACGATGGTTCGAAGTTTAGTCTTGGGGAAATGAAAGAATGGATGCATGCTAAAACCGTAACTTTTTGTGTGTTTTTGGGTTTTTTAATCTTTTTCTGCAAAACAACTCGTTAGCGGTTCTTTATTGAAATAATACATGCTAGATATGATTTATGCTTCCCGTGTCGTTCCCTGCAAAACACAGAGGTTAGTATTTTCTTTTGACATAAAGGGGAAGCATATATGAATATGTTGCAATGGAATTATGGCATTTATGCGCAGAAACGTAAAAGGGCATGAAGAGACTTATCCTGCGTTGGGTTAATCAGAGGCTGACCTATCCTAGGGTTACTCTCACGGGCTTTTCGGCATGCAGGTTCCCAAATCTTCGCAATCTACTCGTTTGAGCCCTTTCGATTGGAGCGGATTTGAGTGGTGCGTTTCCTGAGCCATCTCCGGGGAGCAGCCCCATCGAGTCCAGTAATAAGCAACCGACGGGTTCGCCTCAGGAGGAGGTACAATCTCAACATACATTCACATTCATCGTCCTCACCGTATGCAAATGATTACTTTAAGGTAAATCAACTCCATTCAATCATTCATTCATTGGACAAAAGCACACATTCACACAACAATAAGTAAAATAGGTCAAAATGTTGCACGCACATACATATTCATAAATTTTTTAAGGATAGGATAGCATCAAGATTTGAAAGCGGCTTAAGCCCTCTAATGATCCCCAGCAGAGTCGCCAGCTGTCGACGCCAGGTTTTCGCTTTCTAGTCTTTTCCAATTTTAGCCTTTTGATTTAGATGTCGTTTGGAAAAGGTCGGCATTGATGTCGACGGGGTTTTGAAAGATCGTTTTTTTTTTATGAGCCAATTAACCAGAGTCGCCAGTTGGTATATTTGAAATGGATGTACCAACTCATCCGAGTTTTCTTTTTTTTTTATAAATCGCTGGCTCATGTGTGACTCCGAATTAATTGGTCTGCGAATCGAGATTCATAGAGTTCGGGGGCTTGCTTAAGTGAGGGGAAGGTGTTAGGCACCCCTCGACTTCCGTGAAACACGGTTACCGCAATCTTGATACTTTCCTATCCTTTAATTCATGAATATGTGTGTGTATGTGTGCGTGTGTGTGTGTGTGCTTATGTGAATGTCGTTGTGGGTTTGTATGAAAGAATCATTTGGATTTTTTTAGGGAAAACCGTGTTTTAATTTGAGAACGCTTCGGAATGTCTTTTCGATATACACGAGAAGGCTTTATTTCTTTATGAGAAAGGTTTGATTTTAATTGTCCAAAACTATGAGATTTTCATTAAGTGTCGTTCTGGCAAAACAAGAGTTTTAAACCTTCGTCTAAATAGGAATCGAGATCTATACGTTGCTTTCATAAAATGATGGGCAATTTCCATAATCTCTTTAACCCTATGCACAACGGTTTAATAAAACGCCATTTATTTATAAAATCATTTTTTGTGATGTTGGAAAACGATTTTCCTTTGCCTTCTCGTCAAATAGGAATCGACATTCATTAGCATTTCTCAAGTTTTAACCTCGTGATTCTAATATCCTAGTTTGATTGATTTTATGAAAATCTTATCATTTAACTTTGAAATCAATTTCGTGTCATAAATCAAATCGAGCATAAACACGCGTCGGGGCTATTCATGGGCATGTAAGCCATCAAAATATCCCCGAACGCCAACAATCACCAATTTCACTATTTCGGGGCCTTAAACACGATTTTCGCCTTAGCGTCGTTTTAAGGCCCAACGATTACATATTTACAAAGAGGCTACATCCTACCCGCTACGTACATCAAGACATGTCCATCATCGGATTTGGACCACGGGGTCGCTTTCCTAGGCTCACAACCAAATTTACACACACCCACAATCGAATATTACAAGAATTAACCAATACGGATAATCTACCAATATCAAGACATCCCAAAATAGAGATCTAAAAGAATCTATGTCAATATAACACAAAAAAACAAACAAGGAATCAACAAATAAATATCATCGGGTTATTAGGAAGAATTTTGTTCCAAATGGAACCCTCGCTAATACCCCCTAATTTATCATTCCATAATCATATGAAAACTTCATTTGATTTGACCAAAAGATGTGATAGAAATTGCAAAATTGAAGAGATTTTTCACCTTGCAAATGAGGTCAAAATGGATCTAAATTTGTGTATTTGAATAGAAGAAAAAGTATTATGTGATACAATCAAATCACAAGAATAATATTCCTCCCTTTTTTTCTCACTTTCTCTCCTATTTTTGTAGCAAAATCTCACTATTTTCTCTCTATTTCCGTGCTTGGTGCTGCTGCAGAAATTCTTCTTCTTCCAAAATTGCTGAACCCCCTGTATGCTGCCTGAAGCTGGCTTAAATAGGCTGGCCAGAGCCAGCCGCAGATCTATCTGCGGCTGGCCAGCTGGCACGCCTCCCATCGCACTCAGCTGGTAGTGCTGATTTCCCGGTTTTCGTGCTGGCGCACCCACTTGGCCGCAGATCTATCCGCGGCTGGCGGGCTTGACTTTCTCGATTTTCGTGCCACGCCTCGATTTTTGTACCGCAACGTCGGTTTTCGTTGACAGGCTCGTATTCCGCAGTCCGGGAACTTCCGGGAGACGTGCCACCTCTTTCGGAAATGCCTGCCTCGGACGATCATGCTGTCACGTCGACTTGGGCTGCCCAAATCATTGCGGCGGTGCCGGGCGCTCGCCCTTGTGCCCGCTCCTTTGCTTCCGCAAGCCGGTTCAATTGTCGATTTCGCCCTCCTGTCATGGTTAGTAGAAGGAAACGCAAAATTTGGGTGTCTACACCTACGTCAGGGTACCCCTCACTCTTCAAGCATTTAGTGACTCTAATTGGGGCGGTTATCGCAAAAATGGCCATTTGACCACCGGTTACATTGTTTATCTTGGTTCGAATGCCATCTCCTAGAAATCAACTTGCCAAAAATCAATATTTTGATCGTCATCTGAAGTCGAATACAAAGCAATCGCAAACTCCACTGCTGAGATTCTCTGGGTTAAAAATATTCTTCACGAACTTGGTATTCATCTTGAGCAATCCGGCACCAACCCCGTTTTGCAATAATACCAGTGTTATTTTATCTCTGTCCCAATCCAGTTTCACTCAAGAATGAAACACATTGCTTTGGAATATCAGTTTCTCCGGGAATGCATCAATAACGACTCCCTCCATTTACATCATATCAACACCAAGGATCAAATAGCCGACATTCTCACAAAATCCCTTGGACGTCAACCATTTCTTCATCTTCGCTCCAAGTGTTGGAAAAAATTCCCGAAAATAGGTTTTTAAAAAAAATAAAAATAAAACCAGGATCATTTTTATGGTTTTATACGAAACAATATATATATATATATATATAAGTCATGTATCAAAAATAAGAATTTGTTACCTAGTGCTTGGTTGGATTAACACGTTTTAATATCCGCACAGTCTTTTTGTATCCTCAAGATCTTTTTTCCTATGACCTTATATTGAACTTGAAGTGTGATTTCCAAAGCCTACTTCTGAAAAACCCTAACTTTGTTTTTCTTAGGCTGAAAGAGAGAATACAAATTTTTATGTTTTCTTCCGATGGAAAAAGTCCCAAATACGTTTCTGATCAATGATATATATAATAACATTGATCTTTATCATCTCTTATGAATCTGGTCCATATTAGGCTAGGAAGGGGATTCTAAGGGATTCCTTTTCTGACTCCAATACTAATCTAGATATTATTATCCAATAATAATATTCAAAATAAATATTAATTACAATTAATTCCACTAAATAATTGTAATTGCACTTCAGTCCAGAAATTAATTAAATAAACCATTTACTAATAAACTGTAAATATTTTCTCTATAAATGTACATAAATATTTCATAATCAATTAATATAATTTCGATACATTTAAACTAATTTCATAAGTCCACAATTTATCTCTATTTGATCATAAATTGATTTAACAATTAAATCAATCATTTTAATAATAAATATTAAAAGACTAGGCCAAAATTCTATGATCAATGATAAATTATCTTATGAAAATCTTATTGATGTTTTGACAATAATAATTTTCTTAATATTAATTAAATATATTAATCGACATTCCGAGGTATTAATTAACACAATGTAATCTCACTCATTGGAACATCAAATTAATATATATAACAATATTAAGTCCACTATTATTTCAAAATTAAGAAATTTTACAAATTAGTATTTATGTGAAAATATTTTATAAATAAAATATTGTCACATGATCCGTTTAATGCACACCGTTAATACACTAGTACTTTAACTAGAAGTCCAACTTCTATGAAAATCATCTCTGTTAAAGCACTATAACCTACAAGATAATATCTCCAAATTATCCTAGGTTATAAACCATTATTTCTTTATTTATATATTACATATGATTTATATCTTCTGTGTATAACATTTATTTATACACAAACCATAACATATATAATATAGAGATATATATAAAAAAACAAAATGATCATTGAATGAATGATGAATGATGTACTTTTATTAATAAATCAATGTCCAACACAAATAAATATACATTAAATAAATAGATGAATAGGATTTTTATAGCAAAAATCCAACACCAAGATCGGAGTTACCAATGGCACCTCAATCTTGTGGGGGCATGTTAAAGATAAATCTGATACTAAATAATTTGAATAGGTCTCCTACGTGATATACTTATCCTCTTTGATATGTTTAACTATTGTATTCAGATTGTAACAACCTCCATAATTCTATCTTTATATCTCTTATTTCATGTATATGTATCTACGTGTGTGTGTGTATATATATATATATCTGTGTGTGTGTGTGTGTGTGTGTGTGTTGTAAGTATTAATGTAAATCATCAAGTTCCAAACTTACTGTTTGATGTTATATTCTTGGCCCCTCAGTTATGGGTTCCGCTAGTTGTTAATGTTGGATTTTGGGTATTCAAATGGGGCACCCATGGAGGGTCCGACCCATTTGGTTTATTAGTCAACTTGTGATATTGACCGAGTTAATTATGTAACTGAGTGTTCGAGTGATTGTAGGGAAGTGGTTCAACTACTTCGGCCTATAAGACTCACGTCTCCTCTCCTCAGTTGATATGATGAATTCAGTTGGTTCAAAACCCTAGAAACTTTTATCAATAACCTCTCCCATACACAGACCAAACCCTAACTATTACAAATCGTGGATTTGGGCTTCGTTCTTGTATCGTAGTTCGGAGACACCATTGAGTTGTAGAGGACGATCAATTGTAGAAAGTTTTCCGCACCAAAGGTTTTATCATGCTTCAGAGGTATGAATTTTAATTTAGTTTTTGTATAAATATGTCATGACATGGATCATATTATTCCTTCATTGGTATCAGAGCATGTTTATTATCGATCTTATGGATGCCATGTATGAAATTTATACAAAACTCCATTGATAAATGTTTGAAAACTTAAAAATATTATCAAACAGCCTACTTTGACCAGCCATAAATTTCTATATGATTGTTCATTTCGAATAATTTTGGTATGTATGCGTAGTATATGTTGTAAGCTTTCTAACGATATATTATACGCTTGATTCAGACTTATATGGACTGAGATATGGCTTCCCAAAGTTTGGATCGCGAAAGGGTAAATCTGAAATTTTCTGGTGGCTTAAGGTTGAAGAGGAAGCGCAATCCTACTCTTAGTGGGAGTTGTGTACGTCACAACACTTCTATGGTAGCTCCCAAAATGATGATTGAGTACACCATAGAAATCAACACACTGAGTCGATCATAGCAGAAAAAACCGCGTCACGAACGAATGTCGAGAAGGTGGCACGTGCGTCTCACACGCACTAGAGTGTGGCGCTGCCCACACGCACCTGCGCCATGCGTGGCTGCTTTTGCAGCACACGCCAATAGCTCACGCGCCCGGCTGGTTTGACTAGTTAACTTAGCCCGTCTAATCCGACCCGCTCCTGATCCGTTAACCGACCTGGTCTTGACCCACGGTCTCGACCCAGTTCGCCAGATTGTATTATTTTTATTTTTTATTTCTAGAAAATGATTTATTAATTAATAAATTCATGAAAATTAATTTAAAAAATAGTTATAATGATTATTAAATTCTAAAATTTTAACAAGAATTAATTATTGGCATAAGATTAATGTTTCCGCTAGAATTTTGGAATATTAATATATTTGGATAATTTTTAATTTATTATGCAATGGTTATTTAATTGTGATAATTAGAATAATTATCAGAAAAATTTCAGAAAATTATAGTAACTTTTTTTATGATGTTAAGATACTGTTATAAATTTTTTGGGAAGAAATTGATATATTTGGGTATCTTGGTTAATTTCTAATTAATTATGCAATGATTAATTAATTGTGATAATTAGCATAATTATCAAAAAAATTCCAGAAAATTACAGTAACCTTTTGTGATGATAAGCTACTGTTAAAAATATTTTTGAAGTATTTTAATGTGTTTATAGCATACTTGATATATTAATTGAGTATTATTGCATTTAATTCCTTTTTTGTTAATATTTTTGGAATATTAATTATTATTACTTGGAATTAAATTACTATGTTATAATTACAGATGTACCCATGTTCCTAGTGGGAGTAATTTAGGTGGCAGTAATTTAATTAAATTATTCTCTAAATTACACGTCTTTTGCGCTGAAAAAATTAAATTTAAATAATTGGGCATTTATACGGATTGTGATTCCAAAGCTTAGCGAAGTCTCCCTTTTGTATTTATGTCCCATTATTTTTATGGTAATTTGGTCATGCGGCAAAGATGATTTATATACCATGATGAACTAATCGAATATCTCTCATAAGATTCTCCCTTTTTTTCTTTTCTTAAAAGAAAAATGGACATGGCTAGGTTGCATCTCTTAACTACCAAATTCAACAGTTATAAAAAGATAGCTGAACATATCTTGAGAAAACATCTTCAGGTCATGTCGGATATGATTGAAACGTTAGGAGCTGCTGACAACCCTTTGTCAGATGAACAACAAATTTAGGTAGTGATACGCTCATGTCCCGACAATTAGAATAATCTCAAGGTTAACATAACTTAAAATGAAAATATTAAATCTTTAAAAGATATTTTTCATCAGCTTGAGCGCTTAGAAGCTGAGCAGCTAGAGGTTGAGCGTTTAAGGACTAAATAACTAGAAGATAAACGCCTAAAGGCTCAACAAATAGAGATTGCTAATACTAATGCGCCTCAGAAGGTTGCAGAGGCTGGTGAGAAGGATAATGCCAAGTTAATTTGTTACAACTATGGCATAGCAGGACATTTCGCTCGTGACTCTACTAAGCCGTAGAAGGTACTCACTTGTCTTGATCAAGCTATGTGTTTAGTGTCTTCCACTGTATTCGTTGTTCATTCTCTCCATATGTGGATTATAGACTCCGGAGCAACGGATCACATAGCACGTGATCGGACTGGGTTCGCGAAGTATCGTCGAGTCCCAACTAGTAGAAAAGTACTAATGGGGAATAACTCCAGTGTAGATGTGCTAGGAATTGGTACTTACAAATTGGAGATGCGAGGATGCTTTGCATTGATTCTTCACGGTGTACTCTATGCACCAGATGTCTGACAAAATTTATTTTTTGTTCTTGCAACACTTTGTTTAGGCTACTCTATTCATTTTGAGAATAATGGTGCTATAATTTCTCGTGGGACTGAAATTTTTGGATATGGTTTTATTTTTAATGGTTTTTATGGTTTTAGATACTATTAATTCTAGCGTTAATAGTAATGATTCTTATTCCTTGCTTGTTAAGAATGATAATGATGGTTCAATTAAATGGCATGCTAGATTAGGTCATATTAGACAGGATAGAAAGGCTAGGTTAGCTTGAGCAAGTCTTTTAGGCCCACTCGCTAAGGTTAATCTACCCACGTGTGAACATTGTTTAGCAAAAAAATCAACTAGAAAACCATTTGGTAAAGCCACTAGGGTAGAAACACCCTTGCAACTCATTCACTCAGACATCTGTGGTCCTGTGAATGTGAAAGAAAGGCATGGACGTTCCTAGTTTCTCACAACGATAGATGACTATACGCGCTTTGGGTACACTTTCTTGATCTCTCATAAGTTTGAGGCATTAGAATGCTTTACACGTTATTTGATTGAGGTCGAGAAACAGTTGGATAAAAGTGTTAAGGTATTTCGAACTAACCGAGGCCGTGAGTATCTGTCCGATCAGTTGGAAGAACCGTGTGCAGAAAAAGGGATAATTAGGCAACTGACAATCCCTAGAACTCTGCAACACAATGGTGTGGCAAAGAGAAGGAACCAGACATTATTAGACATGGTTAGGTCTATGACTGCGACGTATATACTTAATCGTATGCCTTCAAAATCAGTTCAGTTTACCCCATATAAAATGTGGACCGACAGAAAGCTCGAATTGAGCAATATGCGGCCTTGGGGATCGATAACTTGTTTGCACAACACTTCTTATAAACATGGGAAGTTAAGCCCGAGGGGTAAGAAGTGTATCTTTATAAGATATTCTAAACACTCCAAAGGCTATGTGTTCGTTAGAGAGCAACCCGATGGGACTGTATCCGAGATAAAGTCACGAGATGCGAATTTCCTTGAGATGGATTTCCCTAATAAAGGTGATATAAGCAAGGAGATGAATCTTTATGAGATGGAAGAAGATTTGGACACCCCAACTCGTACAGTAGAGACCGAAGAGGATGTTTCTCAGGCTTCAATAGATAGTGGGAGTGACATGCTTTCGAGCAGTTCTATTCCATCGAATGAAGAGTCTTCTGTTCCTCAAATACGTAGAAGTCAAAGGGGTAACATTCCACGTCGTCTCTTTGAGATTGAGGGGAATGCCTTTGTGGCTAATGCGCAGGATGATTAGGAACCTCGATCTTATTAAGATGTTCTATCATATGTTACAAGCGATAAGTGGATGATTGCAATGGAAGAAGAGATGGAGTCCATGAAGACTAATCAAGTCTGGGACTTGGTTGACCTTCCACCAGGGCGAAAAGGCTATTGGGAACAAATGGGTTCTTAAATTCAAGCGCAAGGAGGATGGTTCCATTGAACGGTACAAAGCTCATCTTGTAGCCAAGGGCTACACCCAACAAGAAGGAATTGATTACGAGGAAACCTTCTCACCAATTGTGAGGTTTGCCTCAATTTGCCTCATTCTAGCGATCGTCGCGCATTTAGATCTGGAGTTATATTAAATGGACATTAAGACAACTTTTCTTAATGGAGATTTAGCTGAGGAAATATACATGGATCAACCAAAAGGTTTCATCGTAGAAGGACAAGAGCACAAAGTATGCAAGCTCAAACGTTCTATCTATGGTTTAAAACAGGCTTCCAGACAATGGTATTTGAGATTCCATCGAGCCGTCATTGGTGATGGGTTTACGATGATCGAGGAAGATCATTGTGTGTATATTAAACTGTCCAAAGATAAATTTCTTATCCTATCGATGTATGTCGATGACACTCTGTTGGCTGGGAACGATAAGGAGATGATAGTCACCACCAAATGGTGGCTATCCTCTAACTTTGAGATGAAGGACATGGGGGAAGTAGCTTATGTTCTTGGATTAAGATCTATAGAGATCGCTCAAGGAAGCTTCTTGGTTTGTCTCAAGAGACTTACCTTAAGAAGGTTCTTGAGCAATTCCAGATAAGCAACTACAAAAGACACTCATATCGCTAAAGGCGACGCCATTGGACCCGAGCAATGCCCTACGTCTCCCAAGGAAATGAGAAAATGTCTCATTATCTGTATGTCAATGCTATAGGAAATCTAATGTATGCAGTTGTGTGTACTCGACTTGATATAGCATATGCAGTCGGTTATCTCGGTCGTTATTAGTCAAACCCTGAGTTATATTGCTCATTGGAGGGCTATTAAGAGGATCTTGCGATATTTAAAGGGTACTTTGGACTACATGTTCTGCTATGGAGGACCGGACCTGCGATTGATTGGTTACTCCGATGCCAGTTGGGGAGGTAACCAGGGGATGCGCAAGTCGATCTCAGGATATGCATTCTTGTTGCATGGTGGTACCATCACTTGGTGTAGCAAGAAATAGACTTGTGTTGCTCTTTCGACGATGGAGTTAGAGTTTGTAACATGTACGTCAGCTGTTCAGGAAGCCATGTGGTTGAGGAGATTTTTCGATGATCTTGGAGTCGCCCCTCATGCTTCAGATCCTGTTACTATTTACTGTGATAGCACGGTGGCCCTGGATTATACTAAGGATCCCAAGTATCATGGAAGGACGAAACACATTGACTTGAGGATGACCTTCATCAGAGAGAACACAACAAATAATGAGGTGATATTAGAGTACATGCCCACTAGCCTTATGGTAGCGGATCCCTTGACGAAGCCGATACCCAAAGATGTCTTTTATAGGCATGTTAGTTCATTAGGGCTTCGTAGGGTTTGATGTACTTTCTTATTTTCTTGGATATCACTCATTAGTTGGCTTGTTTTTGGGATATTCACTATTGTTTAATTTTGAGACATTTATCATTTATGCAAGATTCATTTATTCCCACTTATGGTTGTGTTATTTTAGTGCATATGATAAATAGTAGTAGTTCACACAGTTATTATGCATATTAGATATGCAAACACTAAATATATGTCAATAGGTTGATTGGCTTACTCACACGAGCAATCACCCTTGGCACTTTGAAGAGCGAGCAAGGTTGAGACAATTCATTAATTGGCGTTTTGAGTAGCGAGCTATTGATACTTTAGATAGCAATCAATTAGCGCTCACTAGCGTGCAAAATGAAATATTGTGTCGCCTTGGCATGTGTCAAGATGAGGTTAGTTTGGATTAACCGAATATAGTATGTCCCACCATCTATATTTACCTGTACTAATAGCCGGATACAAAATTCAGACTTGGCGCTTGGGAAAGCGAGTAATTTGGAAATTCGAGTTAGGTGCTTATAAAGCGACTGAACTAAGATTCGTACGGCATGACCATAGGACATATGCTCATATAGATGAGATTGTCTATCGTGGCATGATAACCAGACACGAAATTTTAAATGTGGCACTTTGATAAGCGAGTAATTTGAAACGTTCAAGTTAGGCACTCTTGGAGTGACTATACTAAGGTTCGCACAACAAGGCTATAGAATAGTATGTTGTGAGAGAGTTACATGTGCTTAGCGACCATGTAAAGGAGGTGAGAGAATGAATCCCTGTTTCCTCACCGTGTGAGTCCTGTAGGACAATATCCTTATTCCTACATCAAGTGCTCTTTGTGATCTTTGACTATACTACAAAGACATGGATTAGTGTTGCTACTTTGGTTTCGATTCCTAAGGTCGAGATTGATTATACCTTAAGGACCGATTCTGGGAAAGCAGTTAATTCATATCTGAGTAGTATTAGGGCGAAGGGAAGACAATTTAATTTCACCTTGGTCTGCACTTATTGTCAACAACTATAGCGCTTCGATAACGATAGAGTAATAAGTGAGATACGAAATTGACTTAGTCCCAAAGGTGGTTAACTATGGCTCTCTGAGGGATTAGAGATACTTAACCTAGTGAAAATCAAATGTGTATGGGGGACTCTAAGTTTATGGGTTGTAGCCTCTACGTGAACTAATTGAGTTTGCGTGAGAGCTCCCGCATTATTTTTCTTTAAAAGGGTAGATGTCTCTATGTTAGCCCTAACGGGTTTGATATAGAGCTCCCGCATTGCAGGTGAACTCAGCGGTCGCACGGTTCACCAGTTAGAGGTTTACATGTTTTGGTTTGAGCTGTTTTTGGCAAATATGAGGATTACGTCGTCCCCGTCATGGGTGAGTGGAAGATGTTCGATTTTGGGTATCCAAATGAGGGGCCCATGGAGGTCCGACCCATTTGGTTTATTAGTCAGCTTGTGATATTGACTGAGTTAATTACGTAACTGAGAGTTAGAGAGATTGTAGGGAAGTGGTTCAACTACTTCGGCCTATAAGACTCACGTCTCCTCTTCTCAGTTGATATGATGAATTCAGTTGGTCCAAAACCCTAGAAACTTTTATCAATAACCTCTCCCAACACAGACCCTTATGTTATGAATCGTAGATTTGGGCTCTGTTCTTGTATCGTAGTTCGGAGACACCGTTGGGTTGTAGAGGATGATCGATCAATTGTAGAAAGTTGTTCGCACCAAAGGTTCTATCACGCTTCAGAGGTATGAATTTTAATTTTGTTTTTGTGTAAATATGTCATGACATGGATCATATTATTCCTTCAGTTAAGATCGAAAATAATAGTAAATATTGTTAAAAATAGAAGTGTGTCATGACTAGAAATATTGATATCATGAGGAATAGAAACATGGAAATTATTAAAAGAGTCACTGATAAAGATAGAAGCATGGAAATTAAAATAGTCATTGTGCAGTGTAGAAATCTGAAGAGGAATATTTCTTTTGCCTACAATCCAAATATAATTTTCTTACAACTAATCAACATACGGAAGCATTGTTTTCCATACATGAGAAGGCTCTTTCCATACTTGCAAAGAGCTAATTACTTGAGACAAAGGTCTAATACCTATACCTCCTTCCTCCGGAGACTAATAAACATGATGCCCTGTAGAAATCCAAAGAGGAAAAGATGCCAAAGACTGATAGACATGATGTCAAACTATCTAATACACAAAGGCAAAATATTGTAGAGAGAGGAGAGAGTTTGAAATACTTTTAGTACTATTTTGCCCGTGTGTCATTGAGTGTGAAACAAGGTGTGCACTTCCAAGTGAAGAAAGAACTTTCTCTTATACTTTCAAATATAAAATTAAAACTAACCTTTCAAAAACTTTATCGCATAAAAATTGGTTTTTTCCTATAAGAAAAAACCCCACACAATTTTAAGCCGAAAAATCTCGGGCACGACGTTGACAAACACTTGAGCAATCATCTTATCATGGACTAGATGAAATTTGTTGAGCAATAATGGAGAACCCAAACTTGTTTGTGCGGATTGTCAAGGTATACCAACAGTTTGATACGGGCGTATAAATTAAGTCACACCACCAACCGCAATAACAAACCTTCTTAGAACTTCTAGAAGGAAAGGTCACTCTGTCGTAAGCCTTTAAAATATCACCTTGACACTTGCACACCCCGAGTGAAATTCCGTCAAAAAGGGTCACACTTTGCCCTCTATTTCTCAAGTATGAGATGTAAAGTGCAAATCGAGACTAAATAGAGGGGTACAAAGTATCATTTACTCATAAATATATTATAATAGTAATGAAAGAACAGAAATGATAATCTACTCAAACAGTTAACAAAGCAAATCTAAGATGGACCAATTGTAATATCCGCTAAATTATTAAAAAAAAAGAGGAAAGAAAATATAAATAAAATGTTAAAGTATTTTAATTGGGCTTTTCTTATGTTTGGGTCAATTTTTTTTTGTTTTTTACTAATTATGTGGGCTATTAGTAACTAATGAATAAGCTTAATTAAATAAAGTTTGGGCTTTTAAACTAATTAAGTCTAATTTATATTTGGAAGAATTACATACATTAGTACATTTTTGAAAATAATTACAAAAATCATACATCGATAAAATAATTACAAAAGTATTACATTTTTTTTTTATTTACAAAAGTATTCTCTCTCCTCTCTCTTCTCTCCTCTTTCCATTTCTTCTTCTTTTTCTCTTTCCATTTCTTTCTCCTCCCTCCCGCCGCCCTCTCCCCGACCGCCGCCTCCCTCACTCCCCCCCCCCCCGCCTCCCTCCTTCCTCCCGCCCCCCTCCCACCACCTTCCTCCTCCCTCCCGCCTGCCTCCCCCCTCCCCCTCCTCCTCCCTCCTTCCTCTTCCTTGCCCCTCTCCCCCGCCTCCTTCCCGCCTGCCTTCTTGTGTATTGTGTGTGTTTTAGTGTAGTAACTAATTTTGGTTACCTTTGTATTTAAGGTTGGTTACCTCTGTATTAAGGTTTGGTTACCTTTGTATTACAATTTGGTTACCTTTATATTAAAGGTTGGTTACCTCTGTTTTAAGGTTGGATACCTTTTGTATTAAGTTTTTGTTACCATTGTATTTAGGGTTGGTTACCTTTTGTATTAAAAGTTGGTTACCTCTGTATTAATGTTTGGTTACCTCTGTATTAAGGTTTTGGTTACCTTTATATTAAGGGTTGGTTACCTTCATATTAAGGTTTGGTTACATTTGTATTAAAGGTTGATTACCTCTGTATTAAGGTTTGATTACCTTTATATTAAGGATTGGTTACCTTCGTATTAAGTTTTGGTTACCTTTGTATTTAAGGTTGGTTACCTCTGTATTAAGGGTATTATTCCCACCTGTAACTAACCCTCCTCCCTTCCCCCGCCTCCCTCCTCCCTCCCGCCTGCCTTCCCCCACCGCCGCCTCCCTCTCCCCTCCCACCGCCTCCCTCCCTCTCCCATCCCGCCGCCTCCCTCTCCCCTCCCTCCCGCCCCTTCCCTCCGCCTCCCTCTCCCCTCCCTCCCGCCCCCTCCCTCCGCCTCCCGCCTGCCTTCCCCCTCCTTCCTCCCTCCCCCGCCTGCCTACCCCGTCCCCCTCCCCCTTCCTCCTTCCTCTTTCCTCTTCCTCTCGCCTGTATTTTGTGTGTAATTATTTTGTAATTTTTGTAATTATTTTGTGTGTTTTATTTTTGTAATTACTTTCTAATTGTTGTATATTAATGTTAAGGACCCTTTATATTTTATACTATCACATTCTATTAAAATTAGGAAAGATAATAAAATATATTAATAAATATATAAATAAACAAAATCTAATTATATTCCGATTACTGCTAAAACAAACCAAATAAAAGAAGTGGGCATGGCGGCATAAGAACCGAAGAGGGGAATTCATCAAACTCGGTGTTCGGCACGATGAATTTAGTAATTTATTACTATTTTTAAAATGTTAGATCTATTATGTAAAAAGTTTAGTGAATGATGAGAAGATTAAAATACATATTCTATATGCATAATGCTTGTGTAAATTTGATACCTTATTGGCTTGTTGCAGAGTATCAATATTAGTTAGTTAATGTGGATAGCAACAGGATGTGGGTAATATATATTGATTAAAATCTTTTTCTAACTATTGAATACTAATGTATCCAGGTTAATTGTTAGAAGTAAATATAAACACACATATTAGTTTAAATTGTATTTACCAGCATGATCATGTATTCAATAGTATTGAAGAATGTATATTATATTCATATGTATAAATAAGGTACTGATTTGTGAAAATGAAGAGTGACAACAGACTTTATAAGTGATCCGAGATCAATTGAAATTTATTCAGGCATATCTTGTGACTCTAATGCAATTGGGAATTAAACTTATATTACAATATATTATAATTGTTAAGTTGTTTATAACCTTATTATTATTTTGTTTAATTAGATCGAACAGGGAGTCTAAACAATTCAAATTTATAATATAAATTTTTGGGTATTACATTTCTTACTCCAGGTATGAATTTCATACTCTTTCAGCGATATTCTTTAATTTAGTTGTTCGTTTTGCTTCTCGTTTAGAATTTAGATATGGTTTCGATACTTTGATCATAGTTGTATTCGCATGATAGTTTATTTTGATCTTCATAATTTTATAATTTGTACTCTTTAAACTAATTAATCATGTCTAGTATCTATTTTGTAGAAATGTACATGTCAATATATTTTGAAGACTTTGTGTTGATGATTCATTTCGGTTTGGCATATACATATTAGAACCCCTTGTGTTGGTATTTTGTCGCACGTGTTGTGTCAATGTATCTTTGTTAAAATATACCGTAAGGTATACCTGAGTTATAACCACCCTGTGGGGGTACCACAGACATGTCATCTTAGCACTGAGACATGACACCTTCCGTGGTGGTGTGATTAGTCCATGACATCTCCATTTATGCTCCGGTGGGAGTTGGTCATATGTTGATTTTATTGTGGGAGGTGTATGGGTCGATCATAGTATTTTGTTCTGTTATATTTTGCGGATTGGTGATGTTTGTGTCGAACACACCTTTCGATTTTGCACGCATCTAGATTGCGCAGTCTGATGTTTGATTGCTTGTGTGACATTATTTGACTTGCCTATGTGGCAAGGTATATTTTTGTTTTGTTCTGAGCTCAGTATAAAATAACACCTAGTCATTTGATTCAGCCTACTATTTTGTTGTGATAGTTTTATTTATTTCAATTCAGTTTATTGAGTTAATTATTTCAGTTCATTATTTTTGCACTCTATATTCGTATTGGGCATTTGGCTCATGCTATGATTTTCCTTCCGACAGGTAATTAGGGGGATCAAAGCCAAGTGTGATGAGAGCTTCCTTTTATCTATATGGTTTAGATATTCTGTTTAGGCTATGATACTTTGGTTTAAGTAATGGAGTTATTTAATTTTTGGAGTTGTAATAAATATCCCAGATCATGGTTTGAGCCATGTTTGTTAAAATCTCAATCCGGATCGTAGGATCACATAGGATCGCGATCTCACAAGAGGACAAGATCTGGATCGGAGTAGGATCGCAAATATGCATAGGATCACATAGAATCGAAGGATCGATGTGGAATCGTACGATCGATGTGGAATCATACGATCCTATCAAAGTGAGCTAAAATGATATATTTTGGCTTATTTTGACTTGTACAAATGGCTGAACTAAATCAAAAACTTTTAAATTCCTAATTTCTAAACCTTTAAAGCCCAAATACAACTCTAAACTTTTAATTTAATATGTATAAACTATGGATGAAATGCATTTGATATTTGAATATTGATACTAGGTACTTCTTTCATTAATTTAATAAATTTATAGCACATAATTGGTATTCAAGTTGATTCGTTGATACTTATCGCTTAATATATGTGAAATAAGTAATTGATTTTTGCAAGTATTAATTGACAATATATATTTGTAAATGTAATAAAAACTCTATTTTATGTAAAGATTATCACGAAATTCTACTAAAAATGTAGCAAGTAATGTGAGAATTTACACTTTAACCTTCTCTAACAATTGAAAAATGAGATGATACAAATATAAAATATCATTATGGTAAGTATTGTGTATTGGAACTATATTTTCATATTAAAATAATTTATATTTTTTTTCATAAAATCTTACAATTTTACAATTCGATTTTACTATCCGATCATATGCACTTCAAAACGATCTTGTATGGGATCTTGTATGGGATCCCGAGTTTAACAACTTTGGTTTGAGTTAGTTTAACATTTATTATGGTTTGACTTGTAAAATTTATTGGTTATTTAAGCCATTTGTTTGTGGCATAGAGCTTTTAAATTTTTTTTTCTATTTCAGAAAGGGGGTGTTACACCAATTGTAGCTAAAAACTGGTGAACACCATAACTACTTTAATACGGACAAAAAAGTATATATCAACATAAATTGCACATCCAAAATTCTTCAACACAAGCACAGGGAGAATCCGCCATGAATCATCTTGAAAATATGAACAAATCTATCATTACCAATAAACACACAGAAAATAGATCTCCGATAGAGATAAAAATAATCCCACATGATAGAGAAAACCAAGATCATGCAAGAGAGGAAACTAAGAAAGAATACAACTCAAAGAAGGGGGGGGAAGAGAGATCTACGGGAGGGTCTCTCCAAAAACATGAGAAACCCTCCCTTGATCTGGATAAACTTTTAAGAGGCTAGGGTGTTTTGGCTAGAGATAAAGAGAAGAAGACAGCTCCACATCTCCATTTCCACATAAGATGTACAAAATTAAGCTCAATAAGTATTATTATGAAATCCTTTGGAAACTTTTCAAAAAACAAATTAACAGGAATGCACAACAATTACCATGTCCATATATAAGAAATAAATGGAACTTGTAAATATATTTTCCAGAAAAATATTGTAATGAAGATATTTCCAATATTTCACGTGGGTGAAAAGAAAAAGAAAAGTAAAACTTAACTAAATATCAAAAATCCGAGTCCATTTGCAATCTCAGGGTGGAGTCTGGATCAATCATTTTCCTAGATTCTTCCCATAATTGTATTTCAATTCCCAACTTTCTGAGTTCCACAAGACCACGCTCAGCTGTAACATGGGAGCAAAACATTCATAAGAGAAAGACACGACCTATTTCGTTAGGAGATGAAACTAACTAGCAAAATTGAATAGAAAATAAATGATAAAAACAGAAAATGGGAATGAATTGCAGAAAACAAACTACAGCATAGAGGAAATTAATTTAACAAAGTATGAAATTAAATTTATTTTGTCCTTCCAATTTTTTACTACTAAAGGATCATTAATATATTGAGAGAAGTAGAAACAACAGTGTACTACACAGCAGGTGTTCATCTATAAGCATGGGAGGGAGCATAGAGATAGTACCATCAACTGCATCATGTGAGGTTGGTGGTTGAGTGCCTTGGTTGATCCAAAATTGCACGCGCTCCTCCACAATGTCCGGTTCTAACCCATGATTTTTCGCTCTTCTCCAAAAATATGCAAGCCAAGCCTGCAAAGCATTACAATCAAGCAACTATAGGGCTGATTGAATCTTTAATGCAACATTTGGATTGCAAGAATCAAGGTAGGAATGGAATGAAAAAAAATGTCTTTGGTTGTTCCACTGGAATGGAATGACTAATCGGAAAAATATGTTGGTACACATGTTCCGATTAGTTGAAAACAACATAAATTTTCTATAACTGAGGTCAATATGGCTTCTGTAATAACCCGGATATTTATAACGAAAATGTCAATGAAGGGTGATTTTAAACCATAATGTATTCAATTTATAAATTAAAGTTACAAATTAAAAGTAACTAGAAAAGGAAAGAAAAGAAAAGAAAAAAAAAGAAAGGAAAATGAGAGAAAAGTTATAATAGGTTAAAACTCAAATTTGAGTTCGGGATGGAATTTTGAGACGCGGATTTCACAATTGAGTCTGGAATGTCAAATTTAATAAGAAAATACTATAAACACAATGGGGTGTAGAGGTTGACTTTTATGGTCAAAGTCAACAGTTGACTTTTAGGATTAAAAGTCAAACTTTGAGTTCAGAGGCGAATTTGACGAAATGGATGTCACCATGATGATTAGTAGGAATCGACTGTTAGCATGAAGGGGTAGAAAAAGTTAATTAACTTTTAGAAGTCAAAAAGTCAAATGAACAATTAAATGGATAAGTGAGTAAATAAAAAGGAGAAAAGATATTTTGGAGGGGATAAATCCCCATGTGATCAGCTGATAGAGAGAAGGGGGGAGCCTTGTTGGACAAATGAAGACTTGTGGTCCATGGTGAAGCAAAAAGAGAAGTGGTCATGTGGCCCAACTTTGGACCACCAACCAAAAGTTGCTATCTAAAGCCAAAAAGCTAACAAAAATCAACGCAAACCCAAATATACACTACAATTTCGGCTGGAGCATAGAGAGGAGGAAGAGAGAAGCTAGCAAGGAGAGCTAATAGGGTAAAAGAGAAGAAGAATTGGAGGTTCAAAGCACAGAAGCAAAACTAGTTAAGGAAAATCCTAAATCCATTTAAAACTTAGTTTTTCTTAAAGAAAGTTCTTTTATGAGTTTAAACATGTATTATACATGTATGGGCCTAAATATGTTGGATCATGGTTGAAAACACCATTGATCATGGAGAAGTTCCATTGGAGCAAAAGAAAGAACAAAGGAACCTAAGCTAGATTAGTCTGAAAATTTCAGAATCCGACCCGAAATGGTAAAGAACATAACTCCTTGTGTAAAATGAATTTTTGAGTGAGGTTTGTGGTGTTGGATAAATCTATGAGTTAGCTAAATTTTGGCAGAGGTTTGAGGTTAAAATTCTTTGTGGATTATTTTTGGTAATTTTCTACCAAAGTAGGACAAAGTTGAAAAACAAAGGAAACACACTGCCCTAATTTTTCTGAGGACAGTTTCGGATGGTTAACTTGTGAAATAAAATCAGGGCTTTTGAGGGATGATACCTGGTGGTATAAGGTATGTTGTGTCCTAAGATGAACAAAAGTGAACTTAAGATGAGGGAGTTATGACCAAAACAAAAACTGAAAGTTTAAAATTAAAACTACAATTAATAACTTAAGTTTTACAGCTCAGATTGGGGTGAAATTTTAGGTCGAAGTAAATTTAGATGCAGAGAGGATTTTGTCTAAATTTCATGATTTTTAGACATAATTTCGAATTTTAATAAATATTACAATTTCGGACAAAAACTAGCCTAAAATAAATAATAAACATCAGAGGAAAAATCTGGAAAAATCAAAGTAAGTATAATATATTTACCTAAGTGGGGCCAGAAGGAAGAAAAATATTAAAATAGTTGAGGTTTAATGGATAAAATGGAGTTAAGAAAAATTAATCAAGGTAAAACTGATAAATA
This sequence comes from Aralia elata, assembly GCA_034770075.1. Lineage (NCBI taxonomy): Eukaryota > Viridiplantae > Streptophyta > Magnoliopsida > Apiales > Araliaceae > Aralia > Aralia elata. Next base: position 22,340,725 of record CM068388.1, read on the forward strand.
TGTATTATATTTTCGTCGGTTAATATACGTTTAAACAGAACGTATGAGCATATTTGTGTGATGTATGGACGTTATAAGAGTGAGGTAATGAAAATGGTATGGAAGGATGCTCGGGAACGAGTTTACGTTAAAAAGGAAATATTGAAACGAGTTGACGAATAGTTACCGACGGTAACTATAATTTATAAAAGATACGTTAATTAAATAAATCTTTATGGATGATGTAGGTTATCATGCAAAGGACGTTAATAATATGGGCGAGGGAAGTGCACACAAATCAGGTAAGTTCTCGCACCTATATGCATTTACGAATTGCTCTTTAGTGAACTGCGATTGTATTATTTAAAATTCTTGTTATTCATGAACTATTTTATGTAATAAGTTATGCAATATGTTTCGACTAGACTTAGTTGATGAGATTATTTAAATTAATAAGTTATTTGTTTCAGTTATACTCAATTAATGTGATTAGTGATGTGATTCTTTGAATTATTGAATTGTTTAAGTTCTTTGGAGATAAGTTGAGTGCTCCAAACCAAATTTTTCCTTGGTGCGGATCCCTGATGATATTAACCGAGTTGAACAACCCTATTATATAGGGGAGTGTCAGGCGAGCCGACCATTATCGTTAAATTACGGTGAAGAAATGATAGAATCATCAATGCACTGTTAAAATACGGTGTGAATATGATAAAGTCATAACTTATGGATGTTATTAGCCTGATCACCTAATAATATCCTATGGAGAGTTCGCAGTCTTTGTGATTGTTTAACATATTGGAGAGTTCTCAGTCTTAATTTGATGAACATTTTAATCAATTCTTGGTCCCTACGACTTATCAGTTATCTCTCTAAAAATATTGAGATTCTTGTGAGTAAGGATGTGATGAAATTTCATAGACATTGAAATCCAAAGCTGGACATTTTGTAATGTTACGTTGTTAATTCTGAGCATTTCAAAAATTCTAAGATTCTTTTTGAATCACCAGTTTTAAAGTTGTCTGTAATGTTAATTCAGTGACTGAAATTCATACTCGTGCTTATGATTCTAAACTCTTTTTAAATTTGTTGAACAAATTAGTTGCTCATTTTTGCATTCTATTTAAATTTTCAGATAGGGCAGAAGGATCGAAAAGATAAAGATAAAGGGAAGGAAAGAGTTGTTAGGAAGAATGAATAATATTGACGTAATAGATTATGATGTTATATTATTTTTTGTAATATTGAAAGATACGCTATGATGTAATCAAGTATTAAATTGTGTAAGGAGCAGAGATGTGGAATATGTAATTTCATTTAGGCGAAATTTGTTGTAAGTGAGCCTAGTGAATATTATAGGCAAGTGTTGTAAATGTGAGGTTTAAGACGTGTATTATTTTTGATGAATGAATGATGAATGGATGTTTCTATTATTTTTGATGAGACGTGTGGAATGAATGAAGAATTTATGCTTGAATATTAAACAGGCGATGGATGTATTTGGATAGTGATGCACCAAATCAGTTGTAGAGAGTATAGGAATTTGGGGGCGTCATAGCTTCTCCTTTATTTCTAATAATGTTTTGCGACTTATCTTTAGTCAATAGCTCTTTCCTATAGTTACGTAATATGGGAAATTCTAAAGTTTTCTGGAAAGCTTCTTCAACTAGGCTATTTCACCTCCTTATACTTCAACGACTTAATAAGTGTACCTGTTTTCAAATTTATATCGTTCACATGCTTTTTTTACTGTTCTCCTTTGAGAGTTTTCTGGTTTTACTCCAATTCTTTTTTCCTTTTTTGTGTTTCTTCTTTTGTTAGACTTCATGATCACCTCTACTCTGTTAGCTATTTAGTTCTCTCATATAAAATCTTCTTCCATCTAAAAAAATATAATAAACTTGAAGTCCTTTATTGTTAAATAGTGTCCTTAAAAATTAGAATTGTATTGTTTAAACAATTGCTTATATGAAACAAGAAATTTATAAAATTGTACATTGTTGAGGATTAACTAGGAATGAGAAACCAAAATAAAACCCTAAAAAGGGATGATATATGCATGTTGTTAAGTAATCAACTCATCTAAAAGCTTAAGCTATTAGAAAGAGGCGTCAACAATGTATATCATGCTAATACTCTCCCTCTAATGCAACTTTATGTTTTGCAAAAAATTAAAAAATAAAAATGCAACTTTATGGAGAAGTGACAAATTAAAGTGCATTTGCACAAATTAATATAAAGGCAACGTGCTGTCGGAAAGATTTGAACCCAAGACTTTGCACACCCAGAGCTCTAATACCATGTTAAATAACCAACTCATCTAAAAACTTAAACTATTAAAAAGAGCTATAATGCCTAACAACTTTTCCATCCATTTTTTTTTATTTTAAAATATATTTTCTTTCCCTTCTGTTCTTCTGAAACTAATTGACTGAAAGTTACTTGATCGTTCCTAGTTCTCTATTTTTTTTTATCTAATACCTTAAGTTTTATCATCATCAAATAGTGCATAATCCATCAATATTCTAAATTTCACCATAGCCCATATCTAGTAAATAAACACATCAAGCTCTCTAACGCAAACCAATTGGTAATGAGAAGAGTTGGTCCTACTCACTATAAACTGACATATTTTCTCAAGGTATTTGATGTAGGACAAGATATATACTCTAACACTCCTGTCACGTGTAACCCGATGTATTTAAGGTCGCATGTGGCCCTAATGAATATGTGACTCACACAAGATAAGCAATGTCGAAAGAAGTTGGTAAACCAAGGGAAACTATTCACCCAATTTTGTCTCTTTAAGAATGGACTGCAAGTGGGTAAGAATGTAGGCTGAGAAGAGTGGCCCAACTATAGCCTGCTCTAATACCATGTTAAGTAACCAACTCATCTAAAAACCTAAGTTGTTAGAAAGAGGCACCAACAACGTACATCACGCTAATACTATATAAGTATATTTATCCAAAGCAAGATTTCAATGATAAGCAGTAGAAAATATCCAAGTTATAAGGTCTCGCCATACCTGCTTAAAAAGCACATCATCAGACTCTTCCTCGCTCAATTCTGGTAGAAAATACAATAATACGTTTAGAACTGAAACAAACTCTAATCATAACTCCAGAAAGGAAATTGTCGTTTATAGAAACTTGTTTGCATAAAAAATCACAGGAAAGAATGCATAGGATAATTCTAAAACTTGAGGGGTGCATTGGAAGTCATTTATTATGGGATCAACTCCCTTGTGCAGTGTGCATTTGTAACTAATGAATGTAGATTGTTTATCAACAAATTCAAGAAATTATGATAGATACAGTAGCGGTCCTAGCGGATTAGTATCGCAAAGTTAATGCATATAGTCATATCTACATAGTTTTAAAATGTAATCGAGTCGATGAAATGTAAATTAGGATAATCAGTTCTACTTAACAATCTACTTTCCGATTAATGACATCAATTAATGTGTGAAAACACCTTAAAATCACCTTTTTGTGTGTGTATGATATTGTACCATACATCAGATTCGCCTCATGTAGAGTTCATATAGTACTCTAAAATGTGGAGTTCTCTGAATCTGAACCATCAATCCCAATTTAAGGGTTGAGATGAGATAACACATGAGCCCAATTTAATTTTACTTGCCACATAATTGCTTAGTCAGCTTCCAACTCATTATTTCTCTCTACTCAATTACTTAATTACTTCTCTCTATAGTCTTCTCCAATTTTTTTCCGTATTACAACTTCAATAAATAGGCAAGCTTTCATGGGGACAATTAATAGCATGTGCTGTAGAAATTGTTCAAACTTTCATTCTCTAAGTCATATGCATAGCAAAACTGGTAATTAACAGTACCACCTTATGCTTCAAAGACAAACCCAAGAGCTCATGAGTTAGATGATTGTTTGCCAAAAGCCTAAGTGCCTAACCTACAATTTACAAGCAGGAATCAATTTAGGGACAGAGGTATTATGAAAGTAATTTCAGGTAATTACATCCTAATCTATTAAATAAAGTTGTAAGCAATCCCTTTGTATATGGTGTTGAATAACCCAAATATGCAAAAGCACGATATCCATGTCGATCATTGTAGTTGATTAAATAAAATAGCCATGATTTGACATTTATTAATAAGAAATTTCAATTTGCGTGGAGATGAGAGGCAGTGGTGAGCCATGGAGGAATTTTATTGAAGTGAAAGGTGCCGGCAATATTTTGGGAGAGAGAAAGTAATTGGGGAGAGAGAAATAAGGAAGAGAGAGAAGTAATGAGTTGGAATCAGACTAGGTAATTACGTGGCAAACAAAATTAAGTTGGGCTTATTGTTGTCATCTCAACTCTTCAAGTGAGATGAATGGTTCAGATATACAGAACTCCATATTTTAGAGTACCATAGGAACTCCAGAGAAGCCGAAAATACATACATCACAATATCCTAGAAATCACCAGTCTAAACCATCTATATGGCCATAAGAAGTGAACCTCATTTATCAGAAATGATTACTTAACCTTTTTTTCAGAGGAACAAAGAAATTTATAAAGAAACGTTTTACACAATCAAATAAAAGCAATAAGTGACATATCTAAACATAATCTTCTAGCTGTGAAATTCTTAAACATTCTACTTATAAAAAAAATAAAAAACCTTACCAAATGTTTCTGTGAAATCCTGGCCCTCAATTGGTAGCTTTACTTCATCTGAATTCACATAAAAAAGAGGATTTTAGTATGAAAACTGATATAATTATCCTGAATTTTAAATTTCAGGATCAGAATATAGTTAGATCATAACTCAGTATCATCTCTAGGTCCCCTAGTAAAGAAAACATATATATTTCAGCACAATGATTTAGAAAAGTAATTTGAGAGAAGATTGTAAATACAAATAGCATGAGGAGTAAATTTAAATAATTCTACATGTTAAATCTTCCAATCAACTCTATAATTAAAAGTACAAACTTGTTTCACAAATTTTTGGTTCAACCCTTTGCTTTCCTATCCAAATTAGTATAAGTACTAATGCAAATTTGTAAAAATTAAATACTATCCAAATTTGTAAAGTATTCAAAATGAACCCTCGAGTGTTAGTAATGTATTTTTTTTGTTATTTTTAATTTAATATTCAATTCTTATATAGTTTTTAAATTTAATTTTTAATTTTTATTTTCAATCTTTCGAATATATATATACACACACACGTTTAGACTTCAAAAATGATTAGAACCTAAAAGTCTAAACGTGGTGTTTAAAAATTTCTATAGAGATAAAATTATTGTAGAATAATAAGTTAGCATCATGGTTCTCAATTTTAAAAGGTAACTAATTTTTAATAATTAATATATAAGTGAGTAAATTTTTTTAATAATTATGAACTAAAGATCTCCTATCTAAAATAAAATTGGTAAGTTTAATCATTAATATATTTTATAATATAAAGCTTTTTAATATTAGTTATTATTTTCTCATAATATGTTTCCTATATTTTTAATATATGGTTATTTAGGAATAAATTTTTTGTAGAATAATAAGTTATTATTATTATTTTTAGTTTTAAAAATTAACTAAATTTTAGTCACTAATATATAAGTCATAATTGTTTTTACATTAATTCACTTAATGTCTCCTATATTAAATAAAATTAGTAATTAAAGTTTAATCATTAATATATTTTATAATATAATATTTTTTTAATAGTAATTATTATGACTGATTATGTAAAAACATTATATATATATTGTTAGAAAGACACTCAACTTACATTTCATATATTTTGATTACTTAGAAAACTTACAAGGTTACCTACTTATACAATTGGAAAAAATAATTAAGACAAAACATGTTCCTTAATATAAGGAAACATGCTAGCTAATACAAGGAAGAAAACATGGAGTGGGAAACATGGAATAAAACATAAGGAAGAATATAGGGAAAAAGTGGAGGAATATTGGAATAAAGTGAAGAAAAATATTCTCCATTATTATTTCCAACACTCCCCCTCAAGCTGATAAATAGAAATCTCCTATTTCTCAGCTTGGAAAACGATCGGCAATTGGACAAAACTCCGTTTGTGAATAGCAATTCCGGCAGTTAACAGTACTCCGTCTATGAATAGCAATTCCGGCAATGAACAATACTCCGTCTATGAATAGCAATTCCGGCAGTGACCAGTAACTCCGTCTATGAATAGCAATTCCGGCAGTTTGGACAATACTTGTAAAGACCTCCATCTCCTTACCAGCACCAATCGTCATCTTCGTGAGACGATTCTTTACTGTAATAAACTTGGGATGATTGTGGTGTTTTAGTTTACTCCAATTGCAAAAGGGATTTCTTGTTGAAAAATCATCACTGGAGTAGAATCTGAAGTTTCTAATTTTTCGCCCATTTTTTTTTTTTTAAAGAACTGTGGGTAAGTTTCAGAAAAAACAGGTTGTGGGGTACAAATTGTAATAGGCAGTTTCAGAAAACTGCATAGATGGTTGCCGGAAAAGTTGTTGGAAAAGTCGCCGGAAAAGTTGCCGGAAAAGTCGCCGGAAATATGCAGTTTCAAAAACTGCACAGGTGACTGTTGGAAAAAGGCGTCGGAAAAGGCGCCGGAAAAAGTCGCCGGAAAACGTCGCCGGAAAAAGTCGCCGGAAAACGTCGCCGGATAAAAGATCAGGCTTTGATACCATGTTAGAAAGACACTCAACTTACATTTCATATATTTTGATTACTTAGAAAGCTTACAAGGTTACCTACTTATACAATTGGAAGAAATAATTAAGACAAAACATGTTCCTTAATATAAGGAAACATGCTAGCTAATACAAGGAAGAAAACATGGAGTGGGAAACATGGAATAAAACATAAGGAAGAATATAGGGAAAAAGTGGAGGAATATTGGAATAAAGTGAAGAAAAATATTCTCCATTATTATTTCCAACATATATATATATATATATATATATATATATGAAATGAAAGTGTGTCAACTCCAAAGTGATCCAAAGTTTTTATTTGACCAAGAGATCAGTTCACACGAAAAAATTGCAGTAATATAATCCTAAACTTAAATGATAGTGTTTACCAAAATCGATCAGCAATTGTCGTAAGTACTTTTCTCCTCCTTTATTTGTATATTAAAAAATGTTTTAATTATAGTTATATTCTAGGTCTATTTAAAATATAAAAAAAATTAGGGATACTTTAAATAGTGTTTTAGTAGTAGTTAAATTCTAGGCCTATACCAAAAACCAAACACGAAGACCAAAAACTAAGTTTTGTCTTATGTATATATAGATTATAAGACGTGTTTATAATGAGACTCATTATTGTTAATACAAGAGCTACATACTAAGGTGGTTTCATGGTGATGAAAATGATATTTAGTCAAATTCATAAAATAAGTAGAAAAAAAAGATGGAAACTTCTTACAAATAATTTTGGAGATGGAAATGATGTAAATAACAAAACGAGACAATGAATGATTCCACATGCATCTCTCTTGGATCAATACTTGCACTAATGTTAAGTTAAAGATATTGCACGAAAGTATTAAGTTAAATTCAAGTTGCAGCTGTGGAATTGATTTTCAGTTAAAAGAGAAAACGAAACACTGCAGCTTGTACACTGCAACTTGTTAGATGAATGTAAGTATTCGACAAATAAACAAAAAATTTATGCACACCTGTTAAACTAGATTTTAGCGGACTTGGGCGTCTTTGTTGAGCCATTGCAAGTGCTAGGGCATTCTCTACCTTTGGAGAAAGAATTGAAAAGAATTAGGTATATACATTTTTATACAGATATGGATACTATGAATACATAGGGAAAATAGTAGATCAAAAAAGGATAAGAACTCCATCACCACGAAAAAAGTTTAAATACAACTGACCAACTTGTTAAGGTTGAACGGAGATGAAGGAAGAATATATGAACTACATTGAGAAACTTGAATAAAAAAGTCTAGCTAAAATCCAACACACCAACTTGTTAATGAGAAAGATTTGTTTTCATATACTCATGTTCCACAAAAAGAGTCCAATTTAAAAAACAAAAAGAAATTTTCCCACAAAAAAGGTCCAATTTTTATTGATGATATACTGACAGTAATAAATATCATAACGTCCTCAAGTTTAACAACACAATTTCAATATCAAGCCACCACTACTAAACTAAACACTCCCTACATGTAGGGACAAACGTGAAAGAAAATATATCCTTGCACCTTGCAAATTTTGTAATGGGACTCGTTTCTTGGTACAGAGGGAGCTCTATGTCTACACCACAATACCGTTAATACACTAAGTTGCAGATAAGTATGCCTTTTTCACTAAAATAGTTCCGTTTGATTTCCAAAACAAAGAGAACAAACAAAAAAGTATGACGAAAATTATAAGTTGTTCAATGCATCATGGAAGTTATTATTTCATATTTTCTTGTAAGAAAGTCTCGAAGAAGAAAACACCTATGAGGCCAAACTCACTCACTAAGGGCCAGAAGCTAGGGCAAAGACAAGACTTCTCTTCTATAGTTAAAGTTCAATAGTAAGAAAATTATAGAGACCTAAGTTGGGAAATATATTATGATATTATTAACCATTTTTTGCTAAAGTAATTAACCTTTAAAATTAGTAATTTCTAAGATTTTCAAAAGTCGGGGGAAGTATGCACACCCTTTGTGATCCCAACAACCTCCATTACTGAGTACTGACCAAATGTTTCTTTCTTGAAATTAGGCCGTTAAGCAGCAGCCAGTCAAAGCATACTTGCAGTCACTTAAATATGGAAAATATGACGATTGAATTTCAAATTTTAGACAATAGTTGATTCAGACTTCCTGTAACATCCCACGTCGGTGGCTACAAGAAGAGAATAGGTCCTTATAAGGCTAAACTCAGTACTCATGAGTCAATGTGTACCTAAAATTCATGACTTTTGCATCGGGCTTGTGGTAGGTTGTAGGATATGCGGTACACATGGGCAAATGAAATTTGGACTTGTGGTGTTACAAATGATATTAGAGCCATGACCCGACCGGAAGTGTGGGACCTAAGTGCTACACCAAAGAGGACGGTGGGAGCCACCTCGATCTAAAACCCGTAGGAGCAACCTCTAGACTCTTTAACACTACTCGGGATTGAATCTAACATCCCACCTCGATGGCTAAAGAAGAGTATAGGTTTTTAAGGCCAAACTCACTACTCGTGTACCTAAAATTCATGACTTTTGGATGGGCCTGTGGTGGGATGTAGGATCTATGGTACACATGGGAAGTGGAATTTGGGTTAGGGGCATGAGCTGCATGACAAATGATATCAGAGCCAGGACTCCACCAGAAAGTGTGGGACCTAAGTGTTATCCAGGACTAAGTGCTACACCAAAAAGGACAGTGGGAGCCACCTCAATCTAGAACCCGTAGGAGCCACCTCTAGACTCCTAACACTACCCAGGATTGAATCTTAATATTGTTTGGGACTTGACGAGGCCGTCAAGTCTTAAGGTGGGGTGATTGTAACATCCCACATTAGTGGCTATAAAAGGAGTATAGGTTCTTATAAGGCCAAACTCACTCACTCCTCATGTGTACTTAAAATTCATGACTTTTGGATCAGGCCTATGGTTGTAGGATCCGTAGTACACATGGACAAGTGGAATTTGGGCTTGGGACGTTACACTTACCGTATAATATATTAAAATTCAAACCTGAGTATGAAATTAATTTGCTGAAGCATTATTTTTTTTGTCATTTTTTTGTTGATCCATAAAAAGAAGCGTCATCAAGATAGATGACGGCTGCTTTTCAGTAAAACAAAGATAGCTTCAGTTTTTTTTGTCATTTTTTTGTTGATCCTAAAAGGAAGCATCATCAAGATAGATGATGGCTACTTTTCAATAAAACAAAGATAACTTCAGGAGCATTTGTGTATATAAAACAAAATCTTTTTTAGTGAATAAAAGAGGAGGAAAGTGACAAAGACGTAAAAATAGTATACGCTTTACAACCCACCATAAGGTTCTTGAACTCCAAATTTGATATATTCATTCGGATTTTACGAGTTAGTGGTAGACGGGGAAAACCCCGGGTATAACTAGAATCCATTCGTTTTCAAACTCAAACTTTAACCAAACAGTTCGGCATCCCCATTCTCTCAACCTCCTATAGTCAAATATATACGGAGAAAATTTTCAAATCAAATAGATAAGTAATTGCAGACCAAAAAAAACTTTTCTCAATAATGTATTTTGTAAGAGTCATGTATATGCAGCTCATCACATAATAATAGAATTTATTTTAATTGGTATACATTAATTTGTGCAACATGTAGAATATAAAAGTATGACAAAAGAACCTTGAGTGAAGTCAATTCCCGAAGCCCTTTCTCCACAAAAAGCATGTTCTCGACATTTCCTTCACCCGAAAATTCACTCAAGTCCCGTGGAACTTTTCCTCTTTCTTTTAAATCATTGTTCACTGTTAGGTACGTAGAAGGGAGGGAGAGGGAGAGAGAGTAAATCACTGTTCACTGTTAAGTACATTGAAGGGAGAGAGAGAGAAGGTTCCTAAACTGAGAAATACATAAAACAATCTTTCAAGCAACACAGATGAGTCCAAAAATAATTTACCTAGTGAATTTTCATCTTTTGCTTTCTGCCCAGCAGCTAATACAACTTCAACAGGTAGAGGGGCAAATGATGACCAGTATTCATTTCTTGCTGCAGCTATTTCTGAATGAACACCTGCAAGACAGTCCAATGCCAATCATCAAACATATCTTCATGCAAAACATAATTTCTGAGCTCAATAATTGTTGGGTTTCCATTTTTAGTGATTTTAAGATAAGAAAATATTAAACTATTAAGATTTATAATTGTAAATATATTATTTTACTTATCTTGATCACTTTGGCCAAAATATTTTCCTACCGCTGAATTAAGGTTTTCAAATTAACCTTGATAATTAAATATCAAGTGCTAGAAAAATTAATTCATAAAGTAACGTTTACTAAGGTAAGAAAACTCCTATTCACCAAATGATTTTTCAAAATATACCAAATCTTTTGAAAATAGTATAAGTAGAAAATGAAGCAATTTTGTCAAATTATCCACATGTTTAAAAGCCATTTTTGGCTAATATCCTTCAAACAAGAGCTTTGTCTGAAGTCCGAACTTTAAATAGACAATTTGAAAATCCAAGGGACAAAGAAAGTTCATTTAATGGTCAATCGGAAAGTAAAGCAAAATTGGAAGATGACTTCCTTTTCCCATCACTTGGCTGACCAATTCAAATTGCTACTTCATTGGCTATTTGGCTTTAAACATTGGATACAGTCCTTTGAACCAAAAGATCATTTTTTAAAACCAAAGGGATTGGAGAAGTCACTTTTTAAGTAGGCAAATCCATTGGTCTAAAGCTTCAAGTCCAAGGAATAAAATTAAGAACCAAGGGACCAAAGCAACTTTGTTGCTTTTTATCCCCCATCCAAATATCACTAATTGGTAATTTAAATTGATCTTGGACCTTAAATTCAGATTAAGAGATCTTGACCCTAGATTTTTGATTGGACCTTTTTGCCCCAACTCTTGAAATTTCTATAATTAGGAGACTTGTCTAAACATTTCAATTTGCCAATTTACTAGGCTTGAAAAGCTATAGTCTCCTTCCCTACATTCTCTCTAGCTTTCAAAAAGCTCTCTTCTACTCAAACTTTTTACACTTTCGATTAAAGAGAAATTGATCACAGTTTTTGAGATAAGTTTTAAATTTGAATCTTGTAGAGATGTACTCAGTGCACCGATGTCTATAGCTGAGATATTGCCTTAAGTGGTAAATTGTTACAGCAGCGGTGATGAGACTGTGAAGAAGGTTAGGATCCAGAGGGTGGGGCTTTGATGGACTGTAAATACAGCAAAGCAGTTGAAGAAGATGAAGATGGCGTGTTTTATTTTCCTAAAAAACCAAAAACGATGCCATGTTTTTTCAGAGCGGTGTACTCTCGTGCTTCAGCAGGAGTGCAGGAGTGTAGAGTATCCCGAGAGCCATCATGAAAACTTTGTAAATACAGAGATCATAAATACCTTGGTTTACTTAGGTTTTAGTATATACACCTCCCTATACACTTATATGATGGCAACTTATTTACCAAAACTGAAAAGGAACAGTATTGGCTTAAAATAGTGCATTTCTCCACTGCTTTACTTTCATGCTAACATATGCACCAGAGCAAGATATGACTATGAGTTCATTTTTCTTCTTCCTTTAACATCATTGACCTTCCTTACCATGATAACACAAAACCCCCTAGCAAAAAATGAAATAAATAAAAGAATTAAGAAATAGACCGTAAAGAGAAATAAATTTACCATATTTAACACACAAACTCCAGTATCGAGCAAGCCAGCACCTCTTAAGAACAACCTCTTCCTAAAAAATAAAAACTGTGACCCATGTAAGTATAGCATAAATAAGCTCAAGAGATAATATGACACAGCCCATATTGACACATACCATCTCTTCTTGAGTGAGCATCATTCTCTGTGTCATAGATCGCAGTGATTTAACTTCGCACGCAGCATTATGAAGCTCCTCCAGAGCAGATGTTGCTTCATCCCTAGCAGACTATTGAGAAAATAACAGCATTAAATTAGACAACATTTCCCATTGTCATAACTTACAAATTATAGGATAACGAACGTATTGCAGGTAAAGGAAAAACATACAAGATAGAAGTTCGGAATACCTCAGCTTCCATCCTAAGGGATTCAATCTCGTCACCTTTACCACCATAAGTTTGTTGAACAGCTTTGAGAGCAGCCTACAAGAAGAATTTTCTTTAAATACAGTTCCTCAGTTATGCATTTCATTTGCTGGCCAAAGGCACAATCATCCAAAGTTTTGATGATCATAAACCTAGATTAAGTTATATTGCATTAGAATGAAAATGTGCACATACTACTTTTGATTGAGAGCTAGATAGAAATGTTTGATCAAGGTAACTAATAAAAAAGGCTTAGTATAGGAGTTCTTATCTAAAACTGTACCTGTTTCTTCCTACAAAGATAGACCCTTTTGTTTTCAGATTTTTGTGGACAATTTGTTTCAATGCGTTCCAGAAACATAGTTATACATTATACTTTTAAATATCTTGGTCTGTTTTATTTTAAACCATATTAAAGTGGGAAATGATTATTACCAAATGTTGGATAAGAGACATTAATCTTCCAACGGATCTCCATCGAGCCGTCCAAGTTCCAACCTTATAGACCAAATGGTCTTGGAAGCTATCACTCCACACAATAGTTTGGGTGATGATGCAAATTATTATGCAGATGAGGGCCCCTAATTAATTGACCAAGTCGTCCCATTTTTAAAACAAGATTGATAACCCATGTAAGGCACGGGCTTGTTTTAGAAATGGCTCCTCATTCTTCACACTAGTTTCAATCTTTTTCTTCTCAAGCTTAACAGCTTTCACCTCATCAGCCTTCTTGATTGTTTCCTCGTTCACGTCTTTTTCTTTCATCGTCTTCACCATCGGCTCTTTCTGTGGTGTAATCGCCGTTCGAGTAGAGGCATAACTTCTTCCTCAACAGCAGCTCTTCCTCTCAATTTTTTATTTTTCTTCTCCAAATTAACTTGTTGATCGATAGGATCAATGTGTTTTAAGGATGGAGCAAAATAGAGCTATTTATATAAGCATAATTAGGCTGATGGCATTTTTCATCTACATGTATATGGTCATCTCTTGTTAAACGAATGTATTCAAACAATTAAAGACTCGCCTTTTGATTTTAAATAAGAGTATGTATCTAATAAGATCAGAAATTAGTTCAGAAATTAGGTCCCTAGCTCCCTCTCTCTAGATCTCTATCTATACATAACAAGGATTATGAATTCATAGATAGCAAAATTAAACCAATGTAGTGAAAATTAACCAACATGCATACCTCGTCAAAGCTTTGCCTAAATGGAACAAAGCTGTAATATTCATGAGCTTTGAGCTGCTGAATATTCATGGGATCATAACTCGATATCGGAGCACCAACACAAACAACAGCCATTTGGTCATCTCTATGAGAATTGTTTTCATAGTACCAATGACATAATAAAATCTAGATACAAAATATTAAATATATTTCACGTTTTTTTTGCTTTGTGCTACAGCCTGAAATCTGCTTTTTGGAATTTTTTAGGATGCTTGGGTGTCCCCTTACCCCCTTCGAGAGTTTGCATCGGGTAAGGATTTGGGGTATAAACGGATGCCAAGATTCTTGCCTTCTTGGGAACTGTATTTGATTTGTTGTTTTATGGGATATATATGGATAGAAAGAAATGAATGAATTTTCAATAATATATCTCTCTCTCTTCATTGGGACGGGGTTTCATTTCTAGTATCGTGGTGCACGCAGTCTTTTAAAGGAGTTGCTATTTCAGATGTTCATAGAGATTGGCTATAATGTTTCATTAATTTTTCTTCGTTTTTGTAGACTTTTAGAAATAGACAAGTAACACAGAAACAAGTATCACACCACTAAGCACTCGCCGAAGGAAATAAATGACTAAGACTCAATACCGAGCAAGAGAAACCCAAAAATAGCAATAATGGTAACTTGGGCCTGAGGAGGTGATTTCTCACCTCAGGACGAGGATACTTATACCATCATTTATCGTGTTTGACCACTTTGGGCAACTAGCAATAAAGGATTGTGGTCCAATCCCCAATAATTTGGAAAACTGCTAAAGGTCATGGTTTGGTGGCTGGGGAGGAGAGTCCGCTAAGGGCTTTGCGTTGTTTATGTGGACACACCCCGGGCCTGACTGAGATTATAGGTTTCTTATTATGCCCATTAGGACATGTTGCCCAGGTAATGACTCTATACTGAGAGAGGCTCACTTGATATAGAGCTATTTATATAAGCAATATAGGCTGAGATTCGCTCTCAAACAACACCAAAAAGGGGTGAAACCGGTGCTAAATAACCCTAGTTCGCGAATTTTATTTCTGCAACATTAAAACTATGATTTTTGACAAATCCATCGCCATTTGAGGTATTCATGCATTTTACAAGCTTCGGTTTAGTGTAATATTATAAATTCTATCATCAATTTGATAGGATTGAAAAACAGATTGGGGGCTTTGGATTTGAGTTTTAATTTTAGGTTTGGGTTTGGGAAACGTGAAGAACAAAAAAAAAAAAGAAGCATATTTTTGGTTACGCTATTAATTATATATATAAAGGGCATAAATTTCTTAATCTTATGGCAAATATATGTCTTTAGCCATTAAAGTCACGATGTTAACACGGAAAACAGTTTTTCACTTTACCTCAAAATCTCAGGTGTTCAAGTGTAGCTTTTTAAACGATAGGTGGTCATGTGAGAAAATGGTCAAACCTCAGGCGGTGAAGTGAAATTTACCCTTCTTTTTTAGTGGGGAGTATTTGTTAGCATACTAATTTGCTATAGCAAGTACTCTTCACCTCTATAGGCTAACTGCCTTTATGATCTTAACATATCAAGACCGCTCCAAAAGTTTACAACCAATTCTATTTTGTTAATGAAAAGGTAAAACTCTAGCTAGAATATATTGTTAATTCATAGATTCAGATTGATGTTCAAAAGTGTCAATAGGTTGCTATATTTAGAAAGTTGAAGTTTATTTTGATGGACCAAAGAACAAATGACAAAAATGCAGAAGACGGGTTGTCAAGAATGTGTTCTTATGCATACAAAAATGTGTTGGTGTTCGCATGCATGTTTTTTTTATGTATCAATTTTCGAACGAAGATATGATGCTCAATGAGAAAAATGCATGCAACACCTAGCGTGTATAGTACTGACCTCCCTTTGTTGGAGGGCTGCCTCCTTCCTGCAGAGTATAATAAGCATAAGAAAGTAATTTATAAAAAATGGCACCATAAGCTCCATAACAGATACATATCAGAACTGTTAATGCTTGCCTGCTCAAAAGTCGTGCTTCCATAGATACACCTTCTCCAAGACTTGCAACCTAACAACAAGAAACCATGTTAATAGTCAACAAACATTACAAATTTAAAGTAACTCTAATTTTCAAAATTTTAAAATAGATGTTCTCACAAAAAGAAAAGCATAGGAACTTGTGGACCACACAAGGACATCTAGTAAGCAAATTTTAAAAAATAATAATAAATAAAAATAAAATTGATTGAATAAAATCGTTAAGATGCGTACTTTGTATACTACGTAGTTTGTAAATGGACAGAGAGATTCTTAAATTCTTTCTGCAGTAAAACTGGAGGATAATCCTTCTGTCTAATTTCTCTATGCAGGGCATAATATGGCCATTACAAGACATTGTTCAAATGTTCATTTTCTGAGTAGTTTCTCCAACATTAACTCTTGTACATCGTAGACTTGGCAGTCAAATTCATGGGTGGAAATGAATCTATTACTCTGCATATTCCCGTCCTAGAATAGCAGAAAAAAAAACTGAACCTTTAATGTCGATGAACATGTTAAGCAACAGTAAATACTTAAAAAGAAAACTAAATTCATGATGTTTAAAATAGTCATTAAGCAATAGCTCGTAAGTGAGCAAGTTCGATAAACAGTAGATCAACAAAACATTCATGTGACAGAGTCCCCTCTTCTTTAACAACAAGACATGCACTATAAATTTAAATCGAGATAGGGTGCCATAAATTCATCATTTTATAAATAAAAAATCCTCTACAAGTGACCAAGTTGCTAGCTATAGCTGCCAAATTACAATCAAAAGTGTTACATCCACTACTGATGCATAGTTTCATAAAATAATGGTTATTAAACATATTACTCTTCTGTTAACCTCTTTACTGTAATAAGTTACCTGTTTCTCAAGCTGCCTAGTCCTTACTTCTGATTCCTCAAACCTCTCTTCTGCAAGTCGAAGCTGAAAAGCACATATTATAACAGGATGCCATAAAGTACATGATAACAATTCCCTAAAACTATGTGCCGGGTGAGATTAAAGAAAATCAATAATAATTTGTGCCGTAACAGCCTGATAAATGGTGAGTTAACAGCAATATTAATGTGTTAATACTACATATGATACCACACCATAAAGTCAGTTGGATACTGCCATTTCATCACCTTTCCAGACATTACACAAGGTGAGCCGTATTTCAAAGATTAATATGCTGGATTCTAAATCAGACCTCTCCAGGCAAACAAAACAAAAACAAAAATACAATTCATGTAATCCACGGCTTATTAAAGAAGTAAAAGTTTTAATGGCATCACCTTTTCAAGTAAACTTTCATTTTCTTCTTGTAGCATGTCGAGCTGCAACACAGATTCACTACTCAATAATGATAACATCTAAGAAGCAGATGCATCATCATCTTGACATTTGTCATACCTCATCTTGTAAAACAGAAGCTGAACGCTGCTTGCCAGATTCTCTAAAGTTCATACTACCCATATCTAGAGATAATCTGTTTAACAAGATGGACAAAACGGATTAAATATAAAATAAAAGTCAAATAATTATCGCAAAAATCAATATGAAAGCACAAGTTAATTCAAAATAATTGTTCAGCTGTTCTGGTTTATAAATCTAGATGATCTTCAAAAATTTGAAATTTTAGATGATTTACTCAGCTGGCAGTCATGCATATGAACACACAGGTTGAGGAAAAGGAATATGGTTTTATTTCAACATCATGCTTCCGCAAAATAAAACAGAGAGACTATCAAGGGACCAGACAATTGGAGGCGACCAGAATTTGTAATAACATAAACCGATAACATATTTAAGTCAATAAATCAAAGTTAAGAAGTAGAATAATACCAAGTTCTATTCAGGTGCGTTTGGACCAACAAATCTTACTTAAATTTTATTTCATTCCTGATGGTAAAAAGATAATCTAAAATAGAAAACAAGTTACTAAATTTCTGTTAACTGTTCATGCAGATTATCTATCTTGTTGGGGGGGGGGGATATGAAATCATCATTACGTAGAATCTGTACATGTAATTTCTTTGATATTAACTGGAATTCAAGGGAAGGTTGTTTATACACGAAAGACAAATTGGAAACTATATATATATATATATATATTAATTTTCAATCATGCAAATATAAAGATGTAAAAGGATGATACTAAAAGAAGTGAACGTGTTCATTGAAAGTGAAGCTAAACAAAGTTCAAAGCTACAGCATACCTTTTGTCTCTACGAGTTTCATTGTGAGCCTCTCCAGGAATCCCGGAAAGGGTTGGCCCAAGTGACAAAGCTACGCTTGGGGGTATAATAGGAACTGCCTTGACTCCTAAATTGAGACGGCCAGCTGCATTAGAACGGGCAGATAGAGGTTGTTCCAAGGAGCCGGCAGAATGAGATGTTCGGACACCTGAACCAGAACGAGCAGAAGGAGGTTGAACTTGTTCCAATGGGTTGGGGATTTGAGATGAACGTGCAGAAAATGAAGAATGAACAGATTGAGATTGTTCCGTGGTATTTGGCTGAGATGACTTTGCAGATGAGTTTGAACGAGCAGATGAAGGTTGTTGATCAGCATAGTTGACAGCTTGAGGTACTCGGCTGCTTGCCGAGGGTGAAGTTTGTTGTTCAACATAATTGACAGATTGTGGTGCTCGGCTGCCTACTGATGAACGAACAAATGGAAGTTTTCGTTCTACATAGTTGAAAGATTGAGATACCCGATTGCCGGCTAAGGATGGAGGTGGTTGTTCAACATCATTGACAGATTGTGGAGTTCGGTTGACTACTAATGAAGGAGCTGATGGAGATTTTTGCTCAACATAATTGACAGGTTGAGATGCTCGGCTGCCAGCTGATGATCTTGTAGGTGGAGGATGTTCTACCACAGAGGTACGAACTGACTAACAGAAACAACACAGAAGTTTCAAGTCCTATTAACAATGTTACTATTTAAATTATAACCAATAATAAAATATGGAATTTAACACAATGAATAAATCTAAGGACATTTAAGTCTTCAATATCCATACTCTTCAGACAACATTTTCACAGCACCAATGAATCCACAACTGCCCTTAAATTCAGCTAGCTACGAATTTTCATATTGAGAATAAAAAATCTCTCAAGTACAGCGCTGCAATCCTAAATATAACCTAATGTCATACACTCATTGTCGATTGGGTTTGAGTTGGATGCTTCAACATGGTATCAAAGCAACCAATTTCATTCACATGTTCGACCAACAACTTACATGCTCAACGTCACCCAAAATAAAATGGACCAACTGTTTTGGCTCAAAATCACGCCACATGTAGGGGGATTTTGAGAATATAAAGTCCTAAATAGAAGCACGATGAGCTACTCAACTCATTGCCAACTAATGTCGAGTTGGATGAATCGAGATTTCCATCAAACAAAAGTTACAAATAGGATCATAATGTAATATAAATTCAATAGTTTTATGACGAGATCATATGAGCAAGAATCAACTAATGATTAGGATTCCCATTCTAGACTAAATTGCGTGATAATCACACTCGGTTCAAATATCTTTGCAATATCATGTCCAAGTAATTGCTAGTAGTTAGCCTACCAGTCTACACGATTATAAACCATATCTCCATAAAACAACTATTCAATTTAAAAAAATTAACAGACAAACTCTCTCAAAATGTAAAATGTCCAAAACAAAAATAGAAATTTTGAACAACAGGGATTTACTATGTAATACACAATTAACAATAGGCATTCACTATGTAATGCAAAAAGAACAACTAGGCATTCAGTACTCCTAAAAGACCAATTTTAGGAAACATACTGATGTTTCTACAAATAAGTATCTTATAACTCCATTCCAAAATTAGATGGATATTTCTAAACCAACAACTTTTGGGGAAGGGTAATGACAAGGTCTCAAATCTTTTGTGTCCAAATGATTTGACAGTGAATACAACCTATAGTACTTTATGACACAACCAATCACACGAGATGTACACGACCTATGTAATTATACTTCTTCATTTGTGACAAAAATTTTAGACCCTAGTATGAAACGTAGTAGTGGTGCATGATAGTACTCAATCTCTATAAGTATGATATAACTTCATGTCTTCTATAGTCTAAAACCTAAGTTACATGGACCTAGATGGAGTGTCCATCGGACACGGGTCAATCTTCTATAGTCTAAAACCTAAGTTAATTTTGCTAATTTTGCCGATTGTAAGACTAAAACCCATACCTTTGTCCAAGTAAGTGGGAGTACTTCAGGGTACATAGTTTATAACTAGAACTAATATATTTAATTTTGGGATTGACAAAAAAAATAAAAAAATAAAAATAAAAATAAAAATAAAAAAACGTATCCCAAATTTTGGAAGGGTAAATGGTCAAAACCCAACACACCAAATACTTCAGTTTACAAAATAAAGGGGGGAAAGAACCTGTTTAATTTCAAAAATTGCTCTATACAGTTTATTGAAAATGTTTGCACAAATATTAGCCTTCTTTAATTTGTTTATATATATATATATATATATATACGGACGAGCCTTTTAACGACGTCGCTAAAGCCCATAACAGGACTGCTATAGCTTTAGCGTTGTCCGTGACTAAAGGCTCGTCCGTTATCGGACCAGCCCGTTCCTGAACCTGTCTATATATATATATATATGGAAATCATTACTTACCCCCCGTTCCTGAACCTGTCTCTATATATATATATATGGAAATCATTACTTACCCCAAGTGTACGAGGTCTGGCTGCCCTTCCTCCAGCAGAAAGCCCAATGCTGGAGGCATTAGCCTCATACAAAAAGTCATCCTCCTCATCGCTGTCGTCGCCGGCTGACTGATGAGCCATGACCTGCGCCAGCCGCTGAGCCGCGGCTTTCGTGTTCGGCTTCTTCAGATTGACTGACATGCCGGCCGAGCCAGAACGTGCATGGCGACGCATCGGTGACGTCATTGCTGACGCCGATGCTCCTCGACTCGAGCTTGATTTTCTCTGCCTTACGGACAGCATATAAATAAACATACACATAAATAAATATATATATATATATATATATGTATATATATATTATATTAAAAATTGTAAAAAAAAAATAATAATTAATTATATATACTTGTCGTAGGATTGATTGAAACCCCATCATTTAAAATCACATAAAACATATAAATATGATATATAGATATACATATACAGTGATTCAGAAAAGATGGTTACATTTCTTTGATTTATTTTGCTTGTAATTAGTTTTAATTGGAAAAGGAAAGAGAAAATGGAGATGAAAACTAACCTGGGATAGATCAGCAGTTTGAGCGTTCTTGATGAGAATCCAATTCACATTCTAATAGACTCTGTTTTTCCATTGATGAAATTCGAGTAATTTTTGTAGAATAAAAGATTGAGGGAGTTGATTTATTAGTGATATATATCATTATCATATATCTATATGTTTCTTCATTTTGTCTTTTCAAATTATACCCTCCAACAATTAAGATATCACTAAATTGGAATAACCCCCAACCCACAAAATAAGTTTGTGCAACTTAAAATTTAAAAATGTATGATGCCATGAGGCACACATTTATTAAGGGTAACGGTTGCACTCAAAGTTTGCTTATTTTTCGATTGTCATACTTTTTATCAAGTTATTTTTAGATCTATATCATTTTTGCATTTGTCATTGTCAAAGTTTGAATATTTTTACTAGATCCACCCTAGATCTAGCTTGAATCTAGCTTATTAATGGTTTTAAACTTTAAAGTTTTAACCTTTTTGCTAGATCTTGCTTAGATCTATGGTGGATCTAGTTGTTTACAATGTTTTGAGTTAATTTTATCAATACTCCGCAAAACCCTAGATCTGTATCTAGTGGGGAGGAGGTCCTAACTAATCGCGCTAGGGATTCTAATAATTGAATCACCTGGTAGCGGTTTTAGGATACAATTTTATATACGTTTTTGTTTAAATCCCGATTGTGGCATTGTATGGATTTGAGGCATTTTAGATCTACGAATTTATATCCTATATTCTAAGTCTCTTTCCATAGATCTCGTCAATCCACATAGTCCCTCGAAATGTTGGCTTCGATATTGCAATCTAAAAGATAGGGTTACGAGAACCCACTTTTAGATCTCTTTTTGCTTACATATTCAGTCATTATGATGTGAAGCTAAGAATATTAGAGTCCAGATCCATAAATCGGATCTTGACTAGATTGATTTTCACGATGGACATGGTTTCGATTGTAATAAGAGATATTTGATCATTGTACATGTAAATTTGGGCCTTAAAACCGTATCGAGGGTTTCATCCCATGAAAATCGGATTTAAGGCCCCGTGATAGTGAAATTGCGATTGCATGTGTTTGGGGCTATTGAGATGACTTTCATGCCCACAGATCGCCCCGACCCTATTTCGATGCTTAATTTCCCGTTTATCACCAAAAACGATTTCTAAACAAAATGACAAAGATTTTCCAAAATAAAACTCAAATCGCTCGGGTTAGTAAGGCCACTTTAAGTTAAAATTAAAAGTAATGAAAAATCTTGAATCCTATTTGACGAAAGGGTTTGAAAATCGTATTTTTCGAAACGTCACCCAAAAGATTTTCATCAAAATCAAAGCTAAAACAAACCTTTCACTTAAATCAAATCCCTCACGCATGGGTTCAAAGAGATTTTAAGTTGCTTTCAAAATAACGCACTTCTCACGATTTCGATCCAAAGCTAGATAACGATTTTCTTCAAAATCCCACACACACTTCACACTTAGGAAAACAATAAGATGCAGTAACCGTGTTTTCACGGAAGTCGGGGGGTGCCTAACACCTTCCCCTCACTTAAGCAAACTCCCGAACTCTATGAATCTCGATTTTGAGACCAATTTTACGGAGTCACATATTGGGTCATATTGCAAAAATCCTAAAAATCCAGATGAGTTGGTACATACATTTAAATCTTTACTAACTGGCGGCTCTATCTAATTGGCCCATCATTAAAATCAACCTTTCAAAACTCCGTCGACATTCATGTTGGATTTTTCCTAAAAAACTCACCCTTTAAGCGAACAAATAAAAAATATCAAAAGAGGGTAGAAACAAACGAAATCTTAGGAAAAATGTTTTCCCCGACGTCGACAGCTTGCGACACCGCTGGAGATGCTAGAGGGCTTAAGCCGCGTATGATCTTGTTATTTTCCTTTCTTATCTATGTGTGGTGTGAATGCTTTGAATGAATGTTGCGATTTTATTTAAGTGCTTTAAACAATTGTCATCATACACATGCGGTGAGACACGATAAATGTATGTTGTGTGATTCCTCCTCCAGGAGGCGAACCCGTCGGTTGTTGATTACTGGACTCAAGAGGGCGTTCCCCCACGAGGCTCAGGAAAGACACCACTCAGATCCGTTCCAATCGAAAGATCGGATTCATTCTCATCGAGTAAGTAGCGAAGATTTGAGAACCTTCATGCCAAAAAGCCCGCGAGAGTAACCCTAGGGTAGGTCAGCCTCAGATAAACCCAACGTTACGGGAAGTCTCTTCATGGCCTGCTACTCCTTATTTGTAAAATATCATCCAATTCAATCACCTTCCATCTTATTATCTTGTCATAAAAACACTAATAGTTGTTTTGCAGGAAAAGATTAAAAACCCTCAACGCAAAATCATAACTTGCATCTAAACCTACCAAATTTAGATACTAAACTTCGTCATATTACTTTTGTAGATTGGTCCAAGAACTAGGCTTTGAGCTTGTAAGGTACGAACACCACCCATTAAGATGGTCGAAGGTTCCACGCCAGATTCCCTCCCTGTCTCTCGGGAAGAATTTGAGAACTTCAAGAAGCAGATATATGAGATAACCAATTTACTAAAAGAACAGTGCAAGACAACCAAAGACCAGCCCGGACCCTCCGGCCTAGGAGGCAGTCAAACCCAGGGCGTACATACTCAGATCCCTGTCTTTCAATTCGGTAGTAAGGATACCAAAGGGTCCGCCGACCAGACTAAGACAGTCAATATCCCAGACGATAGAGAAGATGCATGAATCAAGAAAAAGGTAAAACAAATCAAAGATGCCATAAAGTACATGAAGGGGACAGGAAATTATGGAATTATCCAATATTCCGACCTATGCATATTTCCAGGAGTCAGGTATCCTGACAGGTTCCAAGTTCCAGATTTTGAGAAATATAGCGGACTAGGCGATCCTTACACTCACTTGAAGGTATACATAGGGGAACTCGGGTCTTATGCTGAAGACGAATGTCGTAGGATGCAGCTATTCCAAAAAATTTTGACAGGGGAGGCAAGAACTTGGTATGCTCGGCTTGACAACTCCAAAATCCACAGCTGTGAGAAATTAGCCCATGCCTTTTTGAATCAATACAATTTCTAGTCTCAGATGGATCCCGACAGATATTAGATGACTAAGATCAAGAAACAACCTAATGAATCTTTTCGAGATTACGCCCAAGGGTGGAGACTATTGGCTGCCCAAGTGAGTCCACCAATGAAGGAAAACGAAATGCTAATAACCTTCATTGACATTCAGGAGGATCCTTACTATGAAAGGGTGTTGGCTGGCATTGGTAAACTGTTTTTTAAGATGATAAAACATGGAGAAATGGCAGAAATGGGATTGAGAGCCGAAAAAATCAAGGACCTCACAGCACTAGAAGCTGTGGTTGAACACATTCAGCCAGGAAATTAAGGAAACGCGCCCAAGAGAGGCCATAAGAAGAAAGAAGAAGATGTCTCCCTGGTACTACAAGGGGCAATCCCGAGGAAACAGAAACATTCCACCAATCCGAATGCAAGGCAATCATCCCCAGTTGTCACAAACGCCAGTTCCTCCTAAGTAAACCCAGCAGAAAAGCGTTGAAGAGAGGCGTAGGCGTGAGTTCACTCCTCTTAATGATCCTTTCAAAAATATATTGGCCCTACTATTAGCTCAAAAGAAGATTAAAGAGTTGGCCCCTGTTGGTCGATTTTGTAACCGATAAATACGCGTAAGTATACGCAGTCAACAAGTAATAAAGTGATAAGAGAGAGTTATTGAACCCACGGGGAATTAACTCTAATAAATTCCCAAGTACTAACTCAATATCAACTCGATCTAAATCAAACTCTTTAATTCAAGAGATAGATAAAGGTTACATCTAAATTGTATGACATTTAAATAACAAAAATAGATAGATAAAGGTCTAAGATTATAATTTCCCTCATTCAAGTATTTTATCAAACACTTGGCGTGCAATGCTTTGTTTAAATATCTTAACTCCCCTTTTAGATCAATTAACCATATAGAATTGACATCCGAGAAATCACAATTACCTAAGAGCCTCTATCGATGGTCAATTACGAATCTTCCTAATGTGGCATGTAGGTATATGTCTATCCTACACACTATTAAGAGACCAATTTCAAGAATAATTAACAAGACACATGTCACTAAATCTCATTAACCACCCTTTCAATTACTAACTTTCACATAGGAAGTCGTTAAGATTAGATTCTCAATTGGTTGTACACGGTATCTAGGTATATGTCTATCCTAAATACTATCAAGTTACCTATCATTGAGGATAATCAACAAGACAACGTCACTAAATCTTTATTAATCACCTACAACAATCTTTAACTTTCGCATAATATCATAATTAGGTCTCAACACTATAATCCATTCGTCAATTTCATATAGGTTCCCAAGGTAATTACGAGCCAAACAATTAATCTATAAGCATAGGTTATGATAACTAATTCATATGAGTAACAATAATCAAAGGAAGAGAAATCAATTTAAATAAGCAATGGGTTCAATTACAATCTTAGATTAAAAACTAATTGTATAGAGGAAAAAGAAAGATAAAGGATGGCTTCCCCATTGTTTGTTGGATGAAACTTTATTGAAGCACCTCCATTGAAGCTTCTCTTCAAGCACCTTGAAGAGCCATGACCATTGGCCATGGCCTCCCTTTGTTAGCCCAGCTGCCTCCTCTCTCTTCCTCCCTCAAAATCTGATTTTACAACTCTAGGATATCATAAAATGGAAGCTACATGTTGTATTTATAGTGCCTTATGCAAAACTCTAGCTTAGCCCACGAAAAATGACTAAAAGGGGGCTGAAATCGCAAAAAACTAGACCCAGGCACGCTGCCGAGCAGCCATTGGCGCGTCTGCGCGCACCTGGGTGCGCTGCCCCCTCCCGTGCTGGTTTCTGCTGCCCAACTCTGGTTTGACGTCTGTTGGTAAAATGGCCATATCTTTCTCATACGAACTCGAAATAAGGCGATTCAAGAGGATACAGAAAGCTAAGAAGTAGCTCTACAACTTTCATGACTGGAGTTCGAAAAGATAATGGCTGAATCATGGTCCAAATCGGGAGCAAAGCAGCTGTTGTGTAAAATACATGCCAAATCTGTTGGTAAAATGACCATAACTCTCTCATACAAATTCGCATTGGGATAATTCAAGATGTTCCGGAAAGCTGAGGAGAATATCTACAACTTTCGTTCTTTGAGTTTTGAGAGATACGGATTGGATCATGGTTAAAATTGGGCGAGAATCAGCTGCTATGTTAATGAGAAGCTTAAAATAGCAAACAAGGCACCCACAAGCGTTGATGTTCAAATAGCACTTGCTTTATTTCCTACAAAACTAAGCAAAAACACATAAAAATAATATAAAATACATAAAAACAATACAAAATAATATTTTACACAAACATGATAAAAATACATAAAAACCAAACGAAATGACTTAGGATTTACAAATTATCAAGCTCAAAAGTGCCTAATTTGTGTATATAAAATACACCCATCAAATACCTCCAAACTTAAATCTTTGCTTGTCCTCAAGCAAAACAAACCCAAATTACACAAATCAAACACTTCTAATACAACCTAACTTGAGCAATGAATTAATAAGCCGGCAGTGGTCTCAAATGCATCAACACATGGAACTCAAGAAAACAAACAAAACGTTGCAAGTTTAAAATTTTAATTAGTTAGTCATAACTTGCTTTAGGTCCATTCCGTGTGTGTGTGAGTACCCAATAGCACTAATTCAATTATAGCCCGGATGCACTTATGCAACCACATTACCTTATGAAAAAAATCAAAAGAAACTTCAAAAACCATATGCTTAGACATCACTCACCGCAAATGTAAACAAATCACAATTTCTATAAATTTTGAGATCAAAGGACTCTAGGTGAACGCATTTTATGCTCCATTTCAACCTAAGTCCGCTCTTATGGGCGAGTGCGTTCTACGCTCCATCTCAACCCACCGCAAGATTTGCAATATGGCTATCTTTTCTTTTTCTTCAATATATAGGAGAGTGCGTCTTACGCTCTATATCCCCTAAGCATGTGTTTATTATGAGTGAGTGCGTTTTATGCTCCATCTCAACTCACCACATGACCAACAAATTAAACCAAACGAACTTGGACACCTTGCTTCGAGTGATGTTTAAACGAGTTCTAGAGCTAAGTGATATCTCCCACAAGCATTTGACAATATAAGCCATCCAATGCATACAACTAGTTCATTACACATGGGTAAGTACGAAAAAAATGGAAGGACTCATAAGCAAAATAATAACCAATAAACGATAAGCACAAAGACTAAACAACAATTGTCTACTTCTCATGAGTTAGATTCTCTTCAAACAAGCTGTTATCTTGACCATGGATAAATCAAATTAAATCAATGCTCAAGGGACACATCCTAAAAATAAACATTTTTTTTTCAAAAAAAATAAAAAAAACACATTTAAAACACATAAATACTAAATTAAAAACACACAAACACTAAGAACTATCCCCAAACTTAAAATTGACATTTTTCTCAATGTCTAAGATAGGAAAAAGTAAAACAAAGAACTTCCCTGAGAATGTGTCAAGCGTCATTGATATCATCTTTCAAGTCCTCAAAGTTGGGGGTGCAATCCAAATTGCTTAGTACTCGGTACCAAAAAATAATTGACTAAAGAAATTAAATGCAATCAAACAAAAGCAAAACAATAAACTTGGGTTGCCTCCTAAGAAGCGCTTGGTTTATAGTCCTCGACCCGACTTTATTTAAGACATAAATGCAAGTTCAAATTAAGATCAAATCAATTGAAATTAATATTGGAAAAATATTAGAAGAATAATTCCCCGGCAATGGCGCCAAAAACTTGTTGGTCGATTTTACAACCGATAAATACGCGTAAGTATACGCAGTCAACAAGTAATAAAGTGATAAGAGAGAGTTGTCGAACCCATAGGGAATTAACTCTAATGTATCCCCAAGTACTAACTAAATATCGACTCGATCTAAATTAAACTCTTTAATTCAAGAGATAGATAAAGGTTACATCTAAATTGCATGACATATAAATAACAAAAATAGATAGATAAAGGTTTAAGATTATAATTTCCCCCATTCAAGTATTTTGTCAAACACTTAGGGTGCAATGCTTTGTTTAAATATCTTAACTCCCCTTTTAGATCAGTTAACCACATAGAATTGACATCCAAGAAATCACAATTACGTAAGAGCCTCTGTCGATGGTCAATTACGAATCTTCTTAATGCGACATGCATGTAGGTATATGTCTATCCTACACACTATCAAGAGAATAATTTTAAGAATAATTAACAAGACACATGTCACTAAATCTCATTAACCACCCTTTCAATTACTAACTTTCACATAGGAAGTCATTAAGATCAGATTCTCAATTGGTTGCACACGATATCTAGGTATATGTCTATCCTAAATACTATCAAGTTACCTATCATTGAGGATAATCAACAAGACACACGTCACTAAATCTTTATTAATCACCCACAACAATATTTAACTTTCACATGATATCATAACTAGGTCTCAACACTATAATCCATTCGTCAATTTCATATAGGTTCCCAAGATAATTACGAGCCAAGCAATTAATCTATAAGCATAGATTATGATAACCAATTCATATGAGTAACAATAATCAAAGGAAGAGAAATCAATTTAAATAGGCATTGTGTTCAATACAATCTTAGATTAAAAACTAATTACATAGAGGAAAAAGAAAGATAAAGGATGGCTTTCCCATTGTTTGTTGGATGAAACTCCATTGAAGCACCTCCATTGAAGTTTCTCTTCAAGCACCTTGAAGAGACATGGCCATTGGCCATAGCCTCCCTTTGTTAGCCCAGCTGCCTCCTCTCTCTTCCTCCCTCAAAATCTGATTTTACAAGTCTAGGATATCATAAAATGGAGACTACATGTTATATTTATAGTGCCTTATGCAAAACCCTAGCTTAGCCCACGAAAAATGACCAAAAGGGGGCTGGAATCGCAAAAAACTCACCCAGGCACGCTGCCCAGCAACCATTGGCGCGTCCGCGCGCACCTGGGCGCACTCGCTCCTGTGCGCTGCTCCCTCGCGCGTTGGTTTCTGCTGCCCAACTCTAGTTTGACGTCTGTTGGTAAAATGGCCATAACTTTCTCATACGAACTCGAAATAAGGTGATTCAAGAGGATACGAAAAGCTAAGAAGTAGCTCTACAACTTTTATAACTGGAGTTCGAAAAGATAATGGCTGACTCATGGTCCAAATCAGGAGCGAAGCAGTTGCTGTGTAAAATGCATGCCAAATCTGTTGTTAAAATGAAAATAACTCTCTCATACAAACTCGCATTGGGATTATTCAAGATGTTCCGGAATGCTGAGGAGAATATTTACAACTTTTGTTCTTTGAGTTTTGAGAGATACGGATTAGATCGGGGTTGAAATTGGGCGAGAAGCAGCTGTTATGTCAATGGGAAGCTCAAAATAGCAAACAAGGCACCCACAAGCGTTGATGTTCTAATAACACTAGCTCCATTTCCTACAAAACTAAGCAAAAACACATAAAAATAATATAAAACACATAAAAATAATAGAAAACAATATTTTACATAAACATGATAAAAATACATAAAAACCAAATGAAATGACTTATGATTTACAAATTATCAAGCTCAAAAGTGCCTAATTTGTGTGTATAAAACACACCCATCAGCCCCCCAGCTGATCCTAAGGGAAAGAGGTACGATCCCAATAAAAGATGTGCCTATCATTCCGGTTCCCCTGGTCACGATACCCAAGAATGCTGATCTTTAAAGCATAAAATCCAGAACTTGATAGAAAGCGGTGAGATTGTGGTAACGCCACCTGAGTAGCCCAATGTCCATACTAACCCTCTCCCACAGCATAATACCGAAGGTGTGAATATGATTGGCTCTGGGAATGCTAGAAATCATAAGTACCTTAGGAAGATTGAGGAGCGTACTCCGTGGGCCAAGGCTGAAGCCACGGGAAGAGAGTATGTAACGAGATAGGAATTAGCAAATATAAATGTGCAGCTGAGTTAATTGGCCGAATTAATTGTGCACCAACATCAGCTCACGCGACAAATGATTAGTCTATGTTCGAAAAGCAAATTAAGCGCAGCTCCTCCCAAAGTTATTTCCCTCACTGAGGAGGATCAGGACAGGCTCCGAGAACAAGAAATATGGGAAGATAAGATAGCCAAGGAGGTCTAGCTGGTGAACAAAGAAAGGATGAATAGTGTGTTGGCTATGAATCGACAGTTCACCCCCTAGGACAAACCAAGGAAGAAACGCTGCACTTGTTGATAAGCAAGGGAAAGGTCACAAAACTGTTGCCACCCATCAACCCTCACTCAAAGAGATACGATCCTATGAAGATTTTCCTGTATCATTCAAATTCATATGGCCATGCTACAGAGGAATGTTAGGCCCTTCAACATAAGATTTAAAACTTCATTGAAGCTGGGCAATTGAGAATAGCCAGCAATATCGAGGTTCTCACTATTAAGGAAAGTACCCTAGAAACGGAGGGTTTGTCATACCTGTCAAAGATAGAAAGCTCAGATGAAGTGGTGGCTGTAATCACATACCTGGAAGGCGCAAAAACTAGACCTCTCATGGTTCAGGGAGTGACAAAGGAAATCAAGAAGGTCCTTTGAACCTCTTGTGCTGGCATCTAGACCATAATATTCCATCACTAGTTTGAAGGTAGTTCCTTGGAACTACGGAAAAGAAATGAGCGAAGCAGCTGAATGCACTACCGTCTTGCCTAAGGAAAACCTTCTATATTTATCAAAGTAAGAAATAGAGCCCGCGATGAAACCTGTTGTGAAAATACCAGATGAAAAGGCGATTGAATTCCTCACCAAAATAGGACATAATAAGGTAAAGGTGGTGAAGTCCCTCGAAGAAGCTCCGACATAAATCTCCATTCTTGATTTAATCCTGGCATCCGAAGATCATCGAAAAGTATTGATCAGAGTCCTGGAAGAGGCACACCTGCCCAAGACCGTGGATACAGAGAAATTCAGCCACCTGATTGGCCATCTCCTGGATAGTAACGTGATCTCTTTCATAGACGACGACAAACCACCCGAAGGGACTGACCATCACAAGCCATTGCACATTGCGGTGATCTCCTTAGGATATGTATTGGGCAGTGTTTTAATTGACGGAGGATCAGCCCTGAATATATGCCCTTACGATACCTTGGAAAGAATGAAGATTAATCCCAATTAAATTCGAAGCAGCCACATGGTGGTTAGGGCATTTGACTAGTCAAGGAGAGAAACTGTTGGGGAAATCAAACTTCCTATGGAAATAGGTCCATATACCTTCAACATCTCCTTCTAGGTACTGAATATCACTACTGGGTATAATCTGCTATTGGGGCGACCC
Organism: Aralia elata; assembly: GCA_034770075.1. Lineage (NCBI taxonomy): Eukaryota > Viridiplantae > Streptophyta > Magnoliopsida > Apiales > Araliaceae > Aralia > Aralia elata. Next base: position 22,372,419 of record CM068388.1, read on the forward strand.
TAGATCCATATGGTCGGGGGCAGTCCCATCAAAATTTCACCAACAACTGAAATGCATCATCAATAGGAATCTGGTGATCGTATCCGTCGAACCCGAATACCCTCCTCATTTGCACAAAGACATACCTCTAATTAGTTTGGATGAAGGAGTTGAACCCGTCATCTTCTAGGCTTTTGAAGTAAGCACTGTCCGATATCAACCCATCGGCTCCCCTCCTCTAAAACCTAGGGTATCTCCTGAAGTTATGTTAGTGGCTCGAGAAATGCTCATTTGTCAATATCAACCTCGTCAAGGATTAGGAAAGAACGACCAGGGAATGAAAGATCCAATCCAAATGCCCACTCAACTTGGAAAGGTAGGGCTAGGTTATGCTGGTGGTTGTAAGCGAAGAAATCCTCACAAAAGGATTCCGCCTCAACTGGCCTCCATCATTATGCCAAGGTTCAACGATTTCAATCTCGCAAACTCGGTGAAGAAGATTCATGTGCAAATATAAGATCTGCTGATACCCAAGGTTGACGGCTCATCTGACGAAGTAACGATAATGAGGATGACTTGATCTTGACTAATGAGCATAAAAGGAAGAATGAACGATTCCTACAAGAGATCCAACAACAATTTGAAGGGAAATTCTCTCTCTCCCAAGGCCAAGACGGAGATGGGGAAAAGAAGACATTGACAGTACCAAACCGGCCATCGCCCAGGAAATCATCCCTTTCCTTGATTGGACCAAGGTAGACATTCTTAGGGAATCTGACAGTACAGAGAACGAGCAAGTCTCAGCCATCATTGAAGACATTACCCCTCAGAATGTCGCCTCCATCTCGATCGTTGACAACGACATGACCACTAACAACTGGAAAGTCGAACCACAAATAGTTCATAAAGGGTAAAAATGGGAGATAAGTTGTATTGATCCCCGAAATCCGGAAGGAAATTATCTTTACTCTATTTTATTTTTTGCACGTTTAGGTTATGTTCGTTTCATCTAATGAAAACTTATGTATTGAAAAACAATTGCTATATAATGAGCATTTACGTTGTATTATCAGGCGTCCCAATTTAAATGATTTTAGCCCCATTGATGATTGGGCTAATCCAAAAGATGATTATGATTTCAACATAGATCTTGATTTTGATTTGATGGGGATTGAATAAGAGGATGTGGATGACGAGGAGGTGCCCGAAGAAATCAAAAGATGAGTCTAAGACAAACCTAAACCCAACCTTAAGTAAATCACCACCATCAATATTGGAACCTTGGAAAACCCAAATAACTCCAGATAGGATCCGACCTCAACCCCATCCAAAAAGAAGAAATGACCCAGCTCTTGACCCAATATAAGGATGTATTTGCCTGGTCCCACGAAGATATGATCAGACTGTCCACTGATATAGTCGTTCATCGATTGCCAATCAAAGAAGGTTTCAAGCCAGTTAAACAAAAATTGAGAAGGTTGAAACCAGAATGGAGCCTGAAGGTTAAAGAATAAATCATCAAGCAATTTAAGGCTGGAATTATCATAGTATCCACTTACCCCGAATGGTTATCCAATGTGGTCCCAGTCCCAAAGCCATTAGGGAAAGTTCGAGTCTGTGTGGATTACCGGGATCTCAACAAAGCCAGCCTCAAAGACGATTTTCCTGTGTTATTCATCCATATCTTGATAGATAACACCGCACAACTCAAAATGTATTCGTTTGTCGACTGTTTCGCTAGCTATCACCAGATCTTGGTCGTCGAAGAAGACAGGGAGAAGAAAACATTTATCACTCCTTGGGGCACATTTTGTTACAGGCGTTTGTCTTTTGGCCTCATTAATACTGGTGCTACATATCAAAGAGTGATGATGGCTTTATTCCATGACATGATGCATAAAGAAATTGAGGTCTACGTAGAGGACATCATTGTCAAATCAAAAAAGGAAGAAGACCACGCAGCCCACCTGCAAAAGTAGTTTAATTAATTGCGCAAATACAACTTAAAACTAAATCCCACTAAATGCGCCTTCGACGTCAAATCGGGAAAGCTTTTGAGATTTCTCGTTAACAACCGGGGAATCAAATAGACCCTGCCAAAATAAAGGTCATTGCTAAAATGCCGACACCGTGAACCGAGAAAGAAATACGGGGATTCTTGGGAAGAATCAACTTCATCAGCATATTCATATCCGAATTGACAATAACTTGCGAACCAATCTTCAAGTTGCTTAGGAAGAGTTCCTCTTGGAAATAGAATGAAGAATGTCAAAAAGCCTTCCACGTCATTAAACAACAATTGATAAAGACACCTGTTCTAGTCCCACTGAAAGAGGGAATTCCTCTGTTTATGTACATCTTAGTCAGCCCCCACACTATGGGATGTATGCTAGGATAGAAGGACGATATGGGCAAGGAAAGAGCTATATATTATCTAAGCAAGAGGTTCAACAGTTACGAACATAATTACTCAATGATCGAGAAAACTTGTTGTGCATTAGCATGGGCCACTAAGAGGTTACAACATTACCTATATGGCCACACAACATATCTGATCTCCCGTATGGATCCTCTAAAATATATCTTCGACCGATTGATGCTGAATTGTCAGTTATCAAGATGGCAGCTAATCCTCTAATAGTTCGATATCATCTACATGACACATAAATCAATCAAAGGCCAAGGAATCGCATACCAGCTATCTGAGGCACCTACAGGAGGTTCGAACCATTGGAAACATATTTCCTAGATGAAGGTATACTGGACATCTAATTTACAAGGAATCAAAGAGAAGGCCAATTTTGGAGATTATATTTTGACGAAGCTATGAACACGGGAGGAGCTGAGGCTGGAACTGGGGCAGTTAAATCTAGCACGGGAGAGCAATACCCTGCAACTATGAAATTACAATTCTGCAACTCTAATAATATGGTCGAGTATGAAAGATGCATCTTGTGACTAGAAATGGCCCGCAGAATGGGAGTCAAATGACTAGCCGTCTTCGGAGACTCGAAATTAGTCATTCGACAATCCATGGGATATACAGCACAAAAGGAACTCCATTTACTCCCCTATCATCGGCATATCATCAAAATGGCAAAGGAGTTCGAGGACATAGCCTTTCAGGCATATCCCACGAAATAGAAACGATTTTACGGACGCCTTGGCCACATTGGCAGCATTGATACATATAACTAAAAGGAAAGAAATGTCTGGTTTTAACATTGCAATACAACAAAAACCCGCCTATCAACATTATGTTGGGGAAGTTTCAGACGAAATCCCTCAATATGAACAGCTATGGTATCACGACATCAGAGAATATCTACGTGACAGTCTCAGATCCATTCCTATCGAGTCAAATCGAACATAAATGCAACAGATCCAAAAGATGGCATTAAAGTTCTATTTGAGCAGTCACACCCTATACAAAATGGATGTTAACATGGGACTTTTAAGATGCCTTGACAAAGGTCAAGCCCAGAGGTTAATAAACGAGGAACACGAGGGAGTGTGTGGACTGCATATGAGTGGCCCCCTTCTTGCCAAAAAGATCCTAAGGACATGACACTATTCGTTAACACTCAAAGCAGATTACGTTGATCATGTCAAGTGTTGCCATCAGTGCCAAATACATGCCAACATGAGCTATATGCCACCCAATAATCTACACTGTATAACATCTCCGTGGCCTTTTTCTATGTGGGGAATGGATGTGATCGGCCCAATCAAGCCCAAAGTAAGCAACGGACATCAATTCATATTCACCATAATCGATTATTTTACCAAGTGGATAGAAGCAACCTTTTTCCCTAAAGTAACGAAGGAAGTGATTATCAATTTCATTTGGAATAACATCATAAGTCGATACAGACAACCAGAAGTCCTGGTGTCAGATAATGCCAAGAACCTGAATAATGCAATGATGAAAGAGCTATGCGAGAGGTTCAAAATCAAACATCTCAATTCAGTCATTTATCGACCAAAGATGAACGGGGTTATGGAAGCAACCAAAAAGAACATCAAGAAAATCATGGAAAAAATGGCAACCAACCATCGAGGTTGGCCAAATTTATTACCTCTTACATTGCTCGCCTATCGAATATCAATCTGCACCTCGACTGGGGCAACTCCCTACTCCTTGGTATACAACATGGAGGCAGTATTGCCAGTTAAAATGGCATCCCTCAGAACATTGTTGGACCCCCAAATTGAGGAAAGTCAATGGTTACAAGACCAATACAATCAGCTAGCCCTAATAGATGAAAAAAGAATGCCTACCATTTTCCACAGACAGTTATATCAGCAGCGCATTTCCAGATCATACAATAAAAAAGTACGATCCCGTGAGTTTAAAGAAAATGATTTGGTGTTGAAAAAGGTTATTCCTTGTCAAGACGAAGCTAAAGGACAATTTACCCTGAACTGGGAAGGACTTTTTGTCATTAAGACGGTTTTAACAAAGGGAGCTCTAATGCTTCAAGAAATGGATGGTGAGATATTCCCTCAACCTCTTAATGAAAATTCTGTGAAACGATACTATCCTAAGAAATTGATTACCTGTGTTTCCGTTCAAATAATAATAATAATAATAATATTTTTTAATCAGGTCATTCGAGGCTACGTTTAGCCTGAACTACATAAGACATTATCTCCTCATTATCATAGGAGTACGTAGGCTCTCTCGGTGCGGTCTAATCCTCATAAAATTTCAAATATTTGCCAATCATGATAAACTTATCAATGGACCGTCTGATCTGTATACCGATCAACCCAATACCCGCCCCAAATACAAACTCGTTGAGCCAAACCTTTCAAATAAGCCTAAACCTTCTAAACCCGATCAACGACGCACTCTAATGAGATCATAGTGCATATAGGCGTCTCCCAGTGAATCTGACGTGGAACCCTTAAGTGGTAAATCAACAATGTGTTGAGGTTGTAATCATCCAAAAAAGTGACAAATCCAACAAGTGGGGGAAGATACATCAAAAAGGGAAATTGATACATCAAAAAGTAAATAAATGCTTTCTTTATATATTTAATTTTTTTATATACATTAGTTTTCTACGATGAATGAGAAAATAACATAGTCTATGCAGAGAAATAAGATATAAGCTATAAATCTGAAGTTAAAGAGGCTAAAAGGGAAAGACATGTTGCATTCTCTAAAGTCCCAGAGGTAGAACGAAGCTCCTGCTCTACCACCTCGACCCGCCTCAACAAAGCAAACGCAGTGCTGACGGTCTTATCCTGATCGTCTAAAACTCGACAACCCTGGCCAATAAACTCCTCCGCATAATCACGATAAACATCCCTATCAGAGGAGGCCACATCTCTAACAACTAAAGCAGCGTTTCTCTCGACATAGGCAATGTCCCTACCAGCCACTACAGTCATCATCACTGCACAAGCTTGGTCTCGCTCAAATATAAGGCTGCGAATGCGACTCTCCAATACTGCCCTCGGTGTGTCTATAGACCCAGAAAAAGGGGGTGCATCTCTAATCAAGGCCATTGTCAAATCCTCAGAAGGCTCGACATGAGCATCCTCCATAGGCACCTCCCTAGATGAGCTATCATCGATATTAGTCATATGTGGTGATAAATCAGCCTCCAACCAAGCCAAATACTCAGGTGTCTGACCCGGATAACTGCCACAAAACTCTGCCATCACACGATGAGCCCAGAATCCATACACTCTGGCTAAATCCGCCTTGGTGGATGACAAAATGGGAAGTCGATACTCATCAATACTGTCAAAAGAATAAAGATCCTGAATATGATCGAACTAACGCATCACCGCCAACGGATGGTAAGTAGTAACACCCCTCAATCCAGCTAGGGGAATGAAATCAAAGTCAGCCACATGGGTGATGACGCTGAAGAGCGAGCAATACCTGGAGTACATTAATATCGAGAACGGCTCCTCAATAGACTCAAGGAAAGTCATCCAAGATGTCGGATCCACGCAACAGGAGGGGCGAAAAGAATAGCTCATGGCGATACAGTGACCAAAGTAGAAACCATGTCGGCGATAGCTGTCAATCGGCCTCAGATGGGTCATAAACCTGACATACAACAAAATCGAACAACCGCGAAACTCCCTATCCCCAAAAGTACGCCAATAGGTAGCGGATATGAAGGTCTTAGCTAAGATCAAGGGTAAAATAGTTTGATCCTCTAGAAGGGCCCTCACTTGTAACGACCGTGAATTTTACATGGCTTTGTAATATACGCTTATGATCATTATTTAATGAATGAATATTTATTAATATTATTTTGTGTGATGTACTTAAAGGTTATGTAATAATCTAGATTATGTATTTGCAATGATATTAAGTGTTGTTATTTGGTAGGACTTATTAAAATGATTTCAGAGAAATATCGCCAAAATTTTATTCGCGGGTTACTATTCGCGCGGGCACTATTCGCCCAAAAAATGTCTTTTTCGTTTATTTCGAATTTTCTAATTTTTGTCATGGTGTTAATGTGATGGGTTAATAATCCAAGTGTTGGATTTTATTTTAGCCAAATTGGGATTTAATTAGAAGCCCTAAATTACTTAAGGGTGGCCCAAACCCATGATCCATGACCCGCGACCCGACCCATGACACAACCCATGACCCATGAGGGAAATGGGTTAAATCATCAGCTGAAATTGAATGGAGGAGGAGTATACGGGTGGAAGAATGGGAGGAGAAGGAACAAGGAGAATCAAGAATATTTGGGAAGCAACAATTCCACATTTGGAAGAGCAAAAGCAAGCATGGAACAATTGGGGAGAAGGAGAGGGGGACTACCCATACATGGGAGAGGTAAATTCCAGCCTCCCATGTATAGGGAGCTGGTCATGCATGTTCCTTCTTCACTCACCCATGAAGCTCAGCTCATTTCTTCTATATATACTCCTCCCTTGCCATTCATGCATTCCTTTGCTCATTGTTGCTAAGTTAGAATCCAGAAATTTAGAGAGAGTTGTGAGAGTTGGTGCACGGGTGGTTTGAAGGAAGAAGAAGAAGTGGTGTAGCAGCTGGTTATCAATCCTATTTTCATCCTAGAAGTTGCTTCAAGAGGTTAGTGTTTTGGAACCAAACTCATTTCCATGGTTGCTTCAGTTTTCAGTTTCATATTGCTTGTTTATGAGAGTATATGTTGCTGAAATTGTTTGGTTAGTTCATGAGTTGATATGAATGTGGTTAACTCTTTAAAAGCCTTAATAATGATCAATGAAAGTGGAACAATGTTTGATAATCAAAACTTTTGCATAAGGAATCAAGAATGGACATTAATGGACTGTTGGACAATTATGGACTGATTTGGACAATTTATGTACTTTGTTGTAAATATAGCTTTTGGTTGGTTATTTTGGTTGTGTTAGATGGTAGAGAATTGTTGCCATGTTCTTAGAGGCATGTGGGTAATGATTTCATTTGGAAATCTGGACTAGAACATAATTAAACTCTACTCCAATATGAGTTTGTAAGTTATGCCCACAAACTGTTTGATTTAATGCCCAAGAGAAGAATTTCTCTAAGAACTTGAGAACTAGGTGTTGATTAATTAATGAAAGGATGTTATGTTTCTTAGCTTAGCAATAGAAGCATGTTTTAAGTTATATTGACTGGTTGCATAATAGCTAAGACACAAGGAGGAAGAATGAATTGGCCTAACCTTGAGTTTCGTTGAAAACTAGTGTGAACTGTGGCCTTTGATTTAATTCTGGCAATGTTATGTTATGTGTGTAATTTTAAGCTTTTGGGGTAGTATAATGCCCTGAGTTAGTAAGCCGTAGGCTTTGGAACGAACGCATTTCGACCTCGGATGAGGGAGTTATGGCGTTTGGGAGCAAAGGTGCCCAATCTGTCCAAAATAGTGAAAATTTAGCCTTGGAGGGACTTTCGGGACAATTTTATGGGTAGTAAATGAGTCTGTAAAATTATGAATCCATGAGGGTTTTGTAGTCCATGTTATAAGCTTTCCATAGTCTCCGGAACGGCCTAATTCCGATTTATAACGAAGAAGTTATGAAGGTTTGAAGTTTGTATGTCAAACTGCCAAAATTGGAAGGAAACCAAGCCTTGGGGGCCAGGCCATGGGCGCGGGCGCGGTGGGGCGCCGTGCGGGCGCTCTGGGCGCAGGTGGGGCGCGCGCGGGCGCGCGCTGGGCGCATGGGCTTGACAGATCTGACATCCTTTACTAAAATGGGCGTAACTTTCTCATACGAACTCCAAATTGGATGATTCAAGATGATCCGGAAAGCTAAGAAGTAGAGATATAACTTCCATTATTTAGAACGGAAATTTAATGTCTTGAAAAAATTCTAAATTGGCCATTTTTAGGACTATTGTGCATTAGGAAGCAAATAGAGGGCGTCGTACATGCACGTATGTAACGTGTAATGTTTCCAACGCTAAAAGTTATTGTTTTAAGTTCTAGAATTTGTACATTATGGTTTATAATGACCTTTAGCTTTAATCAATGATGAACTAGACAAGTGTATGAGCATGCTAAGCTTATGCAAATGAGGCGAATCGAGTGTGCGTTGTGCAAACGCCAAAACATCGTATCATGTATGTGTAACCTTATTTGATATTATGTTTCTAATTAGAATGAAACCTTATTGAGTAATGTAAACCAATATTTGACATCAATTATGTGGCTAATTGGTATGTGGATATGTACTTAAATGTGTAGGACTTTTGAAGGACGATTAACGTCGAGTTATTAGCAAGCGCGTAAGGCAAGTTCTTCTTTAATCCTTGTCTAACCCTTGTGTTGGGCAAGTTCTAATGTGCGAGTTAATTATTGATTAAGCAATCCTTCTATGTTATTGCAAGTTCCTCACTCAACTATTTTATTTGAGCAAGTTTCCTAACCCTTGTCTAACCCTTTTGTTGGACAAGTTCTCTAACTTCATTCATTCTAAGTATTGAATGCAAGTTTCTTATCTTTCCCAAAAGACGTATATTGTGTAAGTTTTCTAACTCTTGTTTAATTTGATATTGAACGAGGTTTCTATATTATGCAAGTTACCTAACTTCGTTCTTTCTATATATTTAATGCAAGTGTTCTACCTTACTTAAGTTAAATTTGAGTAAGTCTTTTAACGTTTGTCTAGTCCTCGTGCTAAACAAGATTATCAACTTCGTTCGATTATATTCTTACGGATGCTATTTAATGTTCAAAGTTCATATTTACGCAATACATATATGATTATGTGAACCCCATACTTATGTAAATCCTTAGTATTTGCACAAGTGTTCAAGATACGTTATTGCCATAAATTGTTAAAGCTTTTGAATTCAAATTATGCATGAACTGTTTATGAAGAGTGTCGATGCCATTTGATTCGGCTAGACCAATATCCATAACTTAGAAAGCGATCCAAACCAATTGCTTTGGTGCGGACTTTTATATCTGCTGAGATGAACAACCCTCATAGAAGGGGAAATTATATTTTGTCGGGGGACCGACATGCGCGCAAGTTGAATGTAAGTAGAACGTTTGAGGCTTATGCATAACGCCGGGTATTTTAGGCTGATCACCTATTGTACCTGTTTTTGGGTTATCAGTGTAATGCTGGTGATTCTAGTAAGAGTTCTTGGTCCTTAATGACCACTCAGTTTTGGGTTATCATTGTAATATTGCTAAGTCTAGTCAGATTTTTTCGGTCTATAGAGGCCACTCAGTGTTGAATGTTCATTACCTTGAAATCATTGAAATCTTTAGATTCTTCTAATAATCCATCGGTCCATAGTGACTCATCGGTGATAATAGAGAATAGTATTGAAACTTTATTCACAATCTACATATTTATTCCCTGAGCTATTCAATCTTCGTCATAGCCCTTTGAGATTGTGAAACCTAACTCATGGTTATTCATTTTTATTATTATTGTGCTTGCTGGGCAAACTTGTTGCTCACCCTTGCTTTCCTTAAAATATTTCAGTGGTTACCCATAGAGGCGAGAGCTCGGGAAAGGATAAAGGCAAAGGCAAAGCCACGAATTAGCTTTGTCCCACTATGTTATGATTATGCTATGTTTTAAGACTCGTTTAGAAATTATGTATTAAGTTATGTCATGTATTCAGACTTATGTATTAGACCTTTTGTATTATGTTATGTCAGGTATTTGTATTGGTATCGAGACTTGGGACGAGAGTATTTATGTTATATCAATGTAAATATTTCTATTATTCCGCAATTAGTTATTAATAGTATGTGTATGAGTTGCATAGTGATGCACCAAATTCGAGGTTAAGGTAACCCGGATTTGGGGGCGTCACATCACTACCATTACAACCCTGATATCCATGTGGTCCCCATAGATCGGCATATACAGAAACGAGACAATACACATCATCGGAATGTTTGCTCGTATAGACCTCCATCTCTCCTCGGATATAGCGAAGTCCTCCCGGTTGCAAAGCCCTCTGAAGAACAAAATCTATCAATTAAAAAGTCGAACGACACTACCTTACCGGCAGTGATCTCAGATAACACCATTGCTCGCCTCAAACCAGTAGCAGTCATAAACTGGCGCCGCATGTGACCTATCTAAACCCGTGCACAAGGACCCACCAGGGGTAAATCGGTGAAACGTGCATACTCCTTAAGAGTCGATGTAAGCTCCAAGGATCCGAATCAAAATACGTGGCAATCTGGAACCCAGTGGGATATCATAGCCTCAACAAATCGCTCCAGCACTTGGAATGACAAAAATGACATTGAATGCCTCAAAAGCCTGCCGACTGTCGATTGATCCTCAGCCGACAAATCATCGAACCAGTGCCTCAACTTAGAGGCTATACTATTAGTGAAGTAATGATCCAAGCGAGTAACCGAAGAGGAAACCATCTGTAAAATCAGTATCAAAAGACTACACATGGGTCAATTTTATGCATTTCATATAATAAGCATACCTCGAGATAAATGAAATGAATGATCATGCATAATAATGTCCGTAATCCATACATATGAAACTGCGAATGGTACATAAAATATCTACATCATTTCCTTTATACAATACATGAAAACGAAAAAAATAAAACGTACAGGGAAAAGGGGCACATGCGCCAAATAGCTAAATACAAATTTGCTAAATGAAATCTACATCATTTATGAAAGTAGTATCATCATCAAATCGACTAACTCGGCTAAATCATCCTGGCTCGGTGCATCTGCATTAAAGTTCAAATCAGGGTCGTAAAAGGACGGGACCCCTCCCTCTGGAATATCAGCAGCACCGGGGCTAGACGATGAACCAGTGCCTAAGCCAGTAGGATTACATGTGTAAGCCTCTGCTGGATCCCTACCCAGCTAGCAGATGAAAAAGCATAACCGATCCACCTGGTGAGTCAGACTAGCGATTTGGGACTGATGTGTAGGCTCGCGAATACAGGCCATCCAGTTATACATCACTATCGATTCAGGCACGAGATCCCCCAAGAAATGTGAAGCCCGGGTCTGAGCACCGATAGTCCGAGGTCTCCACCAGACAACAAAATCCTCTAAGCCACTCGGACCATCTGATAATAGAAACCCATCCGTGCTATCAAGAGAAATCTCCGTGATCTGGGCATCAACAGGCCATGATCTCTGATGAGGAAGGTGGAAAGGGTTACAAAACTCCCCTGAAACACACCGAAATGCCTGCTCCCCAAGATAAAGCTCCCAGCCTCCAAGGGTCAACAGGGGAACACGACGAGTGGACAATTGGACAATGCAAACTCTAGTCCAGTCGAGAAGCCACCCTCAAAACCCATGGCTAGATGCTCAGAGATGTACGAGACCTAAATCACGTCAGTGATAGTAAGCAGCTCAAGTTGGAGTCGACAATGGGTAAAACTGTGAGAAACTAGGACCTCCTCCATGGTAGTCTAGTGCCAACGATGACCCCAGGATATGTGTCCAAACCCAAAGTAGAGAATAAGCGAAGGCACAATAATCTCTTATAAGCCCAAAACTAAAAAGAAACGACAACAACTACGTCAATCAAAATGACAAAGGCAGAAAGAATTATTGAAATTGAAACGGAAGGGGCGCTTACCAAGAGAAAAGGAAAGAAGCCCAGCCAAGCATCAGTCTGTCCCTCTGAGCAGAGGCACATGCCCTGAAGGAAGTAGGTAAAAGTAAACAACCCCCAGTCATACTCTCCGATACGATCTATATCTCGAATGACACCGACTATGCTGAAATGAATGGTGGAAGAGTTATTCGCTAGGAAATTACCCTTTATAATAATCAAGAAGAGGCACCGGAGAAGCCGATCACGTTGGATGAGATCCTTTAAGAACGACTCAAATAGAGCTCCTTTGATGGCATCAACTGCCAAGGCTCCAGAACGGATGCTACGGGCCTTAAAGACCCCGTCACGAGGAGAGAACCCCAACAATGTGCGAATAACAGTAGGAGAGACAGTGGGCTCAAGGGCGGCCCGATGGCCGGAAAACTCTATGCCGGTAATGTATCGCTAGTCTAAGGGTGTTATCATCACCTCACAGTCCAATAAATGAAGAGATTGAGTATAGTGGAACCACCTCACCGATAAAGCGCGAAGGTAACCCATGGGCAGCATCGGGGCACTATAGTAAAGAAATTATCGAAACCCCAGGAATGTACTCGAGCTCTGTAATGATCATGGAGGGTCTCATAGAGGGAATATACACTAAACCAGTTACCCCGAGGTTGTGTCTCCTCTAGGACCTGCAATACTGGAATTTCAAGACAGCTATAACAAGAAACCAAAATCACTCAAATGCTTCGTAAGTATACCTCATTAGCGCACAGGTACGCCAACGGATGACGACTCAGATCGAGTCCCAAAAGATCTGGAATGGTTACATGAGCGCCAAGAAATGAGTGACCACGCTTAGGCGGCGCAACCTCGTCAACACTTGGAAGATCCTCTTCCAAAGCCGCATCGTCAGCTCGATCCGTGGCAATCGGACGAACACATGCCTCTGCCAGACGTCGAGGTTGTCTAGAAACACGAGGAGATGGAGTGGCAGATGCCCTATGATAGCGAACCCCCGAGGAGGCCCGATGTGACAGCGAACTACCCGAATCCATAACTAAACAAAGATCAATCCTCTCAACACAAGGTACGCACTGCTTAGTTTTATATTAAAAGTTAAATGCATTTGAATATAGCATCATGTATGTTATGCACGAGCCTTGGGGGAAATCTGAATCTGGTGTTTTAATTTCTACCTACCTAACTCGATCATCTAGCTTTTGAGAAAAATTTGCAGAACCTCTCCTAAAATATAGACTAATTACTATCACAAGTGTGCATGTAGGACCATCTCATAGGTCCCCAAGGCACAACACAAGAATTATATATGGCATACGACTTCCCATAGTTTAACATTTCAATTTAGATCAAGCGAGGGCGAATAATAGCGACAAAAAATATTATAATAGGAAACTTGGATTAGAAATCGATTTTCGCTTTTAAACATACAATTTTATCTGAAATGTGCGACGAAAAACGATCTTATGCTACTAAAATTCTTACGTCGACGGGCTCAGAATATTAAAATATATGCATGCATCAAGTCAGAATATCTTTATCAAGTCATTAAAGTATACATCGATGATACATTGCATTTAATCGACTAACGCCCATAAGATAGCAAAACGAAATCAAAAACGGGTAAAAATGATATGAAAACGCTACCTGTGAGTAAATGAACAAACCTACGGAATCAGAAATAGCAAAATTAGATCCCACAGAGCAGAATGTGTAGAAATATACGTGGAAAAGCCAAAGAATCTGAAAACAAGAAATAAGAGAACACAAGAAGAATGAAGAAAAATGGCCGCGCAGCTGGATTATACTCGTTGCGGGCAGCCGCAGGTATACCTGTGACCAGCCACAGGTACACCAACGGCCAAGCCCAGTGGGTCCCATCCCTCCTATTTTGCTCCATATAAGGTCAAAACATGTTTCTCAGCCCTAATAGGTGCAGCCACAAATAAAAATACCCTTTTGAAGCATAAAAAAAAGAAACAAAAAATCATTTCAGGCAATAATGCTCTCGAGAATTTGGAATTTGGTGACAAAGGATCTTAAGATATCCATCAACGGAAAGTGGTAGAAATAAATCAAAAATGAGAAAGAAGATAAAAATAGATCAAGAAAAGTCAAACACAGGAAAGAACCGACCTCCGTTGGGAACATGACTCAATAAAGAAATATTAGGGATGAGACCTGATAATTAAACACATACAAGGAAATATAAGGGGTAATGATCAAACCCGTTGAGGACGAGACTCGACAAAAAGTGTCAGGGACGAGACCTGGTAATTAAACCCGTGGGGGACGGGACTCAACAAAAGTGTTAGGGACAGGACCTGGTGATCCAAACTCGTTGGGGATGAGGCTCAACAACAAAAGTATCAGGGATGAGACTTGGTGATTAAATCCGTTAGGGATGAGGCTCAACAACAAAAGTGTTAGGGACGAAACCTGATGATCAAGCCCATCAGGGACGAGACCCGACGATGCAACTCAACAAAGGAACGTCAGGGACGAGACTTGATAATCAAGCGCGTCAGGGATAAGACCCAATGATGCAACTCAACAAAAGTGTCAGGGACGAGACCTAATGATCAAGCCCGTCAGGGACGAGACCCGACGATGCAACTTAACAAAGGAATGTCAAGGACGAGACTGCTGATCAAGCCCGTCAGGGACGAGACCTGACAATACAACTCAACAAAGGAATGTCAAGGACGAGACCTGCTGATCAAGCCCGTCGGGGACGTAACCTGACGATGCAACTCAACAAGAGAATCGAAAACGAGACTCGGCAATGTCAATTTAATGACAACTTCCCCAGTGAAATCATATAACATCAAAAGGTTAAAACGTTTCACTCTCATTGCATTATGTGATAACTGACTTGCATTTTATTTTATAATCATCTTACATTGTCAAATATATCATGTCATGCATTGGGTGTCTATATTTTTGTCATGCTCATTTCATTTCATTGCATAAACATGACAAAGAGGGGCATCTAAGACACCCGAAATTTTGCAAGTATTTTCTAACCCTGACATGAGGACAAAAGAGTCATTTCAGCTAGAAGATGAGATATTGGAAGATTTCGGGACTCAAATCAACATGCACAAAGCCATCCCAACGACTATGGAGTGACAAGTTACTTAAGACATGACGGTTGACCAACTGGCATCGATGGGAAGATCTATTTCTACATTTCACTCTATCTTCCTGAATCCGGAATTGGCCAAACCTTATGTCATTGTGTAGCTCTTGTAAAGGGCTTTCCGTAATTGTATAGCACGTCTCCTAACCTTTCCCGGATTGAAAGATACGAACATTCCAGCGGACGAGGCAATGAACCGACGGCTTGGCACGAAGTCGGAGGCGCGTGGGCCCCACCCGAGCCAGCCGCAGGTGTACCTGCAGTCAGAAAAGCCTAAAAATATCGAATTCCAGTAGATTTTCAAGTAGGAGAGGAATCTTAGAGAGAGAAAATGTGAAATTTTAGAGAGAGGGGCTCGGGATTTAGGCATAAATTACTAGATTTTATCCAACTTTGTGCTAGATTAGCTAAATCTATACACATTTGAGGGCAAGAAAGTATCGAATAAGGATTTTATCCAACTAATCGCGCTAGGGATTCTAATAATTGAATCACCTAATAACGGTTTTAGGATACAATTTTATATACGTTTTTGTTTAAATCCTGATTGTGGCATTGTATGGATCTGAGGCATTTTGGATCTACCGATTTATATCCTAGATTCTAAGTCTCTGTCCATAGATCTCGTCAATCCACATAGTCCCTCGAAATGTTGGCTTCGATATTGCAATCTAAAAGATAGGGTTAAGGAAACCCACTTTTAGATCTCTTTTTGCTTACGTATTCAGTCATTTTGATGTGACCCTAGGAATATTAGAGTCGAGATCCATAAATCGAATCTTGACTAGATTCCCATTATGGACATGGTTTCGATTGTAATAAGAGATATACATGTAAATTTGGGCCTTAAAACAATATTGAGGGTTCTATCCTATGACAATCGGATTTAAGGCCTTGTGATAGTGAAATTGCGATTGCATGTGTTTGGGGTTATTGAGATGGCTTTCATGCCCACATATCGCCTCGACCCTATTTCGATGCTTAATTTCCCGTTTATCACCAAAAACGATTTCTAAACAAAATGACAAATAGTTTCTAAAATAAAACTCAAATCGCTCGGGTTAGTAAGACCACTTTAAGTTAAACTTAAAAGCAATGAAAAATCTCGATTCCTATTCAGCGAAAGGGTTTAAAAATTATATTTTTCGAAATATCACCCAAAAGGTTTTCATCAAAATCAAAGCTAAAATAAACCTTTCTCTTAAATCAAATCCCTCGCGTATGGGTTCAAAGAGATTTTAAGTTGCTTTCAAATAACGCACTTCTCACGATTTCGATCCAAAGCTAGGTAGCAATTTTCTTCAAAATCCCACACACACTTCACACTTAGGAAAACAATAATATGCGGTAATCGTGTTTTCACGGAAGTCGGAGGGTGCCTAACACCTTCTCCTTGCTTAAGCAAGCTCCCGAACTTTATGAATCTCGGTTTCAAGACCAATTTTACGGAGTCACATATTGGGCCATATTGCGAAAAACCTAAAAATTCGGATGAGTTGGTACATCCATTTAAATCTTTACCAACTGACGGCTCTGTCTAATTGGCCCATCATTAAAATCAACCTTTCAAAAACCCCGTCGACATTCATGTCAGATTTTTCCTAAAAAACTCACCCTTTAAGCAAACAAATAAAAAATCTCAAAAAAGGGTAGAAAAAACGAAATCTTAGGAAAAATGTTTTCCCCGGCGTCGACACCCACAATAAAGGAAAATAAAATTTCACAACAAAGAAAAAGTACATAAATAGAATCAAATCTGCAATGTATAAATGTAATATTCTAAAACCCCTTATAACAAATTTTATTATAATTCTTGATTATTGTAAAATATATGTGTAGAATGTATATAAATACATATATTATCGAGTAAGTTTAATAAAAGGAAAAGTAACTAGAAAATGCAATACTTTAAAAATCAAATAACCATGCCAAGTATAATGCAAGTATACAAATACATGTATAAATAATACAAGTGTACTTACATATATACAACTAACGCAAGTATACATACATGTATAAATCACATGTCTATATACATGTGTGTGTATCATCTATATATATGTATAAAGCAAGCAAGCAAACAAGATAATAGGGATCAAAAAGTAAAAAATCTAGAGAATTCTTCCAAGTTGCCAAATAAGCTAGAAAAAAATAATATAGAGAGCACTATTGAGAATTCGGTTAGATGGATAAGGATGGAGGGGAGGCTTAGCCTCCCAAAATATTTTAGCTTAACCATACTTAATTAGCTTAAGAGAGTAATTAACTCATGACAAGTATGATTAAACTCTCTAATGGTGGGACAAGTTTAAAATAAAAGTAAGTTGAGTGGCTTGAGTAGGAAAGAAAAGAGTTGAAGGACCAATTAATAAACTAGCAAAAATATTGCCTATAAATAGCCAAGTTACTTTCTTTTCTTTCACTTTCCATAAACAAAACAAAAGTCAAAGAGAAGAGAGAGAGAGAGAGAAGTGGGGCAGCATAGAGAAAGAGAGAAAAGAGTGAGCTAAGCCACCAAGAAGGAAGGGAAGAGAAGATCCAACCCAAGGAAAAGCCACTACACATAACTAGGTATAAACCTTAACCTTTTTAAAATCTTAAAAATCTTTTTTTGATGAAAATAATTAGGTTTTATCTGTACTTGACTTTAAGATTGAACATATATATATATATATATATATATATAAAGGGGATTGATCCACAAAAAACGTTAGCTATGAACACTATTTAGCTACCGCATATCTAGCCGTTTAATATAAGATCCAAGGGCAGGATTTGGGCACGACCGCTAGAGGGAGTAGCGACCAGAAATTAAAATAATTAAATATTATCTTGGCCGTTAGAGAGAGTAACGGCTAGTCAAAACGACAGTGTTTTGACTGACCGCTACTCCCTCTAGCGGCCAAGATAATATTTAATTATTTTAATTTTCATATTGGCTGCTAGAGGGAGTAGCGGCCAATATGAAAATTAACCATGCACGAAGATTCTTAGGCAGTTGTAATCTAATAGTAGTAGTATTATACTCCATGGAGTACTTTTAATTTTTCTCGAGCAGATCAATGGGTTGACTTAATCATGCTTCTTTAGAAAGTTGTCAATGTCATATTATAAAATTAATTATAGGGAATATATTGATGGGCCTATCATTTTATATTTTTACTTTTTAATATTTTAATGATCTGTTTGTTCTTCAAAGAGACTCACCCAATGAAGAAAACAAGAGAAAAAGATTCATCTCTAACCATCCCCAAAGTTTTAAAAAAAAACTAAAATTTCATATTGCCCGCTACTCCCTCTAGCGGCTAATATGAAAATTAAAATAATTAAATATTATCTTGGCCGCTAGAGGGAGTAGCGGCCAGTCAAAACGCTGTCGTTTTGACTGGCCGCTACTCCCTTTAGCGGCCAAATTAATATTTAATTATTTAAATATCTGGCCGTTACTCCCTCTAGCGGTCGTGCCCAAATCCTGCCCTTTGGATCATATATTGAACGATTAGATATGCGTTAGTTCAAATAGTTTCCATAGCTAATATTTTCTGTGGATCAGTCCCCATATATATATATATATATATATATATATATATAGTGTAATACCATGGATCATGGAGGAAAAAAATGAAAGAACAAAGAGAAACAGGAAAGAAACACAAACTAGTTAAAGAAAACCCTAAAATAGATTCTATAAATACTTTATAAAGTAAATATGTGTGTATATGAATTTGTTCATGTTAGGGTAGATAATACCATGTTTGAGTATGATAACATGAACTATGATAAAAGAAATCAAAGATCTTGTAAGAAACAAGAAAAGAGAAAAATTAAATAAGTTGAGAAATTTTCGGCATATAGGGTAAAAATCCTAAAAACAGAGTCTGAATTTCAGCATATAGAAATTTTTGAGTAGTGTTTGTTGGAAAAAATAGACATATAAGTTAACTAAAATTCTGCACTGTTTTGAGGTCAAAATTCATTGTAAATTATTTTTAGTGAATTTTCTAGTAAAACAGGGTAGACTGGACAACTCCATGACCTAGTTTTTAAAAGGAAAGTTCTGGACAAAGAACAAAGGAGATAAAATTTGGGCTTCTAGGAATTGAAACTTGAAAGCATAAAGTGTATTTTGGCATAAGAATGAACATAAACGGACTTGTAATGAAAGAGTACTGACTAAAATAAAATTAGGATTTTTAAAATTAAAACAGTCATAACATGAGTTCTACAACTCAGTTTAAGATGAAATTTTGGGTAGAAGTGTATTTTGATGTAATAAAGATACTGTAAGAAATTCATAATTTTTGGACTTAATTTCGAATTTTAAAGAATTTCACAAATTTAAACAGAAATAGGCTTAAAATAAATATTACTAATGCTAGAAAAATCTAAAAACATTATAAATATCTAGGTGGGACCAGAAGGAAAAATAATAATACAATAGTTAAAGTGGTTTAATAGACAAAGTAAAGTATAAACATTTATGAAAAATTAATAAAATATTTTACCGGCTAAAAAAAGGAACATATGAGACTACGCGAGTAGTAAATAAAGATTATAATGAGATTTTAATGGTGTAAGGATATACTCGAGGATAAATTTACGGTATTCGAAAATACTGAAACGAAGTTGTAAAAGTTGTCAACGATAACTATTAATTAATTAAATATGGATGGTGTAAGTTACTTTTTCAAGACGAAAAATATCTCACTCAAGGAAAGTACGCCCAAGACAGGAAAGTTCCCGCACTCTTGTGCATTTGAACTTCGCTTATTATTAAACTGTAAATTTTTCTAAAGAGCTTCTTGGACCGTCTATAAAAGGTGTTTATGTCATTTGTTCGGCTAAACTCAATTGTTATGTTTCTACCAATTTATTGAACTGTTTATGATTCTTTGGTGATATGTTAATCCAATACAAATTACTTTAGTGCGGATCTTGAGGTTATGACTGAGTATAAACAACCCTAAAAATTGGGGTATTATATTATAATCGGGTAACAGACATATGCTATGTAAATATATCATTAAATGTTACGCGTAATATAGGATATTATTAGGTTAATCACCTAATGATACTCTGGGGGATAAGAGTTTACAATCTTTGTGACTGTTGAATGTCATTTGAAGGTTCACAGTTTTTGTGACTGTTGAACATTTGTGTAAAGAGTTCATGGCCCTTACGATCACTCGGTGACCCTCAATATTTTTCTTTGTGAACATTTAATTAAATTTGAGATTCCAAAATTTAATCCTATTCAGAAATTTGATATTCATTATTCTGTAAAAGAGATTTTTGTTGACTTCCTCGAATTGTTGATGATATTAATTCTTTCTAAATCATTGAATATTGATTTGCTGCCAATCATTTTTATATTATTTTAAACTATTATACTTGCTAAGCAAATTAATTGCTCACTCTTGCATAAAATTTTTATGTTTACAGCTAAGACCGAGGAACCTAAAGGGTCGGCTGTAAAAGATAAAGGAAAGGACAAGGCAAACGAGGAGGAATAAATAAATAGTATTGTGATAGTTAAATAAATAATTTATGATATAATATTTTCGAACTAATGCATTTGTTCATATTGTTTAAGACCGACCTGGGCATATGTGTAAATAATATAAATAATTAATGTATCGTGTAGCCTAGCTTATAATAATAACTAGTTAGCATGTATGTGGGTGAATAGTGATGCACCAAGTCTGTTGTAGTTAGTATATGGATTTGGGAGCATCACAATAGACACCCAAAATTTCATGCTTCAAATAATCGTAGCAGAATATAAAATGGCCCAGAAAAGTGGTCTTCAAGGTAGATTTTGGCCCCAAAACCAAACCCAATCATTTCGTTTGTCAAAGAGCTCAAAAGGAGCTTTCTGGATTGTATTTGCTCATTTTTTTAACTTCTCTTGGATCAAAAGTGATGGCCATTTGAAATTGGGTTCCCAAAACAAGTCAAATTGTTAAAGAGGTAAAAACATTAAAAGTCGCAATCGCTTAGTCATACACAACCGCAACCACGTGGGTGTACACAACTAACTAGGGTTGTTCTCGTGGGTAGGTAGTTGACTTTTTACCTTTTCTCTATAAATACTCCATTGTTTTTTACCCTTTTTGAAACACCAAAAATAGGAGAACACATCAAAACTCTTGCAATTTTTTAAGGAGATTAAAATGAAGATTAAATCCAACCTTTGAAAAAAATTCCATCAACATATAGGATATGCTCGTTTGAGGGATTAGAGTAAGGACTAGATCGTTAGTCCCATGTAAGAAATAGTAATATGTTTGTTTTGATATCTTTGGCATGATTGTTAATCCTATTTTAAAAATAGTATCACATATAAGGGACTAATTAGAGGGAGGCCGGAGGGGGTGGGTTTCATAATCCCAAGTTTAGGATTAAAGTTTTGTGGATAAAAATGACCCTATTAATTTTAAGGGTTAATTGTACATTATACCCCGAAGTATACACATTTTTACCATTCGTACTCCGATATTTAAACGCTCTCATCCCGCTACCCAAAGTACCGTTAAGTAAACACAACTGATCCTTTTGTAATTTCTGACCAAAAAAGTGGCCGGAACTGCCACGTGTTCCGATGGTCTATGTATAATACGGAGTTGACCAGATTTTTATACATTTGACTGTATAAAACCTTTGTAAACCTAATTAATTAGATTAAGTAATACATTTATATGTACTAATATAATAAATTATAAATTTACAAACCTAATTTTATTTTATTTTTCCTCTTCTTCCCCATCTTCATCATCTTCCCCATTACCATGGAACTCACAAAAAACAAATTCAAAATCCAAAATACCCAAATCATTCATCCTTTTCCCTTGTAACCATTCATGAAGCTTGAAAATTTCAAACTAAAAACCCCAATTCATTCATCATCTTTAAAATTTTGCCCAATCTCAAACCCACTTCATTTTCTCTCTCTAAGATACAACCTATCAAAACTTCACCATCTTCATTCCAAAAGCTTAGATCTGTTTTGTTTAGCAATTACCAATCAGAATAAAGAGGAAAAAAAGAGAGAAGAAGATGAATTCCCCTGTTGTAAAATGTCAATTACATTTTTAATATCCTCATTTCTTTGATTTCCCAACTGAGCTGAATTCCCCTGTTGTAATAGAGGATTCAAATACAAATTTCAAGAGCCACGCTGAAGCAGAGCTCAAGAAGTCTACACTAAATAGGGTGCGATGAAAACTCTATCCGATAAACCCTAGAATTGGAATTGGGAACTAAATTCCGGGTATTGATTTTTCCAAATTCTAGTAAAGTTTAAGGGAAAAAAACACAATCTAACAAATGTCGGAAATAGCTCTGATTCTTTTTTATTTGGCTTTCAGAATTGAATCAATTGAAATCCCCAAGCGTCAAAATTGTTAGAATTTTTTACCCTTTATTTTGTTAATATAATATTTCACATGTATTTCTTCAAATTAATTAAGTCAACTACGATATTTATACAATCAAAAATATTTAATTATTAAATTATGACACGTGGCCATTTTTCGGCAAAAAAATAGACCGAAAATCTGAATAGGGTCCATTTACTTAACGGTACTTTGGGCAGCGGGATGAGAGCGTTTAAATATCAGGGTACGAATGGTAAAAAGGTGTATACTTCGAGGTTTAATTTGCAATTAACCCTAATTTTAAATATTCCATAACTATCTTTGTTAAGTTTTATATAGATTAACTCATTATTTCTCAATAACATTTAATTCATATGTTCCATCTCTATAGTTTCAACATCTTTATCTTCTTCAAATAAGATCTTTATCTCTATCTCTTTCTTAGGTAGATAAAAATGTTAAAAATAAGAGAACACAAAAACTTTTGCAATTTTTTAAGGAGATTAAAATGAAGATTAAATCCATCCTTTGAAAGATTTTCCATCAACACATAGAATATATGTTCGTTTGAGGGATTAGAGTATGGGACTAGATTGTTAGTCCTATGTAAAAAATAGTAACGTGTTTGTTTTCATATCTCTGGCAGGATTGTTAATCCTATTTAAAAAATAGTATCCCATATAAGGGACTAATTAGAGGGATGTCGGAGGGGGTGAGTTTCATAATCCCAAGTTTAGGATTAAATTTTTGTAGATAAAAATGTCCCTATTAATTTTAAATATTCCATAACTATCTTTGTTAAGTTTTATATAGATTAACTCATTCCATTGCTCAATGACATTTAATTCATATGTTCCATCTCTATAGTTTCGCCATCTTTATCTTCTCCAAATAAGATCTTCATCTCTATCTCTTTCTTAGGTAAATAAAAATGTTAGTACTTGCATTTGTGTTAAACTTATTTGATTTAATGACGATTCAATTCTAAGTGTATATTTGTACACAAGTAGATTTTGTAAAGTCATTATGAAAAGAATTTTATGTAAAATGACTTAGTTTAGGGATCAAACTTATTAGGTTGATCCAAATTGTAGAGTCAAATCTTGTATTAGCTAGGTTGTCCCTGGCCAGAAGATGTTCATAGAGTTAAAGACAAAGTTACTCTAAGATCGCCGAGTGAACTGAAGACAGTCAGAGATCGTAAAGTACAAGCCAATTTGTAGAGTCAGATTCGCAGAGCCACTCAAATTTGTAGAGCTCAAATAGTAGAGTAAGTCACTCTACTATCAGAGAAGTCATTCTACGAATTCACTCTACGGAAGTCAAAATTGTAGAGTACAAATTTTTGACAAGTCAGTGACAGGTTATAACAAGGATCATAAACCTTGAGCACTCGATCATCTGACGTTAGTCACATATGTGTTTGCGATAAGGACAAGACGTCAAAGGTTCTATCTAACAACTATATTAATAGGGTTAAATGACATATGTCTATAACTGCACTATTCACAGTACTGAAGAGCGTGAGTGACCTAAGGTAGTCCAAGCAGACAGCAATTCGAAGTCAAATAATTGAAGAATGACAAATGTCCAAGTCAGAATGGAGCAACGATAACTTTCTAACGGGATGATCCCCAGAAAACTTTATATAAGGACAACAATTTCAAGCGATCAAGTCCAAGTGCTAAAACTCTGAGTTTATACAAGCTCCATTCTACGATTATAAGATACAACATCTGCTACTAAGTCATTTGAAAAGAAACTTAAAGCAACTTAGCAACATCTCAATGCTGCACATGCTGGATGTCATCTAGTTTGGTTAGAAGGAATTTTGAAGTATCTCAAGCAAAAATAAGAAACTGATCCAACTTTGTTTTGTGATAACACTTCAACAAGGAATAAATTTTGTTTATAGGAAGCCTTGTTAGCAAACTAAACCAAATTAATAAAGTCTTCTAGATTGTTCATGAATTGTCTCTAAGAAATTGTTGGTTCTTTGTATTATCTTTTTGATTTCTTGTGTGACTCTTTGAGAATTGTAAAAGTCTTTATTGAAAATGTAGGAGGCATTAATAGAATAATGTATGTTCATGTTCATTTGATCTATAAATACCTCTCAAGTAATCAGTTGCAGCAAGTGAGTTGAATCAAGTATTTTTAAGGTTTAAATACTCTCCCTCACTTCTCTATTTTTATCCTTCATTGCCAATAAGCGGGAACAACTGTTTATGATTTCATTTGTCCTCACATTATTCGTCCACAACTGAGTTTGTTTGAATTGACCAAAGATGAGGATGATTGGAAACATGTTCGTACGAACTTTGAAATTATTCCTGCTACTAACAACAATTTTGCAGGACCATCTATGTCACGAGATGATTTCATTAGCATTATTGATGATAGATTTGCTCTTTTTCGTACCAAGTACTGTGCAGATATTGCTATAATTGAGGAGAAAATTGATTGACTTAGTCTTCATGCAACAGCTTCTCAACCTTCAGCATTCGAGCATTTGTAGTTTAATTTTATGGATATTCCAGAAAGTCAGCCTGTTGGACCATTCACTCGAACCATTAATGACGATGAATTTGATATTGATCGAATCATGAGTGGTTTCAGTTTCATGCCAAATGATCCCAATACAAACTAACTCAACTTCAGTTTTACTCCACACGATCCTACAACACCATTCCTCAAATTTTATGTGATTCGGATGACTGTAACTATATGATACTATGCTTTATTTTTCTCTCTTTAGTTATCATTATGCTTATGCAAGTTGAGGATTTTATGTGATTCGGATACTATGTTTTATTTTCTCTCTTTAGTTATCATTATGCTTATGCATGTATTTATCTTTTCCGCTAATTTTTGTTGATGCCAAAAGGGAGAAGAAACTTATTAGCAACTTGATTTTACATGATATTATGCTTATCTTGCATTATGCTTACACGATTTGATATATGCTCATATTAAAGGGGAGTGCTCATATTAAGGGGGAGTAATTTAAAGTATAGTCCTTTCCGCATAAGCACATCAACCGGTACTTTCTGATAAGAGCATAAGATATTCTTTGCCAAATAATTTGTTATCATCAATAATAAACATTATAATAATGTGCACAATAAAGTGAACCTAACATTTATTAAGCTCGGATTTATGTAATTGGTCATCTCATAATCTCAAGTGCCCATATTATAAAAATTGGACTTGCTTTCATCTCGATGTTATTCCAGACTGATTTAATTATATTTTTACATCTTTATTCTCTATATATAATAATATATATAACACGTACGACATAAAAACGAGCTATAAGTTAGATAAACTCGACAAGTTTTTTTTGCCTTGCAACATGATTAAAAGCTATATCTGTACATACTATATTTTGAATGAGTTAATGAGTCCCCCAGTATTTGGTCACATGTTTTTGCTGAATGGATAATATGGTTTTAAAAGAAAACAATCTCCTTTTGTATCTCACCTTATCTAATTTAATATTTTATAATTATCAAAAATAAGAAAATGTATTGGAGGTTAAGTAAGCTTCTGCTATTACTTAAATAAAATTGTGTTAAGCGGAAATAATTTTCTTATAAAGAACATCGTACCTAGTATTACTGTTACTACTATTAAAATATAAATATATTTAACAATATCAATTTTAATATATATATATATATATATATATATATATATATTTGTTAATACGATTGTGTAAAAACAATTCATAACATAGTAATTTCTAATCATTTGAAAAATTATTATTGTAGAATTTATTTACAATTACAAATTAAATACAAAATTATTATTAGGTAGATAATATATTTTTAGAAGGAACTGACTTCCTTATTAAATCATCTAGCTAATTAAACTAATATTAATTTATTGCTATTATTAAGCTACATGTATAAATATAATATTAATCTACGATGAGCTTTCTATTTATTATTTAGCACACGTTTTCGTTAAATCTTCATACTTTCATATGCAATGAGGTTTATGCTTAGGATTTTCTTATGATTTAAAAAAAAAATCAATAGAATTAGTTTTGTAGATTCTTTTTTATTTTTTATTTTATATATATATATATATATATATATATATATATATATATATATATATATATATATATATATATATATAGAGCTTTTCTCCTATAAGTACCTAAAATAAGGACCTAAAGTAAGGACCAATTTTTTTATTTTATTTTTTTGCTTTTTTTTTTAGAACAACTAAAAATAAATAAATAAGTAATTATGGAACTGAAATTTTTACATAATACAGTGTTTTGGGCGTGATTTGGATACATATAACAAAACATAATTACTGTACATAACAAAACTGTACATACATGTTTTGTTATATGTATCCAAATCACGCCCAAAACACTGTATTATGTAAAAATTTCAGTTCCATAATTATTTATTTATTTATTTTTAGTTATTCTAAAAAAAAAGCAAAAATAAAAAATAAAAAAATTGGTCCTTACTTTAGGTCCTTATAGGAGAAAAGCTCTCTCTATATATATATATATATATATATATATATATATATATATATATATATTTACTGATGTCATGTAGAACCTTTTGCAGCGGAATAATATGATTTTGATTGTTTATTATTACTTTCTTTAGTTTCTTTTATTCTATGTATTGAATTTTTTTCTTAGCATGTACAATATAATATTTGACAGCAATATTACTTTTAAAACACCTTTAAAATCCTAAGTTGCAAAATAGATATTTGCTATAGTTTTATTATACTTTTTATGTATGATGGAAATATTAACTATTTAAAATGAAATGTTATATTTAAACTGTAAGACCCCGAAAATTTTAATAAATAGAATTTAATTTTCTTCTTATTATTATTTTAAATAGAAAAGTGTTAAATCGATAATGATAAAGTTACTAGTGAAATGTGACAATTGAGATGTCTAATAATAACGCTAAATCACTATTCACGCGATCACTATTCACGGGGTACTATTCACGCTAAAACGCTTTTACATTTTCTTCGATCTTCGAATTACGTCATAACGCTTATATAAGCTGGATACGAAAATTATACGGTATAAATACGAAAGTACTATTCATATGAATATACTATTCATTTATACAAAAAGTCAAACTAGTATATCGGGGAATATTCCTTCTGTCGGATATAGAAAGTGATAGAAATTGGCGGCAAAACTTTAACCGATAACTGTTGAAATACCCGGTAATAAAAAGAACAATAAAACGCGTTTTTCCACAGTAGTACGCGGTATTTCACATGCACACGGTGTTGCACAATATTTTAAATTATTGATTCAATAATTGATAAAGTAGCAATTGCACAGTATCTTGATTCAATAATTGTTACAGTAGTATCTGCATAATATTTTATATTATTTGTCACGACACTGTAACTCATATTATTTGATAGGATATTTTAGTATTATTGACAATGTCTAGAAATTCTGTCAAGGAAATGGGTTATTTAATTGCGCGCCATTTTTATGAAAGGCCCCCTCTTTCCTGGGAATAATCTGGTTGCTAGTATTGCGAGTATATGCTATCGGTGATATTAATACATTTAACACAATAATACAGAAAAAGGGATTTATTGTGATAATGAAGTTATTTTTTATAATGGTTTTATCTTTTTGATAATGGAATTATCTTTTGATAATGGATTAATCTTTTTGAATAAATGGATGGATGAAATAGATTAAAGAAAAAATGGATGGATGATATAGATTAAAGAAAAAATGGATGGATGATATAGATTAAAGAAAAAAATGGATGGATGATATAAATTGAAGAAAAAATAGATTGATGATATAAAAAGAGTGTGATAATTAATGTGTGGTAGATATTGATTACATTTTACTATAAATAGGGGGATTAGTATAAGAAAATTTCACACCTTCTTTGCTTATACTTCCTCCCTCTCTCTCTCTAAATTTCTTAAGTTCTCTAAGTGTGTTAGGCTATTTTGAGTAATTGTGAGAATACTAGTATTATCCAAGTTAGTAAACTTCATAAAAAGCAACATCCAGTCTTTTGTTAACGACGGTAGGGAATATTATTTCTTTCATACTCATATATAATATCATTTGCTTTCATGTTCGTAAGTGATATTATACTCATAAAGGTTGTTATTCGTTCTATATTAATTTGTGGGATTAACCTGTCCGTGCGGTATGGCGCATGCCTGGTGAATATCCTTTTTGTATTCATTCCTTATCATTCTGTGGGGATAACCTGTATGTACGAGTGTCGTACCTGGTGAATACCCTTCTGTATTTGTTCCTTATTACTCTGTGGGAATAACCTGTATGTACGAGTGTCGTACCTGGTGAATAACCCTTTGTATTCTTTCCTTATTAATCTGTGGGTATAACCTGTCCGTGCGGATTGACGCATGCCTGGTGAATAACCCTTTGTATTCATTATTTATTAATCTTTTGTGGAAATAACCTGTCTACGCGAATTATCGCATGACGGGTGAATATCCATTTGCAGTTTTATATATTCTGTTATACTTGTATAACGTATCATTTCTTTTGTACTCTTTAAGGGATATCTTTTTCTTTCACATTTCTCCATTTATGATAAAAAATCTTTGTTTGTTTCCAAAACCTTATTTTTAAATGGAGAAAATCCCTGAAAATTAGTAGAATATCCTTAATAGTTTGTGCTTCATCTAATATCTTTTCACTTGAATCTTTCTATTTCGTTTTATACGTTATAGTTGAAGCATGAAATAATTTCTTGAATATCATTCTTGAATTTGACTCCACAATTTGGTCATCGTGTTGGCAATTTGGTCAATCTTTGATACTGATTAAATTATAAATTTTTTCTTATCCTTGATCTCACTGTATTTATGTTTATATCATTGTCATCATCCTCATACTTAAATTGTGGTGATAGTTCTCTTTGGCCCGTAGTGCAAAGATGAACTGGTGTGACATGATTTTGACCAAACTGTGTATTGGTATAATCATGACCTTTGGCGTTACAGATAAAGGCTTCTGGTAAAAATATCTTTGGCCTGTAGTGCAAAGATGAACTGGCGTTTGGCGTGATCATGACCGGTGATGTTACAAATAAATATCTTTGGCACGTAGTGCAAAGAGAGGCTGTTGAAATTGTTGATTGGTGTTACAAATAAATATCTTTGGCACGTAGTGTAAAGAGAGGCTGTTGAACATGAATTATTGATTGGTGTTACAGGGACATAATATTGGTGGTGATCCTTTAACTTATAGAAGATGGTAGATATTATAATCTACTTGACTCTTCTAATGGATTGTTCGTTCCGCTACAGTTGTTGTTGTTGAACAAATATAATATCTTTAAATCTCTGATTTATTATTGTTGAAGACTAAAGATAATTTTTATTCTTCATTATCTTAGTCATGATATTTTCTACTGGGCTATTTGTGCTCACCCTTTTCCTTTTTGTTCCATTGTTCTCCTCAGGAAAAGAGTGTGTAACGGGGACTAGCCGGGGAATGGAGTGATGGTCCGAGATAATAGAAGTGTCTCAATAGCTTACTATTAGTGTGACAATAAGTGTATTGAGAATTTAAGATGTATTTGTATTGTGTTGTCGTATTTTGCACAACACTTATTAGTTGTAAATGAAAAAATTCATATTTGTATTTGTATTTTGTGGAATATTATTGGCGACTCAAAATGGGTTGTATGGACCTATTTTGGGGGCGTCATATAAACAAAATATAATGCTTTTATTTTATTATTGCAATCAAATCTATTTTAAACTTGGGAGCTAAAAATTGTACGAAGGCAAGAATGGAATGTAATATACTCCCTTCGTTCCAAATTATAAGATCAATATTGAATTTTTAAAAGTCAATTTCAAACATTTTCAAACTCAAAATTGACATAAAATTATATAGTCTATGTCAATAAAATTATGAATATCATAAACTATCTAAAAAGTATTACAAGTTATTAGATTTATTATTTTCAAAATTTAAAAGAATCATGTTAATTTTAAATTTGAAAATATCTCAAATTGACTGTTAAAAAGTCAATATTGATTTTATAATTCAGAACGGAGGGAGTATAATATTTTTGGTAATAATTTTAGAAAAATAAATATTTAAGGTTTCTCTTGTTCATCCAATTTAATGTAATATAGTTTTATCCAGAAACAGATTTTCAGAGAATTGAAAGTTTTTACATTGTATTTTGTAATTAAGGACTCCATCAAGATATATTATGTATTTTAAAAGTATATTATCAAAAATATTTATACTTAAATAGAAATAATATATTAAAATTAGGTGAGATATTATATATGTTTAAGGAAAGCGTTAGGATGTGATTTTCTGCATAGGTGTACTACCAACTCTTCACCAAAAATTCCTTGTGATATGCCCATTCCTTATTATCAAAATTGGTGTGTGTGAGCTTTTGTTATAAAAGGGCTGCTCGGGAAGAGGAAAAACACACCAATTCACAAACCAAGCTCAAGCAGTACAAGAGAGAAAAGATCAGAGAGAGGAGCAAAGGAATTAGTCCAAAAGTTCCAAAAGTGGAGAGAAAAATAGCTCAATTGAGTTATAAAAAAAAGTGAGGAAGAGAAAAAATAATTACTAATATTATTTTCTCCAATTTGTACAATATTTTTATAGTGAATTTCTGAGATTTCTCCCTTTGGTTTTTTTCCAATTGGGTTTCCACGTAAAATTCTTGTATTATTAAATTCTCATTTAATGGTATCTTATTGTGTATATTTATTTTAGAGTATTTTATAAACCCGATACTACAATACCCCTAATCAAATATCAATTATTCCAGTAATATTTTTGGTTCTCCATTGATAACGCTTTTTGCTCGGTTACCCGTTGTTTCGGTGATTTCAACAAGCGTACAAAATTTGGCGTTAACATTGGCACTAGAAGGAGGGCCTTGATTGGTATTTGATTTCAAATCACCATTTTTGTCTAGGAAATTGTTGATATGGAGAATAACGGAGTTTCACACAGGGGCTCGGTTAGAGACATACTTGGCCCCAACCTAGCACGGTTTGGCCCCATCATAACACGGTCAGATCCTGTACGGAGATAACTTTTCACATTAATAGCCATTCCGGATCAGGATCTGCATAGGAGGAGGACAAATCAACAGACACTTGTTTTGGAAGATGAGGACAGGGGGTCAAGTCAACCTAACCAACAAGACCAAATCAGACTACGAAAGATCAAGGAAGTAGAGACGAAGTTGGAGTTTTTACGCCACCGGCAACAGGAATGGGATGCATATCTGACTGATCTAAGGAGACAGAGAGAAACAATTACTACAGTGGTGGGCGGAGAATGGGAAGTGACTCCCCACAATCGACCCCGAACGGCACACCAAGATGACATAAGGATACCTAGCTAATCCGAATGACGCTCAGGTGACACAAGGCAACCCAGTTCACCAACTCAATACCATCCTCAAGGTCGTATGACGCAAGACAACGAAAGGCGACCTGGATCACTTGACCAACACTACAGGAGACGAACTCGATCTCCAATTGATAGGAGGCATCATGCCAATGCAAGGATGGAACAACCTCAGGAAGAACAACCAGTAATCCCACAGGCAACCATTCCCAAAGCTATATTAAAGAGGCTAGCAGAACTGGAGCAGCGACTAGATACAACAAGGGCAGAACTAAGGGTGGTGGATCCGAAGTCTCCTTTTTCTCCTGCCTTTACTCAAGAAAGGGTTGATCCCAAAAAGAAGTTACCGCCACTGGAGATATACGATGGCACATGAGACCCTTATGATCATACTCATTCATACCAAAGTGTCATGGACTACTACAATCATTTGGAGGCGGGCATGTGTCGAATCTTCGTAACGACACTCAAAAAATCAGCGAAACAGTGGTTTATGTCTTTGCCCCCGAATTGTATCAATTCATGGAAAGAGTTGTGCTACAAGTTTCATGAACGATTCGGGAGTAATAAGCGGAGGGGGAAATTGACTGTGTCCTTAATGCAGATCAGGCAGAAACCTGGCGAGTCGCTAAGCCATGATATGCAGAGGTTCTAAGATGCGGTAGGAACGATCACTGATCTAAACATGATACAAGCATTAGAATTTTTCACAACGGGATTGGATATGGGACGGAACAAGAAACTAATGAAAGATGTAATGTTCAACCCTCTGAAGGACCTCTCTGATGCATATGAAAGGGCTGAAAGATTCATTGCGATCAATGAGGCTATGACAAGTTTACAGCCAAAAGGGAATGACCGACCCAACAACAATAAGAATGGAGACAATAAGGCAAATGTATGAGATCGGATCGGACCAAAAGGAGGGGCTCCGACAGTAAACAAGCCACCTTTCCAACCTCGAGTGAAGAATAAAGTATATACACTGCTGAACACAGATCGGGTGAAGATTTTGGAGGCAATAAGGAACACTCCAGCAGCCGAACCAAGACCGTCAGGATCTCGACAAACAAGAACAAACTTGTATTATCATTATCATCAGTATCCAGGGCACACAACATAGGCTTGTGTTGGTTTAAAAGAAATGATTGAACAAAGGGTGCAAAGTGGCGAGTTAATCCAGTATGTGGCGGGTTGGGGAACACAGTTACCGAACCTGCCTCATGTCGAAGAAAGGAGAGCTGAGCAAGAACGTCGACCTCGGCGGGTCGTTGATGTTATTACTGGTGGAACTATGCAGAAACAGTCCGAGAAGAAACGGAGAAATACAACCGACATTGTAGCATTATTGGATCAAACCCAGAAGATGGAGAGGCCTTTTTTAAACACGGCGATTTCATTCTCGGACGAGGATTATCCCCCTGTTGCAATCGAGCCACATGAAGGAGCCTTGGTTATCACTGCGTAGGTTGGCCCGGTAGACATGAAGAGAATAATGATCGATAACGGGTCTTCGGTGGATGTACTTTACAATCATGCTTATCAAAGGATGGATATTGAAGGCGGCAAGATGGAGGTTGGTCAATAATCTCCTCTTTGGGGTTTCGGTAATGAGGCAATACCCGTGGTTGGTACAGTAGAGCTCCTAGTGGTTTTTGGTACAGCTCCCATGCAAGTGAAGGTACTGGTAAAATTCTTTATTGTGCAAGTAGATTCTGCCTACAATGTTATTTTGGGTCGAACTACTTTATCTGCATTGGACATTGTTATTTCAATCCCTCACTTTAAGATAAAATTTTCAACATCTGCTGAGGTTGGTGAAGTAAAAGGAGATCTCGACATTGCAAAGAGGTGTTATCGACATACTTTGACGGTATCTGTTGTTGGGGTTAGTAAGCAGAGGCAGACAATGACGGTGAACATTGAGCCATTTACCGAAGGGGCTACAGAGCCATTGGCGTTACTGGTAGAAGAAACCGAGGAGGTGGAGTTAGTTCCGGAAAATTCAATGAAGTTGGTAAGGATAGGTGCCGGGTTGTAAAGTACAGTTAAAGCAGGGTTAATACAATTGCTGCAAACATATTCAGGTATCTTTGCCTAGACACCTCACGACATGCCAGGAATAGCAGAAGACGTAGTTGTTCACAAGCTATCGGTTGATCCGTAGAAGAAACCAGTTCACCAGAAACGTCAAATTTTTGCACCAGAACGATAGAGAATTATTGATGAGGAGGTTGGTAAGCTTCTGGATGCTGGGATTATCAATGAGATAGAATATCTGGAATGACTGGCAAATGTGGTTTTGGTTCGGAAACAAAACGGGAAGTGGATGGTTTGTATCGACTACACCAATTTAAATAAGGCATGTCTAAAAGACTTCTATCCACTTCTCCACATTGATCAACTCATTGATGCAACGTCAGGGAATGCTGTTCTTAGCTTTTTGGAAGCTTTTTCGGGATACAATCAAATTTTCATGACAAAGGAGGACATACCGAAAATGACCTTTATCACACCCCGGGCTATCTATGCATACAATAGGATGACGTTCGGGTTAATTAATGCAGGAGTCACATACCAAAGGATGATGAATAAAGTCTTTCGAAGGCAGATCAGAAAGAATATGGAGGTGTACGTGGATGACATGATTGTCAAAAGCTTAAGGGTACATGATCATCTACAGGATCTGGAAGTTTCCAGACTGTTAGACATTACAACATGAGGCTCAACCCCACAAAGTGTACGTTTGGCCTGGGATCAGGAAAGTTTTTGGGTTACTTGGTGAGCAGAAGGGGAATTGAGGCAAATCCGGAGAAGATAAAGGCAATCTTGGATATGAAGTCTGATAGGCACATAATTCATACATTTTATTATCCCTAATTTTGTCCTTTTAATTATATTAGTTTATTAAATTAATATGTTTTATTTTATTTTGTAGGATTTAATATTTTGTTGCAATAAAGTCAAAATCTTAGTGATCAATCAATATTTAATGCTCTTATTCATGTAAGAAAATATCCAAGAAGAATTCTACAAGGAAAAGGAAGGAGTTGGAACAATCTTGGTGTGCAAGTCAAATCCAGCAAGAGAAAGGAAAGTCAATCTAGAAGATATCTTTGAAAAGTTGATTGCCACTAAGAAGTTGAAACTTACATGGAAAGAGACTCTTGAGAGATTACCATATAGAGATTGAAATCAAAAAGGGAATAAAAGAGGCCAAGTTCAATGAATCTAAATTAGGGCACAAGTTTATTTTCCCTATAAATAGGTCTCTTGTTTTAGAGAGAGGAGGTATCAGTTTAGGTTAGGAGTAGGAATAAATTAAATTATTTTTCATTGTATGCTTGTTGGAGGATCGCTAATTAAAGGGAGTTTTCTTATTTTATTTTTAATTTTCTACTTTTTCTTCTTTATCTTAGTTAGTTTATTTATTCTTTAATGTCTAGTTAATTTCTTTAATCTAGGATGAAGATGAAATTAAACAATTATTCATGATAATATTTTATCTCTTCTATTATTTATGCTTTTATGTTTAATTGATTTCGCCTTCATGTTTCGTTATTGAAATACCTTCGTTTTATAGTTCTTATGTGATTTTAAATTAATTAAGAGGTTTTGATAGATTATTGTTAAGATATGAGTTTTTCATAATCCATGCTTACTCAAAGAAGTTTTGATGGGTTACAGTTAATCCTTAAATTTTCATAGTCTATGCTTGCCCACGTTAATTATAAAATTACTAAATTAAAGGGAAGGGAGATCAAAATCATAATTAAGTTATAAAAATAGAAGAGGTTGAATTACTTGTTATGTTTATTATTTAATGGATTCGAATTCCTAGATTGCTTCCTTATTATTAGTTAGTTTAATTATAGTTAATTGATTCTCAATCTTTATTTCTAATTCGCCTAAAATAGATATTAAGGATACATTAAAATTAATCTAGTCTCTATGGATTCGACCTGTACTTGCCAGTTCTTCAATTTGACACTGTGCACTTGCAGTTACATATTTTTATCACATCAAAGTCTACAAAGAATTTTAAAGATGTGCAGAGGCTTACCGGTCGGGTGGCGGCATTGATGAGGTTTATGTCTAGATCAGCGGAAAAGTGTTTGCCCTTCTTCGACACTCTGAAGGGACCTAAAAACGAGAAGACCTTTTAGTGGACTTCGGAGTGCGAAGACGATTTTTAGGGAATTAAGAGGTATCTGTCATCTGCCCCTTTGTTACAGAAGCCAATACCCAAAGAACATCTTTACTTGTATTTGGCTGTTAGTTCGTTAGCAGTAGGTGCGGTCCTAGTTCGGGAAGAGGGTGGGGTTCAACGCCCTGTTTACTATGTTAGTCACGCCTTGAGGGATGCCGAGACACGATATTCGAACCTGGAAAAGTGTGCATATGCCTTAGTGGTTGCTAGTAGAAAACTTCGACACTATTTCCAATGACGAATCATATTATCTACACAAATCAACCACTGAAGAAGGTGTTACAAAAGCCAGACGCTTCGGGAAGGATGGTTGCTTGGGTTGTGGAGCTTAGCCAGTTTGTTCTGGAATATCGTCCTCGAACTGCTATCAAAGGGAAGACATTAGCAGACTTCATAGTTGAATATACATTCCTGGATTGTGATCAAGCAAATGAGACGACTGGAGCTGTGGGTGCCATAACTGGGGGGCAGCCAATCCCAGCTTTCTCTTGGACTCTGTACGTGGACGGATCATCAAATGCCGATGTTTGTGGGGCTGGTGTCATCTTAACCAGTCCAGAGGAGTTTAAAGTACAACAAGCAATTCGGTTTCGTTTCAGAGCTACCAACAACGAAGTTGAATATGAAGCTATATTGGCAGGCTTGAGATTAGCAAAGAATTTGGAGGTACACCATATCCTTGTATTCAGTGATTCCCAGTTGGTGGTAAAGCAGAATCAGGGAGAGTATGAAGCTCGGGGGGCACGTATGACAAAATATTTATCTGAAGTAAATGTGTTATTACAGAGGTTCGAATCTTATGCCTTACATGGGATTGAACGGGAGGGAAACGTAGTTGCCGATACGTTATCCAAACTGGCTGCTACTCTGGTAGATGATTTTAGTGGTTCGGTTTATTTGAAAATTCTTAACGAGCCCAGTATCAACAAGAAAGAGCTTGTGACAATCGAGAGAATGAATTGTTGGGTGACACCATACATAGAATAATTGGTCGATGGCAAGCTTCCAACAGATAAACTTATGGCAAAAAGAATTAAATACCGAAGTTCTTATTTTTGTCTGATCGACGGGGATTTATATCAGCGAGCTTACTCATCACCGTTGTTGAAATCTTTGGTCCCATCAGAGGCTTCTTATGTGCTTCGGGAGGTGCATGAAGGAATCTATGGAGATCATATGGGAGCAAATTTGTTGGCATATAAACTAATCAGACAAGGGTACTACTGGCCAACGATGTTTCAAGAAGCTAAGGAGTATGTCAAGAAGTGTTTGAAGTGTCAATTGAACAGTCCGATTCCACATCAACCTCCGGAGGTGTTATCATCAGTACTATCCCCGATTCCGTTTGTTGTATGGGGAATAGATTTATTGGGGCATATGCCAAAGGCGAAGGGTCAAGTTCAGTTCATTGTGGTGGCCATTGATTATATGACTAAATGGGTAGAGACTAAACCACTTCGGCATATAACAGAACAAGATTGTCTTCAATTTTTGAAAGAGTCAGTAGTGTTTCGGTTTGGTATTCCGATGGTTCTGGTGTCGGATAATGGCTTACAGTTCGTGGGTTCAAAATTTGAGAAGTTTCTAACGGACTTGAGGATTCAGCATCCAAGGACTTCAGTAGCTCATCCTCAGTCTAATGGTCAAGTAGAAGTCACAATCCGAACTTTACTCAATGGCATTAAACGGAGGTTGGATGAAGCTAAAGGGAGATGGCCTGAAGAACTTTCAAGTGTTCTCTGGTCATACCGAACTACTCCTAGGACGACTACTGGAGATTCACCATTCAGATTGACCTATGGTACTAAGGCTTTAATTCTAGTTGAGATCGGGTCTACTTCATTCAGGGTAGCTAATTTTAAAGAGTTGTACAATGAAGAAGGTCTTCTACTCAATTTGGATCTGTTAGATGAGGTTCGGAATGTCGCAATGTTAAAGTTGGCCATCTATCAACAGAAGACGGCTAGACATTACAATCGAAGGGTTCGGATCAGAAGATTCGAGGTTGGTGATCTAGTGCTTTGGAAGGCAGAGGCCTCGACCCCACAGAATACAGGTAAGCTAATGCCTAACTGGGAAAGGCCTTATGAAGTTATAGATATATTGAAGGCAAGGACTTATAAGCTTCGGAGTATGGATGGGTCTGAGCTTAAAAACACATGGCATGCAGGTCGGCTTAGAAAATATTATCAATAATTTGGGTTCTCTTTTTTCTAACCTGATCTATCACATTCATAATTCACACCAATAGTCTTTCTTGTCTTACTGAATACGGGTTCTACATACATCAGACATGTCTTTGACCCAAATAAATCTGTATCGAATGTTATCTACCTAGTTGGTCTTGATGTATTACTCTCCTATTATAATTTTTTTTTTATAATAAGAGATTAGGGGATAATGTTAGGATGTGATTTTCTGCATAGGTGTGCTACCAACTCTTCACCAAAAATTCCTTGTTGGTATGCCCATTCCTTATTATCAAAATTGGTGTGCGTGAGCTTTTGTTATAAAAGGGCTGCTCGGGAAGAGGAAAAACACACCAATTCACAAACCAAGCTCAAGCAGTACAAGAGAGAAAAGATCAGAGAGAGGAGCAAAGGAATTAGTCCAAAAGTTCCAAAAGTGGTTAGAAAAATAGCTCAATTGAGTTATAAAAAAAGTGAGGAAGAGAGAAAATAATTACTAATATTATTTTCTCCAATTTGTACAATATTTTTATAGTAAATTTCTGAAATTTCTCCCCGTAGTTTTTTCCCAATTGGGTTTCCACGTAAAATCCTCGTGTTATTGAATTCTCATTTAATGGTATCTCATTGTGTATATTTATTTAAGAGTATTTTATAAACCCGATACTACAATACCCCTCATCAAATATCAATTATTCCAGCAACATTTTTGGTTCTCCATTGATAACGCTTTTTGCTCGGTTACTCGTTATTTCGGTGATTTCAACAGGCGTACAAAATTTGACGTTAACAGAAAGTTTTAAAATACTACTTAAACACGAATAAATATTTATATATGAAATTAAATAAGATGATGTGTGGGAGAATATTATCTCTTTATAAAGCTATATTAGCTATTGAGGAAAATTGTTTGACCAAAACGGAGCGGGCTCATTAAATCGATTGAAATATAGCAGCTAAAGATGTATTTTAACACATGTTTACAGGAATAATTTCCTAATTTCACCCATCCTAAAATTCGTCATATATAGTATAGTTAGATAATAAAATATAATTAAATTTTTTTATTGTAATAAATGTTAATGGAAATAACAAAATTCGTCATATATAGTATACTCGGATAATAAAATATAGATAAATTTTTTTTATTGTAATAAATGTTTACGGGAATAACATCGAAAATCGAGATCAATGCAAATTCAACTTCTAAAATAGGAGCACATGAGATGACAAACTACCTAAGCATGGGCTTTGTAAAATAAAAACTAATCAAAGCAATGGTTTATCAAAAGCTATAAAAAAAAAACACATTGTTTCTTTAACTATATGTTGGAAGATCGTTGATCGACTAGATTTTATATCTAGAATTCAGTTTTATAAGTAGTAAATTGAATTCTAATCGCATTAGTAATTCACCAAAAGAAAAAATAATAATTTTTCATTTTTTCGAATTTTTTTCTTTTGCTGAATTACTAAGCGACTAGAGTTCACCACTAATCCTTCATAACTAATATTTATTTTAAGAACTTTATGTTTGACCTAACAGTATTTATAGGATTTCATTTGGTCCCTAGGTGAGTATCAACCATAGGATGCTAATCTTAACTTTCAATTTTAGTCGTCTAACTTATGGTAACTTAATAAATAGCCTATCTGTTCTATAATAAATGTCCTAGTTTGACTTTTATCAATTTTAAATTAATATATCTTAAAAAAGCAAAGATAAAGTCGAGAAATTATGATCATAATTAACTACAAAAAATTTATTATTAATGTCAAGTTTTGTGATTTAAAAATTCTATATAAATAGTTTTAATTATTAATTTTAAAAATGATCAATTTAAGTGATAAAATTAAACTAGAACATTATTATGGGATGGAGGGAGTAATTTCTAGAGAAAAAAAAAATTTAATATACAATTATTTCATACTTGTATGCATTGTGGGTGGATTCAAAGCAGCATTCTGCATACCTTGGAAAGAAAACTTATCCAATATTACCTATTGAAAAGGAAGAAAAAAAATAAACTGCAATTAACGATTATATTATTGCACGTAATTATATATTTAATTACGCGGGACCATATTTAACTATTATTATACTATAAATCTTATCCTACCAACCATATATGGTAGCCAAATAAATAACTTATTCAAATTAAAAAACGTACTACATAATTCAAAAGTGAATTAATCATGGTTTTAGACACGCCTATGATAGAAAAACCAAATAGATAGTTACTTTTTCTTATAAGCAATCACCTAGCGCACTTACTTCCTTATTTTCACGTGAACAAAATATGCATGTAAATACATGTACTTCTTTCATATACTCGCGATAACCAAATACACATTTACATTATTATTTTAAAAAAAAAATAATATAACGTTTTCTAGTATTAATGATTCGTACCGACAAATATGATAGAATATGAAAAGAACCTTTTAAGAGTCCGATCTGATTCTTTTTTGAAGACATGTATGGTAGAATCGTAATCATATAAGACCTAAATCAAAATACACACATTTGTCTCATACACTACGGTGATGGTGGGTCTCGAGAAGGTATACAAAGAAAAGTCTATTTGACGGGATAAAAAAAATAAAGCTAAAAAATGATATTTTCCAAATAAATAAAACACTATTTTATGGTTCTTACCAAATTGGTGATGATAATTAATTTCATGGTCCACCCAGGTTTTTGCCAAAATAGAATTAATTGATACAATTGACTATTTCTCCTATATTAATTTCACTTTTATCAAGGTCAATATAATTTTATACTAGGGCAAAATACATAGATGATTGTGTAATTCCTAGAATCAAGTTCGTAGGCTCAAACACTAGCATAGCTATCCTGTAACTTAAATATATCTATCCCATTCATATTGTAACAATAAGAAATATATATAATTATCTATGCTATAACAATTTAATGATATGCTTGAATACTACTAATGTGCATTATATGTATCGATGAGTCTTGCATTGCAGTCTACCCTGCTACTAGATTTATCACCTCCCTCTTTCTCTAAATATTATGAATGTTGACTAATTTTCTCTCTTAAGTGCAATACAAGTAGCGGCATATATGTTCGAGTTTTAGTTGACATTTAGAACAAGAAAGCAAAATGAAATTTAGAAAATAAACTGATACACTTTGTTAATTATGCATAATTTTAAATGGAGATACTCTAGATGTAAGATTTCCAAACTTTGTTAATTATGCATAACTTTTGAGCTAATATTGTGAAATTTTTGTCATTTTCCTTCGTTTTTTTAGCATTATTTGCATTGTGGGAATATTCACATATTTTATTAATTATTATGGCACTCTCTTATGAGAAATTTTCCTAAACTTCATATTAATTAGCGCTCCACTAAAGCATTTTTCAGCTTCAAAGAGATAGATGTAACTATGTGTTTACCAACTATTTTTAAAAGAAAATCACATTGAAGTTGGAGAAGATTCTCCAAAAATAGACTTGGTCCTAATTTTGTGTTTATTTACACCTCAAGACATGATTTTTATTATTATTTACACATATAAACTAAATTTCCTAGTACCAATTAATTTTCTATTTTATTTTTGAATTGTTTCAACGCATATATCTCTCCCAAACAAGATCTAAATCCTAGATGCGTCTCTGACTAAATCTCCACTCTAAATTAAATTATAGAAACCACTATTATTAATCGCAACCATCATCAGATGCATTCGATTGAAAGTCTTTAAGGCAAAACCACATAAGCAAAACTAACAAATTGATCTAGCAGTTAACAAAATATAAAACATAATCTTCCAATAAACGAAAATGATACATATAACTAGCAGGACAATATTTAGATCAATGCATGATTTAACCATAACAATAAAAATTAAAGGAACATATATGTTCCATCTCGTAGGGAATTCTATGAAAGAGACAGTTGAAGGTGATTATTTAATTTGACATAATTAAGCTTTTGCTCAGATCAAGTAACCGCCATCGATATACTCGTAAATCAATAACTAATAGATCTATGAAGAGAACGAGTATTATTAACAATA
Source organism: Aralia elata (assembly GCA_034770075.1). Taxonomy (NCBI): domain Eukaryota; kingdom Viridiplantae; phylum Streptophyta; class Magnoliopsida; order Apiales; family Araliaceae; genus Aralia; species Aralia elata. The sequence continues at coordinate 22,414,817 of CM068388.1, forward strand.
ATTTATGGTGTTACCTCTTTGTGATTTGACAAACAGATAGAGATAGACGGCATATGAGAAACCCTTAATTATGCATATATATGCGATTCTATTTATAATATATAAATTAGTGATGTTTAAGTAATTATTAGCTGTCCATGACATGTTTGGGATACGGTTTAGGAGATCGCAAACTAGGATTATATTGATCGGCCAGGTTTGTACTTCAATGCGAAGAAAGAGGGTTAAAAGCCTTCACCGAGGGGTCATTTTTGGAAATAAAGTTACAAATTTGGGATAACTGTTGAAGTAGGATTTTTAACTAGCTAAGAGGTTTTGGGTTCGAATAATGTAGAAAAGAATTTTGTTTTAAAGTATTAAGAGGATAACAACATTAACGTGTTATGCGGCAAACTCAAAGGTCAATTGGCAAATTTGGGTTGCAATCTAAAATATTAATTAATATAATAACATGTACATAACAAAAAAAATGAAATTATAACCAAATCACTTGTAGATGAAATCTCTTATATATTATCATGCAAGTTTCACAGCCACCATCCTCTCTCCCTCTCTCTCTCTCCCTTACACACACAAACACAAACACATACACATACACATACACATACAAATTATTTAGCAAGTTGGTGCTTCTTTGGACTTGTGATATTTCTTGTAACATGATCTTATTCCCTTAAACCTTGTACTTTTGAAGATTTTGTTGAACTTCCTGGACAACATAGTAATCTCTTTTTCAGTTACTGACTAACTAGGAGATGTCGTTAACACTCTAAAATTAATATCTTACTTCTACGCTGTTAACATAAGAATGAGTATAACAATAAGTAAGGATCGATCTCACAGAGAGTAAATTATCATTTATTTATCCTAATGTTTAAGGGGGGTTTTGAATTGAATTTATTAACTAAAATGGCAGAAAATATTTAATATATAAGAGTAATTAATGAATTAAAGACTTCAGTTCTTCAGTTCAGTATCACCTTTTTACAATCATTGGAGTAATCAAGTTATACGATATTTATCCTTCAATGAAATTAATAACCCTAGATAACCACAACTGCTAATTATCCAAAATTCTCCTTAGTTATAAATTTAAAGAAATAATCGCCTTAGTAGATCCTAACTATCATACAACCTATAACTATCAGTCTAGATTTAATATAACAGCAACATGAAGAATTAGAGAATTAGGTTATTCCAAGCAATAATCACACAATCAGGGATTATTTAACTTGCCTTCTGATAATCTTAATAATACTCAAAAGCTTGTCCACAATCATGTATTATTAATTGCTACTTATGATAAGATATAATATCGTTTGCTTAATACTATACCTTAATCTAGTAGATGAAATCAATCAGATTAATTTAACTGGCCATATCAAATCAATCAGATAAAATAACATACAATCAATTAAAACAGATTAACATAATAAATTTTATGCAAGAAGGAATAAATAAAGTAAACTTGATCAAACCATTAATTATAAAGAAGGTTTTAACATTCCTTAGAACTGAAATAAAGAGCTTAGCCTGACATGCCTTCAATCTTTAAAACTAGGGTTTGTAATTGAATGTATAAGATGAAGAGGAGGTGCCTCCACTTTGACTAATACAATCTATTTATACTCCTAGGTCAAAGTCCTAAGTCTTTAAGAAATAATATTCCAATTACATTAGAATGCCTCCAAATATACAACGCAAGGAAAATCTGTTGCCGAAGCCACGCGCTTGTGAAAGTCCTCGAGCACCGCGGCCCAGCCTTTGAGCGTCGCTGCCCATGATCCCAGCATTGCGACCCATGATTGGAGCGCCGCGGCCCATAAAGCCTGCCACTTTTTTTTTTCGTTTTTCCTCCTTTTCTCCCCTTTGGTCCACTTAGCAATATTTTTTTCCTTTTTCTTCTTTTCAGTCCAATTCTTCCTGAAATCAATAAACACCTTATTAAAATCATATACACATAAAACATGTAATAAAACTAAATATATAGGAATCAAAATATATGAATATTATGCACTTATCAAATTCCCCCACACTAAGTCTTTACACGTCCTCGTGTAAACCAAAACAAAGGTAATATTGAAAATCATCTAAATTTTATTCAACAAAACTTCCAAAGGTTTTAATTCAATTCCCAATCATGAATATTAATACTAATCAACAGAAATCTGATCAACACTTCATCAATCAATTCACAACAACAACCTCGTCATTCACCATTAAACATCTTTAAATTAAATTGCATCCACATAAGCAACCTTCCCATGATCAACATACATACCCAACTAAGTTTATATGGAACAACAACTGTGCACAACCGATTCACAACCCATAACATGCTTTTTCTGCTATTCTTTTTCACCCAACAGAACCTCCCAATTCAAATTCTTATAGGTGAGTGCATTTTATGCTCTATCTCACTCTATACATAATTTTTCTTTTGCAAGTGAGTGCGTTTTACGCTCCATCTCACTTATCTGCATGTGTTTATGGGAGAGTGCGTTTTATGCTCCATCTCAACCCACCACATGATTTTGCACTTTTTTTTCTTTCTTCAATTTCTCCTTCTTTTGCAAACAATTTTTTTCTCACAATGCTCTGTAAACAAATTAAGTAGTTAAGCAGTTCTAAATCATGAAATCAGTGCACAAAGTTACACCCCACAAACAACTCAATCAAGTAATTAAGCATGTATCTCATATTCAAGTACTAATGTATCACAAATTCAATCTAAATCAGTCAACTATGGGTCCTGACTCAATTATCACCATTCATTAACTAATTCGGCATCAAACAACTTCTATCAAGCCAGCATCAATGTTCATTCCAAAGCCAAAACCTTCAAAAACTTAGCCAAATAAAATCAATTTTTTTGAGGCAATTTTTAATTTTTTCCACCACATATCAAGCATAAGCTAATCCTAATCTACCCTAAACCTCCCCCACACTCAAACCTTACATTGTCTCAAATGTAAGAAAATTATGCAAAGAAGAAGCAACTAAATAACATGGGACTATAAAATAAAAAGGATAGAAAATCAAATCTGAATTCTTGGGTTGCCTCCCAAGCAGCGCATTTGTTTAATGTTGTTGGCTCGACCTCATTCCTCTCAAGCCGAATAACTTGGATCCTTCAAGTCCATCATCTCAACATTCTCCACCTGATGTCTTTCATAGAAAGGTTTTAGCCTGTGACCATTCACCTTGAATATTTTCCCTGTCTTCGGATTTTGTATTTCTATAGCACCATGAGGAAACACATTAGAAATAACAAATGGACCTTCTCAACGCGACCGTAACTTACCTGGAAACAATTTCAACCTTGAATTATAGAGAAGAACTTTTTGTCCAACAGTGAAATTTTTTCTTAAAATCTGTTTGTCGTGGAAAACCTTTGTCTTGTTCTTGTACAGTCTAGAACTCTCATATACTTCATTTCGCAATTCCTCCAGCTCTTGCAACTTTACTTTTTATGCACTCCCGCTTCATCCATGCCTATGTTGCATTGCTTAATTGACCAGTAAGCCTTGTGCTCTAATTCCACAGGTAGATGACATGGTTTCTCAAACACCAGCCTATATAGGGACATACCAATGGGAGTTTTGTATGCGGTTCTATAAGCCCACAGTGCATCTTTCAACCTCAGACTCCAATCTTTTCTGTTTGGCTTAACAACCTTCTCCAAAATGGACTTAACCTCACGGTTGGACACCACATCCTGCCCATTGCTCTGTGGATGATAGGATGTAGAAATCTTATGTAACAAATTGTACTTCTTGAATAGTTCAGCTAATATCCTATTACAAAAATGAGTTCCTCTATCACTGATGATAGCCCTCGGAGTTCCAAACCTGACAAATATGTTAGATTTGACAAAATCTGCAACAACTTTAGAATCATCATTCCGAGTAGCTTTAGCTTCCACCCATTTGGAAACATAATCAACAGCCAAAACAATGTAAACATTACCATAAGAAGTAAGAAATGGTCCCATAAAATCAATACCCCAAACATCAAAGATCTCAACAATTAAAATAGGAGTTTGTGACATTTGATTCTTATGTGATATATTACCTGTCTTTTGACAATTCGCACATGATTTACAAAATAAACAGGAGTCTTTAAAAATTGTTGGCCAGTAAAAACCACTTTTTAAAACCTTATGAGTAGTCCTTTTTGGTCCAAAGTGTCCTCCACAAGCATAAGAGTGATAAAAGGTTAAGATGGATAAGAATTCATTATTTGGCACACACCTTCTTACTACTTGATTAGCACAGAATTTTCATAGATATGGATCATCCCATACATAATACTTGGTATCGCTCTTAAGCTTATCTTTCTGTGATCTAGAGAATTGACTTGGGAAATATGCACTTGCTAAATAATTGACAATGTTAACATACCAAGGCAATTCCTCATGAATAGAAAGTAGATGCTCATTTGGAAAGGAATTATGCAATGATAGTACCTCGACATCTCTCATCAACCTACTCAGGTGATCTGCCACCAAGTTATCTGCTCTTTTTTTATCCTTGATCTCCAAGTCAAATTCTTACAGCAGCAGAATCCATCTGATAATGCTGGGTTTAGAGTCCTTCTTGGTCAGCAAATACCTGAGAGCAACATGGTCAGAATAAACTACTACTTTAGTACAAGAAGATAACATCTAAACTTGTCTAAAGCAAAAACAACTAAAAGTTCTTTTTTCAGTTATAGAGTAGTTAATCTGAGTAGAGTTTAGAGTTCTCGAAGCATAATATATGGCATGGATAACTTTATCAATTATCTGGCCTAAAACAGCCCCCACTGCATAATTGCTTGCATCACACATGATTTCAAATGGCAAATTCCAGTTCGGTGGTTGTATCACTGGTGCTGAGGTTAACAGTTTTTTTAACTTATTAAACGCCTCCTTGCACTCATCATTAATCTAGAATTCCACATCCTTTTATGGAATTCCACATCATTAAAGTTCTTTTTCAGTTGTAGAGTAGTTAATCTGCGTAGAGTTTAGAGTTCTCGAAGCATAATATATGGCATAGACAGCTTTATCAATTCTCTGGCCTAAAACAGCCCCCATTGCATAATTGCTTGCATCACACATGATTTCAAAGGGCAAATTCCAGTTCGATGGTTGTATCACTGGTGTTGAGGTTAACAATTTTTTTAACTTATCAAACGCCTCCTTTTACTCATCATTAATCTAGAATTCCACATCCTTTTGTAGCAACTTACACAACAGTAACGCTATCTTCGAGAAGTCCTTGATAAATCTGCGATAGAAACCTGTATGTCCAAGAAAAGAACGAATCTCCCATACACTTACAGGGTAAGGCAAAGCAGAAATAATATCTATCTTAGCTTTATCAACTGCTAAACCTTTAGCTGACACGACATGACCAAGTACTATGCCTTGTTTTACCATAAAATGACATTTTTCCCAATTAAGAACAAGATTAGTCTCTAAGCATCTATCTAACAAACGAGTCAAATTATCCAAGCAAATATCCAAAGAATCACCATGAATTGTGAAATCATCCATAAAGACCTCTATGCAATTTTCAAGAAGATCAGAAAAGATACTTATTATGCATCTCTGAAAAGTACCTAATGCATTGCAAAGTCCAAAAGACATTCGACGATATGCAAATGTACCGAACGGACATGTGAATGTGGTCTTTTTCTGGTCTTCGGGTGCAATCACAATTTGGTTATAACCTGAAAAACTATCTAGAAAACAATAATAAGCATGCCCAGCCAATCGTTATAACATTTGATCAATGAAAGGAAGAGGAAAGTGATCTTTTCTTGTTACAACATTTAATTTTCTATAATCAATACACAATCTCCATCTTGTTTGCGTACGTGTGGGCACCAACTCATTATTGTCATTCTTGACAATTGTGATTCCGGATTTCTTTGGTACTACCTGTACTGGACTCACCCACTGACTGTCTGAAATGGGGTAGATTATACCTACATCAAGCAATTTAAGAACCTTTTTTTCACTACCTTCATCATGGGTGGATTAAGTCTTCTTTGTGCTTCTCTAGTGGGCCTTGCTCTATTTTTTAACAAAATCCTATGCATACACATCGCAAGACTTATGCCTTTGATATTTGCTATTGTCTAACCAAAAACTGTGACATGGTCCCTTAGGACTGTTAGCAACTTATCCTCCTACACTTTGGCTAGATTACTAGCAATAATCACAGGTAATGTATCATTAGCCCCTAAATATGCATATTTCAAGTGTGCATGTAATGGTTTCAATTCGAGAATTAGAGCTTGCACCACAGATAGTAATAATTTTTGATGAGAAACAAGGAATTGAATGGAATGGGTTGCATACTTATTTGAGATTTTAGGTAGAGAATGCAATGTAGTTATGACCTCTTTCAATTCATGATTCTGCTCAATCTCTTCATTTTTATCCATCTCAAAACTGTTAGCGATGACAACCTCTAAGCTTTCCTTATGTATGTGTTCAAAAGATCCCTGCACTAAAGAGTTAATGATGTCAATAGCAAAAACAGGATTAACATCACTACGATACCTCATGGTCTCATATATATTAAATTGTATATTTTCACTATCAAATTCCATAGTTAAGGTTCCATTATGTACATCAATCATTGTCCTTGCTGTTTTCATAAATGGCCTCCCTAACAAGATATGAGAGGGATTTGGAGATTTGTCATCCTCCATATCCACAATGTAAAAATCTATAGGAAAACTTAGTTCATTCACCTGCACCAAGACATCTTCAATTACCCCTTGAGGGTAAGTGTTAGTACGATCAACCAATTAAATAATAACGCCAGTTTGTTTTAAAGGGCGTAGATTTAAAAAAGCAAATATAGATAATGGCATGACAATTATTGAAGCTCCTAGATCTAGCATGGCTCTCTCAAATCTACTATTACTTATTTTGCATGGGATTGTAAACATGTCGGGATCTTTACATTTGGGGGGGGGGCATTTTTATTTGAAGTACTGTTGACACATTCTCACCAACAGTGACTCTTTTATCATCTTTCAATTTCTTTTTGTTAGTGCACAATTCTTTCAAAAACTTAGCATACCTGAGCACTTATTTTATTGCATCCAAAAGAGGGATGTTTACCTCTACCTTCCCGAAGGTTTCCAGAATTTCCTTTTCCTATTCATTTTTCTTTGAAGTCTTGTGGTTCCTAGGTGGAAAAGGCAATGACTTAGTCTTAACTGGAGTAGATGGGTTAAAGATTACCTTAGGTGTCTCAGTCTCCTCTTTGGCTTTCTCCTCCTCATAATCAACAACTACTTTAGGTACTTCCAGCTTTTTTCCACTCCTTAGTATGATTGCACTAGCATTCTCCCTTGGGCTGACAACTGTTTGGGAGGATAACTTTACTGAATCTTGAGATTCTAATATTCCCACTGTGGTAGCAAGCTGACCTACTTGGTTCCTCAGATCTTGAACAAAAGTTCCTGTTTCCTGCATGAATTATTGTGACTGAGTCATAAATTGTTATAACTGACCCATAAATGCCTTGAACATATCTTCCATGGATTGTCCATTGTTTGCAGGAGCTGCTTGTCTAGGTTGATACTGAGGTTGAGTTGGTTGAAAACCTTATTGCCTAGTTGGGAAAACTCCTTGTGCTGGTAGCCTATTCCCTCCGTAGCTTAAGTTTGGATGATCCCTCCAGCCTGGATTGTAGGTGTTTGAGTATGGATCATACTTCTTTTGGTATTGTGTCTGATAGTTTCCCATAACATTAGCTTGTTGTGAAGGCTCCTCATCTTGCAATGTTAGACATGTGTCTGTGTTGTGATTCGACTGTAAACAGATCCCACAAGCCTTTGCGACTGGCAAATTTCCTATAGCTAATTGTTTAATCATAACAGTTAAGTTAGAAATATGTTGCTCTAAATTACTTGTGCTTACCTCACTTACCTTTTTTAGTGTGTGATCATTCCTTGTCCCATACTGCTATGAATTAGCTGCCATATTTGCAATTAGAGTCCTTGCAGCCTCCGGTGTCTTATCTACTAGTGCTCCTCCACTTGCAGCGTCGATCATACTCTGATCCATTGGCGATAGTCCCTCATAAAAATACTGAATCAGGTGTTGATCGTCTATTTGATGGGGAGGACAACTGGAACACAACTTTTTGAATCTCTCCCAATACTCATACAATGTTTCTCCGTTGAACTATCGAATGTCGCATATCTCCTTCCTAATGTTGGCAACTCTTGAAGCAGGAAAATACTTCTCCAAGAACAGCCTTTTCATATCATTCCATGACTGTATTGACCCTGAAGGTAGATAGTACAACCAGTCCTTCGCTAAATCTCCCAATGAGAAGGGGTACACTCTTAGCTTGATTTGATCTTCAGTTATTCCTTATGGTTTCACGGTGGACCACACCATATAGAATTCCTTCAAGTGATTATATGGATCTTCACCTGTAAGACCATGGAAAGTAGGCAAAAGGTGAATTAGTCCTAATTTTAATTCAAAAGTAGCAGTTAAATTTAGGATATTCAATGCACAAAGGTTGTTGATTCAAATTAGGAGTGGCTAATTCTTTCAACGTCTTGTTGTTGTTTGGCACTGCCATCTTTTCTTCTTCTGAATCGCTAGATGAGTGATTTGAAAGTAGTTCGAGTGCTATGTTGAGGCCTGGTGAGGGAACTTCGTCCGAATCTGCGGTGGTGTTTCGAGCTTGACGAGTCTCCTTCCTTAACCTGTGTGCAATTTTCTCAATTTCTGGATCAAAATTCAACTCACTGGATTGAGAGGATCGTGTCATAAACTAAAATAAAAAACGAAACAAAGAATAAACAAAAACAATTATACTCCCCGACAACGACGCCAAAATTTGGGAGCTGTCGTTAACACTCCAAAATTAATACCTTACTTCTATGATGTTAACACAAGAATGAGTATAACAATAAGCAAGGATCGATCCCACAGAGAGTGAATTATCTTTTATTTATCCTAATGTTTAAGGGGGGTTTTGAATTGAATTTATTAACTAAAATGACAAAAAATAATTAATATATAAGATTAATCAATGAATTAAAGACTTTAGTTCTTCAGTTCAGTATCACCTTTTTACAAGTATTGGAGTAATCAAGTTATACAATATTTATCCTTCAATGAAATTAATAACCCTAGATAACCGCAATCGCTAATTACCTGAAATTCTCCTTAATTATAAATCTAAAGAAACAATCGCTTCAGTAGATCCTAACTATCATACAACCTAGAACTATCAGTCTAAATTTAATATAACAGCAGCATGAAGAATTAGAAAATTAGTTTATTCCAATAACAATCACACAATCAGGGATTATTTAACTTGCCTTCTGATAATCTTAATAATACACAAAAGCTTGTCCACAATCATGTATTATTAATTGCTACTTATGATCAGATATAATATCGTTTGCTTAATACTATACCTTAATCTAGCAGATGAAATCAATTAGATTAATCTAACTGGCCATATCAAATCAATCAGATAAAATAACATACAATCAATTAAAACAGATTAACAGAATAAATCTCATGCAAGAAGGAATAAATAAAGTAAATTTGATCAAACCATTAATTATAAAGAAGGTTTTAACATCCCTTAGAGCTGAAATAAAGAGCTTAACCTGACATGCCTTCAATCTCTAAAACTAGGGTTTGTAATTAAATGTATAAGATGAAGAGGAGGTGCCTCCACTTTAACTAATACAATCTATTTATACTCCTAGGTCAAAGTCCTAAGTCTCTAAGAAATAATAATCCCAATTACATTAGAATGCCTCCAAAAATACAATGCAAGGAAAATCTGCTGCCGAAGCCACGCGCCTCACGCGCCCGCGGAAGTCCTCGAGCGCCGCAGTCCATGATCCCAACGTCACGGCCCATAAAGCCTGCCACTTTTTTTTTTTCCGTTTTTCCTCCTTTTCTCCCCTTTGGTTGACTTAACAATATTTTTTTCCTTTTTCTTCTTTTCAGTCCAATTCTTCCTAAAATCAATACACACCTTATTAAACTCATATACACATAAAACATGTAATAAAACTAAATATATATGAATCAAAATAGATGAATATTATGCACTTATTACTAACTATCAAAGTCAGAGTCTTCACGTGATCTACTTTCTATTTTAAATACAACCGCATTCTTCTTGTCATCGTCATCCCTTTTTGCAAGATTAAACTCATGTGTTTGCAGTGAGCCATATACCTCAGCTAAAGTGATCTTGGACAAATCTTTAGCTTTCACTATTATTATGACTTTGGGCTCTCACTTATTTATGTATTTCTTTCCAACACAACGAGCTTATTGATGATTTTTACCAGCCTAGCATAAGTCTCAAAAATGTTTTCATTTGGCAGCATCTTGAATGACTCATATTCTTGAGTCAGTTTAGAAATTTTGTACTCCTTGACTTGACTTGTTCCTTCGTACGCCAATGTTAGATAATTCCATATTTCCTTAAAAGTACTGTAAGATGAGATCTTCATGAACTCATTTCCACTTAGAGCACACATCAACACATTGTAGGCATGATATTCCAAGCTAACTTTTCTCGCTTCCTATTCAGTCCACTCACTCCCAAGCTTTAAACCTCTGTTGTTAGGTTTTTGGTGAATTATTATGCCACCAGTGAAATAACTAAACATGTCGAGATCTTGCACTATCATGAAGACTTTAAGTTTTTGCTTTTAGTAATCGAAGTGTTCACCTTTGAATTTTGTGGGTCGATTGATGTCATAACCTTCTTGGAGTAGGTCATCTATAGTAGTCATTTTGATTAACTGATAAGCGATTTGAGCTTAGTTTCTCATACTAGCTGTTGGCCCAGCTTATGACTAACCAAGAGAAGGGGGTGAATAGGTAGTATCAAAACTTTTTAAAGTTTTTTCAACTATTTGAAGCGGAATAATATTTGCACTCCCTCAGTTTGACTCTATTTGGGTTTATGTGACTGACGTATATTATGAATGTGACTCTGTTTACTAATGAACTCGACTCATTTACAGTGAGTTTAATATACAAATAGTACATAAATAAAGTAAAAACTAAACAAGCAAACACACAATAACACATGAGATTTTTACGTGGTTCAGCATAACGTGTGTTTAATCAACGGGACACTAGTCTAATGCCTAGTTGCACAACTTATAACTTCCAAGGTTTCTTAGGATAACTAGGCAGCCTTAACATCTCCTATGCTACTAATGCACTCTAATGCATAACCCATCTGTTTTCACAGGTTCACAGATTAACATATTCCTTACTCTATCCGTTTCTATGGTTCACAGAAAGCCACACTTATCTAAAAATAAAGATAGTGTTGCATAGGGAAAAACAACAAACCTCACAAGTTGTTTAAAGATACACAACTAACCATAAAACCTATGATCTCAAAAAGATCTGATATCACAATGTAAGCTCGATATCTAGATCCTCAACCTTTCAACCAATATAGCATTGTTTGTGCAAAAAAAGTGAACTAGTGTAAGGGGTGTTTTAGATCTTTTTGACTCTCAGCTTGCATGTGACTCTCGTCTGGAATTTGAAGCTCTTCTTTCTTCACACACTCATTATTTCTCTCTGATGAACATAAGTCTTTTTCTATTTGTATGTCCATCATGTAGCGTTTAAGAGTTGCAGACTTGATTGGTCGGAATATGAAATTTCTTCAACAGTCTTGATCTTCTAATCTTGATTTAATGGGCGTATTTTATGTTTGAATCTTGTACTTTGAATTTCAAATAACCTGCGTTATGTTGATAAACTTGTAGAGTCTTCTTCACGCAAAAGGAATGATTTAACTTTGACAAAAATCATAAAAGACTCAAAACTTTCCTTTTTGGTGAAATAAATTTCCAGTGCCTGACTCTGAAAATGACAACTTTATCTTCTAGTGTCTATCTTGTATATTTATTCAAATCCTTGATTTCCTTGGTCAAAGCAAAGCTTCCCATAGACGCTTCATCATCCGATTGTATCCATTAAAATAGTCGTTGGGCACACTGAATGTTACTGTCTCTATTCTTGAGTATACGCGTGACTCTCGATCATTCACCGAATCAGTATGCCCCAACTGAATTTTTAGGGGGGTCATATTAAATTTTTTTTAGGAGGGTGTTAAATGAAATTTCATGTTTTAGACTTAAAAATCCTAAAGGACCAATCCCATATTCCCACCAGTTGACCAGTAGCCCAACTCTCCATTTGTTCAGTAGCCAAACTCTTCCTTTGTTCAGCAATAGAGAGCAACAAAGCAATTTCAAAAAGTATCTTTTAAGCAATTAGGCAATCACGATTTGCAATTGAAGCAATTTCAAAAAGTATATTTTAATTTTAGTTTTTTAATTTCACAAATTTAACAATTGCTTTAGAAATTTTTGTAATTGTTTATGGATTCTTGTTTTTTGTACTTTTATAAAATTAGGCCTTTTACTTCTTAAAGAAACACTACAACAATGAAGAGAACTCCATCAAATAAAAGTTCTTCAAGTATGTGTTCTATTCTATTTTAATTTTCTTTAAATTTTATAATTTATTTTAAAATGTTACTTGTTAGTGGTTTAATTGAAATTGTTTATTGTTGGTGCTAATTAAACTTGACTATTCACAATATATATTGATCTTGTTTTGATGGTCAACTCCAAAATTATATTGTGGATATGAGAAACAATCCCAATTTTTCGTGTATAAAAGGAATTGGTGAATTGGCTCAAATGTTGGTTAAAATAAGAAAGGATGATGTGTATCCCCAAGTCTATTTGTTGTTAAAGTTAGCTCTACTTTTGTCCATTGCTACTGCAACTATTGAAAGACCATTTTCAGTCATGAATATCGTGAAGAATGAACTTCGTAACCAAATGATAGATGAATGGATGAATGACTGTTTAGTAACATATATTGAGCGTGATATTTGTGTAACTATTAAAAATGAAGCTATCATGTAACAATTTCAAGCAATGAAACCTCGGAAAATATTATTGTAAACAATATTTGAGGATTATTTAGTCTTATGATTCATTTTATTAAATTTGTATTCTTAAGAATTTTTTTTTCGAATTTGACCCCACTGAACTTTCAAGCTGGATCCGCCCATGCACTGACTCTTCCTTAAGAATGTGATTATGTTAACCTATGCATACAACATAAAGGCTTATCTAATCCTTTCCTGCATACTTGGATAAATTTGTTAATCACGCTTAATATGTTTTGTCAATCATCAAAATCTAGGTGATCAGTACAACGAGCTTATGATGAACGGAAAATTAATTATGTATTCTCGTGTATAATGTATGTTTGTATTTTTTTATATATATACAAGCATGAGAGGAGTCCTAGACAAAACACAAAAGTTTCATATCCATCTCATACATGAGATAAACATCCGTATCATATACTGCCTGAAAATATAATATACAAGAGTCGTATCATATCCTAATAACTTGCCAACAATCAGAATAATTATCTGATCCAATAGTCTCAACTACACGCTTCAATTCATGATGGGTTTTAAGAAATTATTCCATACCAATAAAGTGCTAACATGTGTACTTATGACACATGTGAAACTCCTACCATCATCTTTAGTATTAACGTTATTACTTTTATTATTATTATTAAACTAAGTAAAATTTTTGGTGTTAAACTTGCTTAACTTTAAAAATTACAATTCAACTTTGAAATGTATTGAAATTTGAAAATATGAGTCCATTGGTAAGAATTATATTCCATATCGATAATTTGGATCCTAAAATAAAATTCTTAACAACCCACCACACCCAAGGTACATTGCGTAAACACTATACGTTATTTACCATATTAGTCAGATATGTGTCTCATGTGACAATTTTATAAGGTTTGACGGTATGATATACATTTTATTTAATTAAAATAATCGAAAACAATCTAAAAAAATAAAATAAATTATAAAATACAAAAGTTATCCTTGAAATTGTTATTATTTTTCCCTCTATATCTGATCATCTCTTCCCTTCCAAAATACTGAGTCATGTATGGATACACACACATATATGTATGTGTGTGTGTGTGTGTGTGTATATATATATATATATATATGTATATATATATATATATATATATATATATATATATATATATATATATATATATATATATATATATATATATATATATATATATATATGTATATATATATATACGACCAAGCTCTCCAACAGACCGGTTCGTTAACAAACCGGTCTATGGCGACAGTTCGATCCGTCGCCATCGCATATGCGACACTTAACAGGACTATAGCGACGGTACGAACTGTCACCGGACCATCACTATATCCCTGTTAAGTGTCGCATATACTATGACGACAGACCGAACCGTCGCTATAGACATGGTTCGTTTCATTGAGTATCATCTTTAGAGGTTACCGACTTGCCCCTTTATCCCATATGATGAATTTTTTTTTCTATTTTTTAAATTTATTTATTAGCATACTTGGTCAAACTTTCAAAGTTTGAATTTTCAAACTTTGAAATTTTGACCCAACTTTGAATATTCAATTTGATTGTGAATATTTTTTGACCATGTTTGTTTGAAAATTTAACCAAACTTATTTACTAATATTCGTCCTTTTCTCCGTGGCTTCTTAATCATATATAACACCCTTACAAACGTTTTCATTCACACGTGTTATCGTTCGCTAATATCGTGCATTGGTTTTTCAATATAATTATTCCTAATTCGCGATAAAATTCAAGTTTATTTATTGAAATTTAAATTTACATTTATAAATTTCATTTATATTAATTGAACGTCCCGAATATTACAGGCGAAGAGGTTGCCAACCTATGTTTAGTAGCCAACGAAAAGTCATCCACATAACAAAAGGTAAGATCTGAGGTATTACACTTAATAAATTATAATAATATATATGATCTAGATGATGATGATGGCGTGTCTTACACAAATATTTAAATAACGATTAATAAGGTGAGAAAACATTTCTCCAAGTCAAAAGGTTGACTTCTAGCCCCCAACTATTTTCTCAGGCACAAATATTATGGCATGCTTGAGAAATTTTCATGAGGGTCTTAACAGATGTTTAATCATATCAAATTCCAAGGTTCATTTAGCACTCTATATATAATTTGATTTATTAGACTCATTAGGAAGGAATTATTTCAATTCTCCTTAAATCGTAAAGGTTTCCATGGGGAGGATCTTTTTCAAGACCAAGTCATAAAAGTCATTCGCAAAATTGATGGAGTATATATATGTAATGAAGCCCCCAGGTTCTTCTGTGTTTTATTGTGGATAATGAATGTTTCCTTAAAGATTCTTACTATAAAGGTTGCAATTAGAAAATTTTAGCAAAATAAAAAATGCCTTGAAGGCCCAAGTTACTCAAAATTAAAACATAGCATAATTTGTTGACATTGATTAAGCCATCTCCCAGAGGAAAGTACAATTTCAAATTAAGAGCAGAGTTTTGCTCAAAAGGAAGGCTTAATACTTAAAGGGCATTTCATTTCTATATTTTCACAATCACAAATAATTCATGTATGCACCGATGTAAAGCAGGATTAACAGTTAATAATTACCATCTAGTTATGCAGCCTAAAAAGGATAAATTATTACTATACATTTTAAAGATTCACACATAATCACATTATTAGCATGTAAGCATGGCATGTTATATACAAGCATTAATATATTAGGCATGTAGGTAAGATTTCACTCTATGGAAGTCAAAATCGTAGAGTATAGACTTTTGACAAGTCAATGACAGGTTATGACAAGGATCATAAACCTTAAGCACTCGATCATCTGACGTTATTCTCATATGTATTTGCGATAAGGACAAGACGTCAAAGATTCTATCTAACAGCTATATTAGCAGGGTTAAAGGACATATGTCTAAAACTGCACTGTTCACAGTACTAAAGAAAGTGACCTAAGGTGGTTTAAGCGGACAACAATTTAAAGTCAAATAATTGAAGAATGATAAGTGTCTAACTCAGAATGGAGCAACGATAACTTTCTAACGAGATGATCCACATAAAACTTTATATAAGGACAATAATTTCAAGCGATCAAGTCCAAGTGCTCAAACTCTGAGTTCATATAAGCTCCACTCTATGATTATAAGATACAACATCTGCTACTAAGTCATTTGAAAAGGAACTTAAAGTAACTTAGCAGCAGCTTAATGCTGCACATGTTGGATGTCATCTAGTTTGGTTACAAGGAATTTTGAAGTATCTCAAGCAAAAACAAGAAGCTGATCCAACTTTGTTTTGTGATAACACTTCAACAATTTCAGTTACCAAAAATCCAGTTCTTCATGGAAAGACAAAATATATTCACATTCAATATCATTGCTTAAGGGAACTTGTGAATGATGGAATTATTAATATCAAGTATTATAAAATTGAGGAGCAGCTAGCTGACATTTTTACAAAGCCTGTTACTAGAGAAATATTCAAGAGGTAAATAGCTAAACTCGAAATGAAGAATAAATTTGGTTTATGGGAGGCCTTGTTAGCAAACTAAACCAAATTAATAAAGTCTTCTAGATTGTTTATGAATTATCTCTAAGAAATTGTTGGTTTTTTATTTTATCTCTTTGATTTCTTGTGTGACTCTTGAGAATTATATAAGTCTTTATTGAAAGTGTAGGAGGCATTAATAGAATTATGTATGTTCATGTTCATTTGATCTATAAATACCTCTCATGTAATCAGTTGGTAGCTGAAAGTAATATGCCCTCAAGCCAATTATATTTGATGTAATAAGCATTTACTTTGTAATCTTATTCAAATATTAATAATAGAATAAAAGGCATATTTTATCCATGTTAATTGGTTGAATTAATAAATGTGATGAACCCATAGTTTTCGAGCAATGCTTTTAGAATCATTATGAGATCATGCTAGTGAGATCTAAATTCAAGATAGCTCAAAAACTAAAATGTTCCTAATCGTTGGATCACTAATATTGGGATTACTGATCCGGATAGATTAGTACATACTATGCTTGATCTTTAGAAGATGATGATTGATCTCATAATCATTTGTGTGAAGACACTAAAACAAGTATGTAGGTGCTTATTAGAGAATAAGTTCACTGAACGTGACTCGCTTAAAGAACCCTAATGGAGTTTTATTCACCTGTCAATAGGGAAGTTCTTAAGTGATAGTTGTACAAGTGATCCTTGGACTTGAGATCATCATAGTATCTTGTGTATGTTAAGTTATACTTTGTCATATTCCTTAATACCTTAGGGTATGTACGGGTATAATAAAGTATACACGGAGGTAGGTGAATGATCGACAAAGGACCTACCACTTCTGATAAAGGGAGAGAATGTCCTATGCGATTTGATAAATGACAGCTCAAAAATCCCTGACCAGGGTTGAATGAAAAAGGAGTTTCTAATTTACATTAATCGGAGTTGTGCATTCTTAAATCGAAATGCATATGATTAAATAAAATAAGACTTGTCAGTAAATCCATGTCTTATATTTAATCGGGACATCGTATGGTAGAAGGATTGAATTGTACGGTAACTACTACTGAATAGGTTCTATGTGATTAAACATTGATTTCATATTATTCGGATAGTCATGATACATATCGTAAGGTGTCCCTCATGATGTAGAATAAATATTATTTATTTATGTTTGAATTAAAGGAGTTTAATTCATTATAAATAATATTAGAATTGTTCTAATTTATTTATTCTACTACCGGCATAATATTGAACCTAAAGGGTCACACCGCAAAAAGAATAATATTATATTAGAAGAAATTGGCTTAATGATAATAAATTAAGTATTTAATTTATTAGTTGAATAAATTGAAATGCTTAATATTTATAATGATATATTTGGAGAAATATTGAATTATAAATTAATAAGAGAAATCTTATTATTATTATTATCATTTAATTCTTAATTAGATTAAGAATTAATTTAAATAAAATGTAAATATCATTTAAATTAAATGCAAAAGGTGGGCTAAGCTAATAACATGTGTTAGTTGCTTAAATGCAAAACATGTGGGTTAGGAGAATAATGTTACTTACATATTATGTAAGTATTATTCTTGGTAGTATACTAATAGAATTAGGGTTTTCCTAATTCATCTAACCTAGCATTTATTGCACTTAGAGAAGTGCTAGCCTCCATCTAATGAAAGAGTTCTTGATGAAGAGTTCTTATTATTCTTAAGAGTTAGGAATAAAAGATTTAATTGGATTAGCCATCCAAGATTTCTAGGAAATCAAATATTGTTTCTTGTATAATCATTCTTGGTGGATTACCTCTAGAGTGCTACATACACTTTGTAGCTAGTGTTTAATTCAAGGAACAATTGTAGATTGGAGAAGCTTGAAGAAATCAACAAACAATTGTAGATTGGAGAAGCTTGAAGAAATCAAGAGAGGAGTAGATCTTGTAGCGGTTCAAGAGTTGAGTCATCAAAGGTATTTTCTCATGTTATTCTTCTTCAATTAATAGCTATGCATAAGGTGATTCATGGTTAAGTTGCAAAAATTTTAATTTCCATTTTCCATTGCGCATCTCAATTAGATTGTGATTTTGCATACTTACAGTAGCAATTGAGTTGAATCAAGTATTTTTAAGGTCTAACAATCTTCCTCACTTCTCTATTTTTATCCTTCATTGCCAATAAGTGGGAACAACTGTTTATGATTTCATTGGGCCTCAAATTATTTGTCCACAACTGAGTTTGTTTGAATTGACCGAGGATGAGGATGATTGGACACATGTTCGTACAAATTTTGAAATCATTCCTACTACCAACAACAATTTTGCACGACCATCTATATCACGAGATGATTTCATTAGCATTATTGATGATAGATTTGCTCTCTTTCATACCCAGTACTGTGCTGATATTGCTATAATTAAGGAGAAAATTGATTGACTTAGTCTTCATGCAACAACTTCTCAACCTTCAACATTTGAGCATCTGCAGTTTAATTTTATATATATTCTGGAAAGTCAACCTGCTGGACCATTCACTTGGGCCATTAATGACGATGAATTTGATATTTGATCGAATCATGAGTAGTTTCAGTTTCATGCCAAATGATCCCAATACAAGCCAACTCAACTTCAGTTTTACTCCACACGATCCAACGACCCTTCCTCAAATTTTATGCGGTTCAAATAACTGTAACTATATGATACTATGCTTTATTTTTCTCTTTAGTTATCATTATGCTTATGCAGGTATTTATCTTTCCCCCCTAATTTTTGTTGATGCCAAAAGGGAGAAGAAACTTATTAGCAACTTGATTTTACATGATATTATGCTTATCTTGCACTATGCTTACATGATTTGATATATGCTCATATTAAGGGGGAGTAATTTAAAGCATGATTTGATATATTATGCTCATATTAAGGGGCAGTGCTCATATTAAGGGGAAGTAATTTAAAGCATGAGTGATTTCAAGCATGTCACATACTAAATTTAAATAATTTGTCATCATCAAAATAAGACATTCCTTGCCAAATTATTTAAACTTATTATGTGACAATGTTTAAATCACTGATATATGCTCATATTAAGGGACAGTGCTCCTATTAAGGGGAAGTAATCTAAAGCATGAGTGATTTCAAGCATGTGACATAGTAAGTTTAAATAATTTGTCATCATCAAAATAAAACATTCCTTGCCAAATTATTTAAACTATTTATGTGGCATGCTTTAAATCACTCGTGCTTTAAATTACTCCCCCTTAATATGAGTTTCTCCCTTAATATGAGCACGTATCAAATCATGTAAGCATAGTGCAAGGTAAGCATAATATCATATAAAATCAAGTTGCTAATAAGTTTATTCTCCCTTCTTTGGCATCAACAAAATTAGGAGGGAAAGATAAATATTTGCATAAGCATAATAATAACTAACAAGAGAGAAATAAAGTCATAGTATCATATAGTCACATAAAATCTGATGAAGGGCTAGTAGTAGGATCATGTGGAGTAAGGCTAAAATTGAGTTGACTTGTTGGGATCATTTGTTGCAAAACTAAAATTATGAATGATTCGATCAATATCGAAATCATCGTCATTAATAGCACGAGTGAATGGTCAAATGGGCTGATCATCCATAAAATTGAATTACTGACACTCGGATGGCAGAGGTTGAGAAGTTGTTGCATGAAGACTAAATCGATCAATTTTCTCCTCAATTCTAGGAATATCCGCACGATACTCGGTATGAAAGAGAGAAAATCTATCATCAATAATGCTAATGAAATCATCTCTTGACATAAATGGTCCTGCAAAATTGTTGTTAGTAGCAGGAATGTTTCAAAAAATTTACGAACATGTTTCCGATCATCCTCATCTTTGGTCAATTCAAATAAACTCAGTTGTGCTCGAATAATGTGAGGCCCAATGAAATCATAAACAGTTGTTCTCACTGCCTTCGACATGTCAACACCAGCAAACTTGAAAATCAGTAATGATATATATTGCGAATGTTTACGCCGATTTTTTGATTGCCAGTTACGTGGATAAGTATTAGTGATAATGTTTTTTGGAGAGATGTGCAATAAGTAAGACCCTCCTATAATTCCTACCAATCACATGTATTGATAAGCTTCACAATGGTAATTCGGTATAAATTTATCGCAATACATAGCAGGACACCTTGAAAATTTTGTTCAACAATAATCCATAATTCATTGTCTTCGGAACCGTACTATACACCATATTAGTAATAAAAAAATAGGGCAGACAAAATAGTGTTTTTCCCTCAAGCAAATATGCCAAAATTTGCAAATCAAAGGCACACAAATATTTATGATCATTACCACCCCTTGGAGCTAAATTATGCATGACAATGCCAAACATAATTTGTGCATCATGAGAAAAGTAGAATGGTTCTAGCCTATGTGCATCCAGCAAATGATTAGATGGCATGAACTCTTCTTCACAATTAGCAAAAAGTTGAACATTTTTTTTATATACTCTAATGTTTTTTCTCAGAACCTGACCGAAAAGAATATCCCTTAATTTTCAAGGATCCAAAATCTCTAATACCCAAAGCCTCTTTAATAAAAACTTCAGTCACATGCATTGACACACCATTAACTGTAGTTGTGAATCTAGAGGCATCTTTTGCAGAATTTTGCCTAGGTATTTCCATATTGCATAGAATTCCGTGACTAGGTCCTTGTACAATGGACCTTCGAGAATTACAAGTGATTCCCAACCAATGGCCTTAAACTTATCTATGATATCAGAAAATTCAGGAGAAAGAGGCCTACTATTTATGTTTGGATTTAAAGTTTTGTACCTTGCCTCTGCTTCAGAAGAAATCAATTTGAGTTGAGGAGTGGAATCGTGCCTTTGTCTCCTTGTTTGCTGACTTGAACTTGCAGCATGCATTTGATCTTTTGGTGGCGGTGGACAGATTTCGTTGTCGTGTATGAGGAACACGTGTCTCCTGATTCTCGGTTGGGTCCATGGAGGCTGCTGACTTGGTACGGTTAGAGGCAGATTTGACTTGGTAGTATATTGATTGTGAAGTGTATATGAGCCGGATATAGACAAACACTACAAGAAAAAGGTTTATTTCCCGACGGAATATTCCATCGGAATTAATCTTATTCCGTCGGACTTAGTTATTTCCAACGGAATAGTTTGTCGGAAATTCGACCGAAAATAACGCCCTCGAAATTAAGTCCGTCGTAACTTCCGTCGGAAACAATAGTATTCTGACGGATAGTTTGTCAGAAATAAGACTTTTCCGACGGAATAAATTCTGACAGAATATTCCATCGGTACTAGCCTGCCACGTGGCGCTTCCCAGGACGTTCGCAAATAAGGTATTTCCGACGGACTTTCCGTCGGAGATAATGTAATTTCGTCGGAAATTAACTTTTTTTAAATAAATATTAATACTTAATTTCGACGGAAGTTCCGTCGAAAATACCTTATTCCGTCGGAAATAGCATGTTTTTTTTTAAATATCTTTTTTCTTTTTTTATTTTCCAGGTTTTTAAACCCCATTTTTGTACCTGTAACCTGCTTTATCCCAACAATACATATAATACAATACCAATAGCTACATCCAAGAACAGCATATATCATAATCAACCCATAACGTTAAAAACTATAAAGAATAACTCATTATGTGCCGAAATACTTTCAAAACTAAAGTATATTACATCGATTTACAAAGAATCAAACTAAACTATACAATATATGATTTACAAAACATCTAAGTAGATTCTAAATGCAAAACACCTAAGCAAACTAAACTATATATACAATGCATGGGCATGGACTATGGTGTATGCAAATTCACGTCATCATCGCCTCCGTTGCCGTCGCCATCGCCATCGCCACCCTGTTGATACAATTAAAAATATAACGCATTAGTCCGTATGAGAGTATTAATTTAATAACATGCAGATTAAATAAGTAGAAGTAATTAAATATAAAACCTGAGTAGGCGGGGGCTGACTCTCAATCGGGCCAAAAGCCTTCGATAGTAATGTAACCACCAACCGGAGCACCTCGTCGCGTATCGCGACGAACTCTCCTGCAGGATACTCGTATTATCGACGGTGGCCCCTGCTGTAATATTCTGGGCGAGCTGGTGAAGGCGAGCTCGGCTGGGCAACTCCTGACGATGGATGACCGGATCCGTACGGAACGTCTCCAACACCACCGCCATGACCCTCTGGAAACTCTCGTCGTCCAAGCCAGCGCCTGTATGAGATGGTCCGACAGAAGCTCTCGGGCGCTGGCGCTGACGCTGGCTAGAGCCTGCGCAAATAAATATACCATTACTAATAATATATGCAGTTACTTAATCTTAACTTATTAGAAATAATATTACCTCCAGGTAATGTATACACTGGTATCCTCGGCAATCCTAGCACTCGATATCTACTGGTACTACTAGTAGGGGGATCCTGAGCCACGACCCATAGTGCCAGCTCCTCATCCCGAGATAATTCAATCTCGGACGGAGGAACGGTGGAATCTAACGTCTCAGAATCCCCCCTAGTCGCCTGCAACTCAGCTACACGCTGGTCCTGACTAGCCTGAAATCGGTCCTGTAATTTATGGCTTATACGTAAGTTAAGTATATCATTTTATGAACTAACTAATATTAAACATTACGTAAAAGTACGATTACACTTACCCGTATAGCTAATGCTGCAGGAGACATAGTAGAGTCCTTTGGTGTGTGGGCTCTATCCTAGAACTCTAACATAGACAGAGGTCGGCCTAAGCTCTGTCGCATGGCCTACTAAATACATTTATAAAGTAGTTATGAAGTTTACTTGTGAGAAATGAGTAATTAAATAACTAAGTATATGTCACTTACCGACTTCGCCTCCTCAAAAGACTGCGAGCCAGTAGTGTGTACGACTCGGAGCTGACGACAGTTCTTCTTTGCCTGCTCTGACTTCTTCTTGAAGTCGTCAGCATCCCAGTGCATACACATATCCTCCCACACTACATCAGAGACTATGCGAGGCTGGTGATCTCTAATCGTGGTCCCGGGCTGGTCATCAACTACCCGGGCTGCCCTCTGTCACATCTCATACAACCAGCCGGCGTAGTTCTTGGCGATGTGTGCAATAACATCATCGACGGCTGCCTGAGAGATGCCCTCATCATATCTAAAATATTTCTATAACAAAAGTTTAAAAGTTAGGAACCATTAAATTATTGGGCAACGACTATGTACGTATAATTTTATAATTTATAAGAAAATGAACTTACGTGAAACTCCCGCAAGATAGTGACCATAAACGCGGGATCGTACTGGCTATACTGGCTAAAGCGCATACACCCAGTCGGGAGGTGCGTCAGACAGATAGCGTGTATGGTCGCCTTAGCAACCGTGTCTAGTATACTACAGTAAAAACAATTGAATCCGGTTACGTTAAATGTTTAATTCAACAAATTATATAAATTTAACTCTTTATTTTTAAGTCATAGTAGAATACTTACTGGGAAGAGCCGACATCCACTCGGACTACATGTGGAACTGCCGGTGGACGACCGAAGATTCCGAGGTTAGTCTGCCGGTCTCGTCGACGATGAGCATCTGTAATTATATTATAAAACTTTAGTCAAAATACATAAACTAATGCATATTGAGATATATTATACATTAACACGAATCAAACCACTTACTAGCTCCTGAAAACGAGCCTTCAGCCTCGCTCGCGTCTCCGGATCCTGATCGCCCCCCGCCGCGACGACCGCCACCGCTATTTCTAGCCATAAATGGCTACTGAAATAACGAAATTATAATATATTAATATTATTTAAATCTAATATATTAATATTAAATTATTTACTAATTTGAAATACGTTTAGAGGTTGTACGTCGTCAAACCATCAGATTCAACATCAATATCATTATCGGATTCAGTCTCTTCCTCCTCATCATCATCGATACCAAATTCGTTGTCGTTATCATCTTCAACGATAACGTACTCATGCACAACCTCCAAATCATCGACTTCCTTATCGTCGGGTACGTCAACCACATCATTTGTTATCACATCTTCATCATTTAGTTGCACCTGCCTGGGATTGCTAACATCTTCTTGTAACGCCTCATCCATCCCCAATATATTAGCACTATCAAATGCACGTGGTTTCGTTGTGACAACTATATACCAGGAGCTTCTACTATTTACGATGTTAGGAGCGTAGTACA
The DNA here is from genome assembly GCA_034770075.1 of Aralia elata. Taxonomy (NCBI): domain Eukaryota; kingdom Viridiplantae; phylum Streptophyta; class Magnoliopsida; order Apiales; family Araliaceae; genus Aralia; species Aralia elata. The sequence goes on from CM068388.1 coordinate 22,439,550, forward strand.
CTTGAGTCGCTTGACTGGCTAACACGAAAACGTCATCAGATTTGAGTTTTGACTTGATATCTACTGTGACGATTCTATTATGATCAACTTTAACACCTTTTTCAGTATCAAACCAGTGACACTTAAATGTAACTACCTTTTTACCCCGGGATAATTAAGCACAAGTACATCCTCTAGACGTCTATAGTAATTGGACTCAGAATCATTGTAACAGCTTCCCAACACCACAACCCCAGAGTTGACTGATGTGAGTTCATTCAAGTTGTCGACCTTAAATCTGTACCCATTCACGATGCATCCAGGAAAAGAACAAACAACCTTGGAAGGACCACGTATGACATCTCTAAAACGCTCAGAAATGTTCTCTGCCTCAACCCTTTTCTGAAACCACTGTTGGAAAGTTGCAGTAGTGAGTGCTTCTAACTAGGCAGCAGTTAAATCCGGGTTAGAAGCATATGCTTCCTCTTCGAATGAACTGAAATAATAAAAAAATAGTTTAATATATAAGTTGATTACGCTTATAAATTATATTAGATGTGACATATAACAATCCATACTTTATGTATGACGATACTTCTGGCATATTTAGAAGCACATATGTGGATACTATCTTCAATTCTTTGTCGCTTAAGTAAGTCATCGTCTCATGGTCAAATGGTTTAGTCGAATATGTGAATACAACTAACTCATTGTCTACATGAGATTAGGGACCGACGACCTCATTCCTACTTAAACGGTTGTGCTTTGTTGAGACAACATTGTCAAAATACAATGAGCAGAAGTTGACAAGCTCTTCCTCCGTATAGCGTTCGGCAATAGAACCCTCAACATGAGCTTTGTTTTTCACTTTCTGCTTTAATCGACGCATATACCTACAGATATTGCATTTTAATATGATTATTATTATTAATATGAGTATATGCAATTTGTAGATTATATTACCTCTCAAAAGGATACATCCACCGATATTGCTACGGACCACCAAGTTTAAGTTCATACGGTAGATGAATAGGCAGATGTTCCATCGAGTCAAAGAACCCTGGGGGGAATATAATTTCGAGCTTGCAAATGGTAAGCACAATATTGTTCTCTATCTGCTCCACATCACTATACCTTATTACAGTTGAGCATAGATCCCAAAAGAAATTTGAAAGTTCGGTTAATGCATCCAACACCTTTCTGGGTAACATCTCACGAAATGCAATTGGCATCAACTTCTGCATAAATACATGCCAATCGTGACTCTTGAACCCATTAATCTTCAGCTGCTCAACATTACTGCAACGAGATATGTTAGAAGCATATCCATCTGGAAGCTTCAACCCACTAACCCACTTGCACACGTCTTCAACTTGTTGCTTAGTAAGACAGAATTGAGCTTTAGGTTTTGAATTGTTAGCGCGAAGCCACAACTCCGGCTTGATGTTCAGTGCCTCTAAGTCTTTTCGGGCATTATCATTGTCTTTTGTTTTACCACTCGCATCTAACACGGTGTAAAACAAATTCTCAAAAACATTATTTTCTGTATGCATGACATCAATACAATGACAGACTGAAAGTGTGACCCAGTACGGTAACTCAAACCATATGGGGACGTGTGTCCAATTATGAGTCTCCCCGTATCCAAATGCTCTCAGTTTACTGTGCCCTTTTCCTGGCGATGGAAATGTCAACTCGTTCAGCCAGGTCAAGACCTCGTTGCCTGATAGTCTACCAACAACCCCCTTCTTCTCTATCTTTCTATTGAACTATGCAAACATCTTTCTGTAATTATGATCAACAGGCAAGAATCTACGAGCTATTCCAAAGAAACTACATTTTCACCCATGCTGCAATTGATGACCTTGCACATCCCCCATACACACTGGACATGACAGCTTCTCGTGAGTCGACCAACCACTAATCATCCCAAGAGCCGAAAAGTCAGTGATAGTCCACAACAAGGCTGCCTTCATCAAAAAATTCTCGCCGATCGATTTATCATATGTCTGGACCCCCGTCTCCCATAGCATCTTTAGTTCATCGACTAATGGCCTGATGTACACGTTTATGTCTTTTGTAGGACTCTTATCACCCGGTATGAGTAAAGTCAAGAACAAATACGGCTCCCTCATGCACATTGACGGTGGAAGATTATAAGCTACCATTATGACTGGCCAAACTGAGTAAGGCTAACTAAAATTATTAAATGGGCAAAAGCCATCCGTAGCCATGCCGAGCCTCACATTCCTAACTTCCTCGGCAAACAGTGGAATTTTTTTATCAAAATTCTTCCATTCATCTCCATCTGCAGGGTGTGTCAGTTGACTAGGCACGACGTTTCTTGTTCTATGCCAACTCATATGATGAGCCGTGTGAGACGACATGAATAGCCGTTGCAGCCTCGACGCAAGAGGAAAATACCGTAGAATCTTCTTGGGCACATGTTTCTCCTTCCCCCCACGTTTTGTCACCTTGTACCGAGGTAAGTTACATATAGCACACTGCACCTTATCTTTGTCCGTCCCATAGTATAACATGCAGTCCTGCTCACAAGCATCGATCTTCTGATAACCCATATTCAACCCCTTTACCATCTTCTTCACTTCGTAATAATTTGAGGGCAAAGTATGATCCTTGGGTAAGAACTCGCTGATAAGAGAGAGCAAAGCATTGAAACCTCTCTCACTGCAATAATGCTCATTCTTGAAGTGTAAGCGCTTTGTAACTGCAGATAGCCTGGTGTGCTGATCATTTTCGGGATACAATGGGACTCCCGATTCAGATAGCATCTTGTAAAAGGCAGCAACTGTATCATTTGGCTCTTGTTGAGCACTACCTGAAGAATGATCGTTTTCAGTCCAATTGATATTGTTAGGCCCATAAGCATCCACCAACATCTCCACAACATCATAGTCATCGGCGTTTGAATCACCGTGAACTGGTTGGTCTACCGAGTCGGTCAGTTCCCTCAACTCAACTGATTCCCCGTGATGGATACATACAGAATACCGATCCACAAAACCACGAGAAAATAAGTCGAATTTAATCTCGTCGGCTTTCTTCCAGATCAAGTTTTTACACTTGACACACGGGCATCTCATCTTCCCGTTCGGATCATCAGCATGTTCTATGGCTTTATCCAGAAAGTAGCACACCCCTTCACGGTAAGCTTCCACTAATCCCCTCCCGTCAATGGGTATCCTACGGTACATCCAACTCTGGTCGGCTGACATCTTTAACTGAACAAAAGACACATTTAGGTCAGGGATATTCATTCATGTGGTCCATGCATGAATTATATGTTCCTAGTATCTCCACTCTACAGGGGTTAGGCTTCTATCCCGTTCCTGGATGCGTCTCCTCACTAGTGTCAACACGTTCAGGACGTTTCTACCTGTTTCAAGAAAATTTCGGCAGCACCTCTCCATGGTCTCCAAGTACACGAAATAGATTAAGATAAATTAGTCTAAGTATGCACTCGAAGAACATGTAGAGATAACCGTCGAAAAATCATCAAAACAATTAAAAACGTACTTAACTCATTGACACAGGCTTAAGTGAGAGACATAACATCCAGTCACAGTCCCAAACTGGGGACTATTCGACATTCACTCCTAATGAGTGAATCTCAAACGGGTTTCTAAACTCCAAACTATACTACATGCGTATTATATATGCAGTTTACTGTAATTGTGGAAAACTAAGCAAATGCTACTTAGTTTATTTTTTCAATGATAAACTAAGTAAATGCTACTCAGTTTATGATAACTATTATTTGAATATGGGGACTATTAATTATTCGTTATTCATTCATAATCGTCAAATAAACACTTTTTCAGTTTATTTTAATTTTAAAAAACTAAGCAAATGCTACTTAGCCTATTTCAATTATTTTGTGTTACTTTAGTAAGCAATAATTTTTTTAATGTATTTTACTTTATTTTATTTTATTTAATATTATTTTATTTTATCCAATTAATTTTATTTTATTCTAATTTATTATTATTTTAAATTTTATTTTATTTTATTTTGTATTATATTATATTATATAATTTATTAAATTTACTTTAATTTACATTAAATTAAATTTACTTTAATTTAAATTAAATTAAATTTACTTTACGTTAAATTAAATTAAATTTACTTTAATTTAAATTTAATGCAATTTATTTTAATTTTTTAAAATAAATTATATTGATTTTAATTTATTATTATTTTAATTTATTTTATAGTTTATTATATAATATTTTATAATTTATTAAATTTACTTTATTTAAATTAAATTATATTTATTTTAATTTATTAAAATAAATTATATTTATTTTAATTTATTAAAATAAATTATATTTATTATAATTTATTATTATTTTAATTTATTTTATTTTATTTTATAGTTTATTATATAATATTTTATAATTTATTAAATTTACTTTATTTAAATTAAATATAATTTATTTTAATTTATTAAAATAAATTATATCTATATTAATTTATTATTATTATTATTATTTTATTTTATAGTTTATTATATAAATTATATTTATTTTAATTTATTATTTTATTTTTTTTATTATTTATTTTATATTATATTGTTTTATTGTTTTCATTTATTTTATATTATTTATATTATCTTATATTATACTATATTATTTAATTTAAGTTACTAAAATTTATTTTAATTTTGTTAATTTATTTCATTTAAGTTACTTCGTTTTAGGAGTACCAAACTAACTAATAAATGCTACTTAGTTTTTATATTATATTATTTTAATCCTTTTTATTACATTATATTTACTATAATAGTTATTTATGTTGTAGTTAATTATATATTTTTTTTATTTTAGTGGTAGTCAATTAAGTAAGTGCTACTTAATTGTGTAGTTTAGTTTATTTTAGTGGCAAACTATTTAAGTCTTTGCCTTTTATAGTTAAGTATTGATTTAGTTATTACCTTCTATAATTCCCCTGGAAATTTCCGTCGAAAATTCCGACGGAAATAATACTACAACTTCTAATTGAAACCGAGTAAAGCAAACTGAAACAAAACTACAATTGAACAAATTGAAACCCAATTTCAGCAATTCTAACTATTAACATTCAACTCTAAATCAATATGCGGATTAATTCCAATATGCATCAATGATTTCCAATTCATAGTATGCATCAAGTCAATATTCAGTATATACAATAATACAAAATTCTCAAAAAAATATTCTCAATTTCATATCCATATGGCAGCACCAATTTCAGTTTCTCGACTAATACTCCAATTTCAGAATTCCCAATTTAAACCACTATACAAATTCTACAACATCAATCAATAATTATTGAAAATTCCCAATATCAGATTCTACAGATTCAACAATATGAATCAATATAATTATACAAATTAATTCTACAACATTCAATCAATAACAAATTTTAATTTAACCAAAATTAACCCTAACTATTAAATAATTTCAAAGTTACTTACCTTAACAGAGAGTACTGAGATATATATAGAGAGATGAAGCGGTGAGAGGTGGTGGCGACAAGATGCTCCGGCGGCGTGGCTGTCGCGGCGTGATCCGACGGTGAGAGATGAGCGGCGTGAGAGAGAGAGAGAGATAGTGATCGAGAGAGAGTAAGAGAGAATAGAAATTGAGAGAGAAACTGATAAGAGAGAATAGAGATTGAGAGAGAAATTGATATGAGGCGGAGGCTGAAAGCGAATTAGGTTTTATAAGTTATTTCCGACGGATATTCCCTCGGAAATAATAATAGGTTCGTCGAAATTAGGGTTCGCGTTGGCGGGAAAATTGGCGCCAAAGCGGGGCATCTATGTTCGACGGAATTCCGTCGGAATTAGATTATTTACGAGGGACTAATCACCGACGGAATAATCCGTCGAAATTACTGTGTAATCGACGGAATATGTTCCGTCGAGATTAATTCCGTCGAGTTTAAAGCTTTTTGTTGTAGTGAAAGATCAGAAAAAGAATTCTGTAATAGACTTAGAATGGGCAGTGGTCTATGAAGACTTGGCGGTGAGGCAATATAAGTTAAGGCTTAAGGGATAATATGGACTAGCGGTTCAACAGCGTAACAAACTAATGAAGGCCTGCGGTGACATAGTTTGATATAGTAGCAACAGCTTGGTGAATTTTGCGGTATTTTAGGTTGCAATTGTTGCTGGCGGTCTAGCAGTTTATTGGGCCAATAGAGGCAGGTAGTGTACCAGTTTAAGAGGACTTAATATGCTTGGCGGGTTGGCGGTATAGCAGGTGAGCAAGTCTTGGCGGTTGAGCAGTTTTTCGGGCCAATCTGGGCTGGCGGTGGGGCTGGATTTTAGGCTTGGTGGTACAGCAGTTTTGTTGGTCAATTTGGGTGGCGGTCTGGTGGTATTAAAGGAATTGTGAGTCCAGTTGTTAGCAATTTGAGAAGTTGATTAAGCTTGGCGGTATAGCAGTTTCATAGGCAAAATAGAGCTTGGCGGTGCAGCGGTATTGCACTTTAGATGGGGCTAACAGGCTAGCGGTATGACAGTTTTGTAGGGCTATGATGCTTGATGGTTGGGTGATTGGTTGGGTCAATTTTGATTGTAGGTTTGGGCTGCCGATATAGAATTTTTACAAGCTAAATCCTCTAGCGGTATAGCAGTTTTATGGGTCAAACAAAGCTTGGCGGTATGGCAGTTTTAGATACGAATTTAGGTTGGCGGTATGGCAGTTTGAGATACGAATTTAGGTTGGCGGTGTGGCAGTTCAGTTGGCTGTATAGCAGCGTTGCTACTTTAGAAATTTCTAATTGTAAGATTTGGTGGTGCAGCAGTTTTTAGAAAAGCAAAACCTGATGATTGTGCAGTACTGCAGTTTGGGCGGTCCAATTTTGACAAGTGATAGGGCAGTTTGACCTGCCAATAGAGGATCTTTGTTGCTAGGAAATCCGAGGAGGTTTTGGACTCTTGTTGCAAGTAATTTTATGCTGCCTTTTCCAAAAAAATCTGCTTGAAATGGTTTTATATTTTTGTGACTTCAAGGATTATTAGTAACAATATATATAGAAATAGATTATAGAACCAAATCATAATCATATTTAATATTTGAAGGAGCAGATTTTAGGTGGTAACTTTGATAAGCTAACTTGTTTTCTGCACATTCCAAAAATGAATTTCGAGGGTGAGAGAGCATGAACAGATTTCTGCCCGATCTTTTAGTTACCCTGCATGCCTGTAAAAATTATGAGCACAACAATATATCATGATACATCTAACAGGTAAAGCAACCATTGGAGTGTGGTTTCACAAAATTGATTTTTTTTTTAATACTGTCTTGCCAAAAGCTTTTGCTTTTACCAATAAAAGGAAACTTGAGATGCAGCATGAATTTATTTTTGCATACATTATATTTAGTTCCCTTACTTTCCTGCAAAAAAATTTTAGCTAAAAAAATATATAAATAATTTATAGAACTAACTTATGACAAATCTAACATGCCTAACATGTTCCTTAATTTACAAAAACGTTATGTATTAAGTGGTTTAGTAAAAATGTCTGCAATGTTAATTTCCGTGTCAATATGTACTAATTTAATATCATCTTTATATGTCAATATGTTTAGAACGTGAATGCAATACAAGATTTTTACTTAAATCTATCGCACTACTATCACAAAAAATAGAAACACTGTCAAACTTAATATTATAATCTAGTCAAGTTAATTTGCTTCATCCAAAGCACTTGTGCACATCACCTAGCTGCAGCAATATACTCGGCATCTGTTGTGGATATTGAAACATAATTTTATTTCTTTGAGAACCAAGACACCAAGGAATTGTCTAAAAATTGGCAAGTTGTGCTCGTACTTTTTCTATTAACTTGATGTCCTGCATAATTTGAGTCAGAAAAGCAAATAAGGTTGAAAGTTTGACCTTTTAGATACCACAAATTGAGAATAGATGTAGCTTTTAAATAACAGAATATTCGCTACGTACCGTATTTAAATGTGATTCTTTTGGTACTACTTGAAACCTGGCTTTGATGCCAAATGTAAGTTAAAATAATCTACAAGGGGGGTGGGGGTGGAGGGGTTTTGAATAGATTATTTTACAAATTGAGTTTTCAAAAAAATTCTTAGCAATTGAATATATAAAGATATTAAAAATAAAAAAGAATTCCCCAGTCACACTGCAAAGCGATGTATCTTGGTTCGAGATCAATTGCAATCCCTAATCCAGCGCTCAAGCCTCCTCTCCGAGAACCTGAGTCTTACTAATCGACTCCTTTTACTAGGTGGAGAAACCTTTACAATCACGCAGCTATTGAACTTTGGCAACTCACTTCTTGGATACCTGAGTACACCCCTACTCTATCCTCAAAGTTCAACCACAAGTTCAAATATAATCGAGTACAAGACAAAATGAGAGATTACAAGATTGCTTTTAATAAGCTGATATAACAATAAGACTCAATAAAAGTGTATGCCCAAACTCTATCTCAGAATTATAAGTATATATGTATAAAGAATTTTGAAAATCAAATACTTGTAAAAATAGATTTGATATGTGTACAAGACAGAACTTGAAAGCTTTTTAGAGATGGAGAGAATTGATGATATTCGGATGGTTTAGAGTGAAATGAACCAAGGTATTTATATGTTCGTTTGAGGGATTAGAGTATGGGACTAGATTGTTAGTCCTATGTAAAAAATAGTAACGTGTTTGTTTTCATATCTCTGGCAGGATTGTTAATCCTATTTAAAAAATAGTATCCCATATAAGGGACTAATTAGAGGGAGGTCGGAGGGGGTGAGTTTCATAATCCCAAGTTTAGGATTAAATTTTTGTAGATAAAAATGTCCCTATTAATTTTAAATATTCCATAACTATCTTTGTTAAGTTTTATATAGATTAACTCATTCCATTGCTCAATGACATTTAATTTATATGTTCCATCTCTATAGTTTCGCCATCTTTATCTTCTCCAAATAAGATCTTCATCTCTATCTCTTTCTTAGGTAGATAAAAATGTTAGTACTTGCATTTGTGTTAAACTTATTTGATTTAATGACGAGTCAATTCTAAGTGTATATTTGTACACAAGTAGATTTTGTAAAGTCATTATGAAAAGAATTTTATGTAAAATAACTTAGTTTAGGGATCAAACTTATTAGGTTGATCCAAATTGTAGAGTCAAATCTTGTATTAGCTAGGTTGTTCCTGGCCAGAAGACGTTCATAGAGCTAAAGACAAAGTTACTCTAAGATCGCCGAGTGAACTGAAGACAGTCAGAGATCGTAAAGTACAAGCCAATTTGTAGAGTCAGATTCGCAGAGCCACTCAAATTTGTAGAGCTCAAATAGTAGAGTAAGTCACTCTACTATCAGAGAAGTCATTCTACGAATTCACTCTACGGAAGTCAAAATTGTAGAGTACAGATTTTTGACAAGTCAATGATAGGTTATGACAAGGATCATAAACCTTGAGCACTCGATCATCTGACGTTATTCACATATGTGTTTGCGATAAGGACAAGACGTCAAAGGTTCTATCTAACAACTATATTAATAGGGTTAAATGACATATGTCTATAACTGCACTATTCACAATACTGAAGAGCGTGAGTGACCTAAGGTGGTCCAAGCAGACAGCAATTCGAAGTCAAATAATTGAAGATTGACAAGTGTCCAAGTAAAAATGGAGCAACGATAACTTTCTAACGGGATGATCCCCAGAAAACTTTATATAAGGACAACAATTTCAAGCGATCAAGTCCAAGTGCTAAAACTCTGAGTTTATACAAGCTCCATTCTACGATTATAAGATACAACATCTGCTACTAAGTCATTTGAAAAGAAACTTAAAGCAACTTAGCAACATCTCAATGCTGCACATGTTGGATGTCATCTAGTTTGGTTAGAAGGAATTTTGAAGTATCTCAAGCAAAAATAAGAAACTGATCCAACTTTGTTTTGTGATAACACTTCAACAAGGAATAAATTTTGTTTATAGGAAGCCTTGTTAGCAAACTAAACCAAATTAATAAAGTCTTCTAGATTGTTCATGAATTGTCTCTAAGAAATTGTTGGTTCTTTGTATTATCTTTTTGATTTCTTGTGTGACTCTTTGAGAATTGTAAAAGTCTTTATTGAAAATGTAGGAGGCATTAATAGAATTATGTATGTTCATGTTCATTTGATCTATAAATACCTCTCATGTAATCAGTTGCAGCAAGTGAGTTGAATCAAGTATTTTTAAGGTTTAAATACAGATCTCCCTCACTTCTCTATTTTTATCCTTCATTGCCAATAAGCGGGAACAACTGTTTATGATTTCATTTGTCCTCACATTATTCGTCCACAATTGAGTTTGTTTGAATTGACCAAAGATGAGGATGATTGGAAACATGTTCGTACGAATTTTGAAATTATTCCTGCTACTAACAACAATTTTGCAGGACCATCTATGTCACGAGATGATTTCATTAGCATTATTGATGATAGATTTGCTCTTTTTCGTACCAAGTACTGTGCAGATATTGCTATAATTGAGGAGAAAATTGATTGACTTAGTCTTCATGCAACAGCTTCTCAACCTTCAGCATTCGAGCATTTGTAGTTTAATTTTATGGATATTCCAGAAAATCAGCCTGTTGGACCATTCACTCGAACCATTAATGACGATGAATTTGATATTGATCGAATCATGAGTGGTTTCAGTTTCATGCCAAATGATCCCAATACAAACTAACTCAACTTCAGTTTTACTCCACACGATCCTACAACAACCATTCCTCAAATTTTATGTGATACGGATGAATGTAACTATATGATACTATGCTTTATTTTTCTCTCTTTAGTTATCATTATGCTTATGCAGGTTGAGGATTTTATGTGATTCGGATGACTGTAATTATATGATACTATGTTTTATTTTCTCTCTTTAGTTATCATTATGCTTATGCATGTATTTATCTTTTCCGCTAATTTTTGTTGATGCCAAAAGGGAGAAGAAACTTATTAGCAACTTGATTTTACATGATATTATGCTTATCTTGCATTATGCTTACACGATTTGATATATGCTCATATTAAGGGGGAGTAATTTAAAGTATAGTCCTTTCCGCATAAGCACATCAACCGGTACTTTCTGATAAGAGCATAAGACATTCTTTGCCAAATAATTTGTTATCATCAATAATAAACATTATAATAATGTGCACAATAAAGTGAACCTAACATTTATTAAGTTCGGATTTATGTAATTGGTCATCTCATAATCTCAAGTGCCCATATTATAAAAATTGGACTTGCTTTCATCTCGATGTTATTCCAGACTGATTTAATTATATTTTTACATCTTTATTCTCTATATATAATAATACATATAACACGTACGACATAAAAACGAGCTTTAAGTTAGATAAACTCGACAAGTTTTTTTTGCCTTACAACATGATTAAAAGCTATATCTGTACATACTATATTTTGAATGAGTTAATGAGTCCCCCAGTATTTGGTCACATGTTTTTGCTGAATGGATAATATGGTTTTAAAAGAAAACAATCTCCTTTTGTATCTCACCTTATCTAATTTAATATTTTATAATTATCAAAAATAAGAAAATGTATTGGAGGTTAAGTAAGCTTCTGCTATTACTTAAATAAAATTGTGTTAAGCGGAAATAATTTTCTTATAAAGAACATCGTACCTAGTATTACTGTTACTACTATTAAAATATAAATATATTTAACAATATCAATTTTAATATATATATATATATATATATATATATATATATATATCTTAATACCATTGTGTAAAAACAATTCATAACATAGTAATTTCTAATAATTTGAAAAATTATTATTGTAGAATTTATTTACTATTACAAATTAAATACAAAATTATTATTAGGTAGATAATATATTTTTAGAAACCTTATTAAATCATCTAGCTAATTAAACTAATATTAATTTATTGCTATTATTAAGCTACAAGTATAAATATAATATTAATCTACGATGGATGAGCTTTCTATTTATTATTTAGCACATGTTTTCGTTAAATCTTCATACTTTCATATGCAATGAGGTTCATGCTTATGATTTTCTTATGATTTAAAAAAAATCAATAGAATTAGTTTTGTTGATTCCTTTTTTTTATATAAAAAAATATTTACTGATGCCATGTAGAACCTTTTGCAGCGGAATAATAGAAATAATATGATTTTGATTGTTTATTATTACTTTCTTTAGTTTCTTTTATTCCATGTATTGAATTTTTTTTCTTAGCATGTACAATATAATATTTGACAGCAATATTACTTTTAAAACACCTTTAAAATCCTAAGTTGCAAAATAGATATTTGCTATAGTTTTATTTTACTTTTTGTGTATGATGGAAATATTAACTATTTAAAATGAATGTTATATTTAAGCAAAATATAATGATTTTATTTTATTATTGCAATCAAATCTAATATTTTAAACTTGGGAGCTAAAAATTGTATGAAGGCAAGAATGGAATGTAATACTCCCTCCGTTACAAATTATAAGATCAATATTGAATTTTTAAAAGTTAATTTCAAACATTTTTAAACTCAAAATTTACATTAAGTCATATAGTTTATGTCAATAAAATTATGAATATCATAAACTACCTAAAAAGTATTATTAGTTATTAAATTTATTATTTTCAAAATTCAAAAGAATCTTGTTAATTTTAAATTTGAAAATATCTCAAATTGACTGTTAAAAAGTCAATATTGATCTTATAATTCAGAGTAAATAGAGTATAATATTTTTGGTAATAATTTTAGAAAAATAAATATTTAAGGTTTCTTTTGTTAATCCAATTTAATGTAATATAGTTTTATCCGGAAAGAGATTTTCAGAGAATTGAAAGTTTTTACATTGTATTTTGTAATTAAGGACTCCGTCAAGATATATTATGTATTTGTAATTAAGGACTCCATCAAGATATATTATGTATTTTAAAAGTATATTATCAAAAATATTTATACTTAAATAGAAATAACATATTAAAATTAGGTGAGATATTATATATGTATAAGGAAAGTTTTAGAATACTACTTAAACACGAATAAATATTTATATATCAAATTAAAAAAATGATCTACGGGAGAATATTATCTCTTTCTAAAGGTATATTAGCTATTTAGGAAAATTGTTTGACCAAAACGGAGCCGACTCATTAAATCGATTGAAATATAGCAGTTATAGATGTATTTTAACCCATGTTTACAAGAATAATTTCCAAGTTTCACAAATTCGCCATATTTAGTATAGTTAGATAATAAAATATAGATAAAAATTAAATTTAATTGCAATAAATGTTAATGGAAATAACATCGTGAATCGAGATCGATGCAAATTCAACTGCCATGATAGGATAGCACATGTGATGACAAACTACCTAAGCATGGACTTTGTAAAATAAAAACTAATCAAAGCAATGGTTTATCAAAAGCTTTAAAAAAACAAAAAACAATGTTTCTATAATTATATTTTGGAAGATCGTTGATCGACCAGATTTTATATCTAGAATTCAGTTTTATAAGTAGTAAATTGAATTCTAATCGCATTAGTAATTCACCAAAAGAAAAAAATAATGACTTTTCAATTTTTTGAACTTTTTTCTTTTGCTAAATTACTAAGAGACTAGAGTTCACCACTATCATAACTAATATTTATTTTAAGAACTTTATGTTTGACCTAACAGTATTTATACGATTTCATTTGGTCCCTAGGTGAGTATCAACCATAGGATGGTAATCTTAACTTTCAATCTTAGTCATCCAATTTATAGTAACTTAATAAATACTCCCTCCGTCTTATAATAAATGTCTTAATTTGATTTTTACCAATTTTAAATTAATATATCTTAAAAAAAAAGCAAAGATAAAGTCGAGAAATTATGATCATAATAAACTACAAAAACTTTATTATTAATGTCAAGTTTTGTAATTTAAAAATTCTATATAAATAATTTTAATTATTAATTTTAAAAATGATCAATTTGATCGATAAAGTCAAACTAGAACGTTATTATGGGATGTAGGCAGTAATTTCTAGAGAGAAAAAATTTAATATACAATTATTTCATACTTGTATGCATTGTGGGTAGATTCAAAGTAGCATCAAGAAAACTTATCCAATATTACCTATTGAAAAGGAAGTAAAAAAATAAACTGCAATTAACGATTATATTATTGCACGTAGTTATATATTTAATTACGCGGGACCATATTTAACTATTATTATACTATAAATCTTATCCTACCAACCATATATGGTAGCCAAATAAATGACTTATTCAAATTAAAAAACGTACTACACAATTCAAAAGTGAATTAATCATGGTTTTAGACACGCCTATGAGAGAAAAACCAAATAGATGTTACTTTTCTTATAAGCAATCACCTAGCGCACTTACTTCCTTATTTTCACGTGAACAAAATATGCATGTAAATACATGTACTTCTTTCAAATACTCGTAATAACCTAAAACAAATTTACATAAAATAATAATAATAACTTTCTAGTATCAATGATTCGTACCGACGAATATGATAGAATATGAAAAGAACTTTTCAAGAGTCCGGTTCAATTCTTTCTTAAAGATATAAATGATAGAATCGTAACTATATAAGACCCAACTCAAAAAGTATACATTTGTCTCATACACTATGATGATGGTGGGTCTCGAGAAAGTATACAAAGAAAAGTCTATTTGACGTAATAAAAAAATAAAGCTAATAAATGATATTTTTAAATAAATAAAACACTATTTTATGGTTCTTACCAAATTGGTGATGATAATTAATTTCATGGTCCACCCAGGTTTTTGCCAAGATAGAATTAATTGATACAATTGGCTATTTCTCCTATATTAATTTCACTTTTATCAAGGTCAATATAATTGTATACTAGTGCAAAATACATAGATGATTGTGTAATTCCTGGAATCAAGTTCCTAGAGTCAAACACTATCATAGCTATCTTGTAACTCAAATATATCTATCCCATTCATATTGTAACAATAAGAAATATATATAATTATCTATGCTATAACCACTTAACGATATGCTTGAATACTACTAATGTGCATTGTTGGGATGTGTTCATTTGGGCCCGATGGATAGATTGGGCCGTGGTCCGCATGAAGGAATTTTTATCTGTGAGAATTTATTTTGGGAAGTATGAGGACTTTAAGGAATTCAAGATTCCTAACCATATTTAAATTCTAGTTCCCAAGGAAAGAGTCAGGATTTATCCGACTTCCTTTCTTTGAGGAGATTGTGTTCTATCCAATCATAGGTAGTTACCATGATTAGGAGTCCAATTACAGTGGGGAAGTAGGGCGTTAAAGGCAGTGTGATCATCTATAAATACAAGGCTAAACCTTAAATTTAAAGGTAATGACTTTTTGCTCACTAAAGTGCTAAACCTCCATTGTTTACACCTTGAACGGCATGTACTTATTCTCACACTGGAGCTATCCCCCGGCGGCGAAAGCCGTTAACTCTCTGAGTGTGGTTTATTTTTGTGCAGGATTCAGTGCGTATTTGGTGATTGGGCACGCAGCGAAATCTTGGCGTTAACATTGGCGCTAGAAGGAGGGCCTTAGTGTAGCATAATATACAATCACTCAGTTCTACTTAATCGAAAATCATGGTGGCGAATAAGGGGAAAACGGTATCGGTATACGGGGAATCTACTGTTGACCGATCTCAACATAGAGTTTCGACGAAAGATAGATTGGGGCCATCAAAAAGTATTTCGGATAGGTTGGGTCCCCAAAGTCGCTCGGTGGGCTAACCTGATCCTCAGACGGCAATTGTCAAAAGAAAACTCTTCTCCATAACTCGGAGGACGGGCAGATATGATGATGATGCCGATGACCGAAATTCTAGACCAAATCAAAGACGAGACAAGAGGGAATTGATCTTGGCCAGGAAGATGCAACAGAACAAGGACGCTATGACGACCTTACGCATTCAGCAAGTGAAGTTGGACAAGCAGTTGGTTTCGTTGTTACATGGCGAGGAAGTTTCCTCTAGTCTTCCACGGAGTCAGGGAGATCCTTCAGAAGACCGATCCAGGACACACCGTCCGGGAGGTTCTCGACAGGAGAAGAGCAGGCCGAAGAGCCGCACTCCAGTTCGCAACAAGCACCGAAGCCACTCGCAGGACAACAGCAGGCCGAAGAGCCGCACTCCAGTTCGCAGCAGGCACCGAAGTCGCTCGCAGGACGTCAGCAGGCCTAGGAGCCGCACCCTAGTCCGCAGCAGGCACCAAAGGCGTTCACAGGACCGTAGCAGGCCGATGAGCTACTCCCCGATCCGTAACAGGCAACGAAGCCCCTCGCAGGACATGAGCAGGCCACGAATCTGCTCCATGATCCGTAGGAGGTACAATAGCCGCTCGCAGGATAATCGCAGGCCAATGAGCCGCACACCTTACCGGGGCAGGCGTTAGAGCCGCCCCCGGGATAATTTGAGAGTCAGGCCCGAGCCGACTCTTCGGGAGAATGAGACTGATGCCCTTGCAAAAAGGCTAAAAGAAGTGGAGTAGAGGTTGGTGGCGGCCGATCAGTCAACAGAATTGCCGAATAATGTTAGATCACCTTTTACCCTGAGATCAAAAAGGTGAAGGCTGATAAGTCTAAAAAGATACCGCCATTGGAGACGTACGATGACCCTGGGGATCCGTATGATCACACACACGCATATAATCAAATCATGGACTATTACGACCATCTTGATGTCACCAAGTGCCACATGTTCGTCACCACGTTAAAATATGGGGCTCAGGAGTGGATGGCGTCTCTCAGCCCGAATTCGATTAGCTCATGGGAACAGTTGTGTGATAAGTTCCATGCACGGTTCGGCAGCAACAAGTGGAGGGGAAGGCTGACAACATCTTTAATGCAAGTCAAACAACGCTCTGAAGAAAGCCTCGACCAGTATGTAAAAAGGTTCAGGGAGACAGTTGGTACGGTGACCGACCTAAATGTGCAGCAGGCTATAGGGTTTTTCACCACTTGATTGGACATAGCTAAGTCTAAGAAGTTGGTCAAAGATATTATGTTTAACCCCCCGGAGACTTGTCAGAGGCCTACATCAAGGTCGATGGGTTTATTACTTTGGAAGAGGCTATCAGGAATCTGAAGCCACAGGCACGTTCGGAGGATAGGCCGAAGGATCGAGATCAGAACAACATCCCTAGACAGGATAATCAGCCGAAGCGTGGTTTCAATGGAGGAGGTTCGGGAAGGGGTAGACCCCCATTTCTAAATAAGAATGTTAATAAAGTATACACCCCCCCTGAACACTGATCAGGCCAAGATATTGGAAGATTTCCGGAATAAGCCTAGCTTTGAACCATGTCAGACAAGCACAAAATCATACAGGGGAAATCACAATCGATACTGTGATTATCATCAGACTTCGGGGCATTCTATAGATCAATGTTATAATTTGAAAGATCTGATTGAGAAAAAGGTACAGTCTGGTGAGTTAGTTTAGTATGTCGCAGGACGTGGAGCTTCGGAAAGGGCAACCACTAGTAACAATACTCAGCAGAACCCGACACCTCAAACCTATCCCGTTCCGGTGGTTCGAGGAGTTGTGGTCGTGATAACGGGTGGATCATCCGCGAAGGTGCTCGGGGAGAAGAGGCGTGGTATGTTGGATTTGGTTATGACAGTATCTAAACAGCCTATTGGGAGAGATCGCCCATATCAGGGCACTGTTATTTCATTCACCGATGAGGATTATCCGTCAGAACCGATCGAGCCACATGAAGGAGCTCTGGCCATTACTGCCCAGGTTGGAACCATGGATATGGGGCGTATCATGATCGATAATGGTTCTTTTGGTCGATATTCTATATGCCCATGCTTATCAAAGGTTAGATTTGGGAGGAAAAAATATAGAAGTCGGGCACGAACCACCGCTGTATAGGTTCGACAATGATCCAGTTCGGGTGGCGGGGACCATCGAGTTTCCAGTCATCTTTGGGACGGCTCCTCGACAGGTGGAGGTAGTGTCAGATTCTTCGTGGTGCATGTGGATTCGGTTTATAATTCCATTTTGGGAAGGCTGAAATTAATGGCGTTACAGGTAGTAACCTCCATCCCTTACTTCAAGATAAAGTTCCCTACGGCGAATGGGGTCGGCGAGGTGAAGGCCGACATTAATGGTGTTATAAGATCTCACTGATTTCCTCAGCAGTTGGTAGATGTAAACAGAAACTGACCATGGCAATTGAGGTTGAACCCTTCACCGAAGGAAGTACGGAACCACTCGCCCTGCCAGCCGAGGAAACCGAAGATATTGAGCTAATTCTGGGGAAGAAGGAAAAAACAATAAAAATTGGTTCGGAGATGCAGGAGCCTTTTAGGACAGGGCTGATCGACTTACTTCATGTCTACGCCAACATTTTTGCTTGGGAGCCTAGTGATATGCCAGGGATAAACGAGTCGGTTGCTGTTCATAAGTTGTGCGTAGATCTGGCTAAGAAACCTGTTCGACAAAAGAGAAGGATTTTCGCCCGAGAGCGATAAAAAATTATTGATGAGGAAATAGCGTTACTACTGGAAGCGAATTTTATCTATGAGATTGATTACCTAGAGTGGCTCGCGAACGTGGTCCTTGTCCAGAAGCAGAATGGCAAGTGGAGGGTATGTATTGACTACACTGAAATGAATAAGTCGTGCCCGAAGGACTTTTACCCCTTGCCGCATATTGATCAATTGATAGATGCAACTTCGGGCTTCGCAATGCTGAGTTTTATGGATGCCTTCTCGGGATATCATCAAATTTCAATGTATAAAAAGGATATTCCGAAGACAACTTTCATCACCCATCGGACAATTTATGCTTACAAGAAGATGACATTTAGTCTCCTTAACGCCGGTGCGACGTATTAGCGGATGATGAATTACGTCTTTAGGTTTACGTGGACGACATGATCGTCAAAAGCTCTTCTGTGCGAGGCCACTTGGATGATTTGGAGGATTGCTTTCAGATTATCAGAGAGCATAATATCCGGCTGAACCCCACTAAATGTACCTTCGGTCTTCGGTCGGGAAAGTTTCTCGGTTATATGGTAAGCAAGAGGGGTATTGAAGCAAATCCTGAGAAGATCAAGGCTGTTATGGATATGAAGTCGCCGAAGTCATTTAAAGATGTACAGAGGCTAACTGGTCGGATAGCGGCGCTTCGAAGGTTTATGGCAAAATCTGCGAAAAGATGCCTCCCATTCTTCGATACTCTGAAGGGTCCAAAGAACGAGAAGACTTTTCAGTGGAATTTCGAATGTGAAGATGCATTCCAAGGGATCAAAAAGTACCTATCCTTTGCACCGTTGCTAATGAAGCTGATCCCTTCGGAACCATTGTGTAAGATCCCGACTTTATGAAATAAAAGTTTATTATTTTCTTTATGATTATTTTTCTAAATAGTGAAATGCTTAATTGTTATAAATGATAGTTAAGGGTGTTATATGCAAATTATCTGATAAACAGTATGTCGGAGAATATTTTTTTTGTCGGGGAATATTCTTTCTGTCGGAGAATTTTTATCCGGTATCGTACGACGGCGCCGAAATGATAATATTGCCAACGATAGTGGGCCCCATTGTCGGATACTGAAAACGACAGTATTTGTCAACAGTATTATCACCTGCAATTGTTGAAATACCCGGTAATAAAAAGAACAGTAAAACGCGTTATTCCACAGTAGTACGCGGTATTTCACAAGTACACGATGTTTCACATTATTTTATATTATTGATTTAATAATTGATAAAGTAGTTATTGCACAATATTTTGATTCAATAATTGTTACAGTAACATCTGCATAATACTTTTTATTATTTGTCATGACATTGTAACTCATATTATTTGATATGATATTTTAGCATTATTGACAATGTCTAGAAATTCTGTCAAGGAAAAAGATTATTTAATTGCGCGCCGTTTATATGGAAGGCCCCCTTTTTCCTAGGAATGATCTGGTTGTCAATATTATAAGTCTATAATATTAATGGTGAATAATTATTGTAAGTTATCTTATATTTCTGTGGGACCCACAACTATTTGATCGGTGGAACCCACAATTTATTTTTCTTGTACTAATTTCTTTAGATTTTATTTTTTTTCGTGGGACCCACGTGTCATTCAATAGTAAATTACCGTCAGTAAATAGTTAATTCAGTTTTTATTTTACCTTAGGGTTAAAAACCTAAGTGAAAGCATATTCTAAGAATATACTATGGTATAAAGTATATTAAAAGAATATGTCAATGGTATAAGTGTAATAAACCAAGAAAAATTAGGAAAAAGACTAAAATGCCCTCACCTTGATTTTTTCTATAAATAGGGAGGGTTCGCTTAAGAAATTTTTACACCTTCATTGCATATACTTTCTCTCTCTCTCTCTAAATTTCTTAAGTTCTCTAAGTGCGCTAGACTATTGTGAGTATTTGTGAGAATACTAGTATTATCCGAAGTTAGTAAACTTCATAGAAAATAACATCTAGTTACTTGTCAACTAAGGTAGGAAATATCATTTCTTTCATACTCATATATAATATCATTTGCTTTCATGTTCGTAAGTGATATTATACTCATAAAGGTTGTTATTCATTCCATATTAATTTGTGGGGATAACCTGTCCGTGCGGAATGACGCATGCCTGGTGAATATCCTTTTGTATTCATTCCTTATTACTCTGTGGGAATAACCTGTATGTACGGAGTGTCGTACCTGGTGAATATCCCTTTGCATTTATTCCTTATTAATCTGTGGGTATAACATGTCCGTGCGGATTGACGCATACTTGGTGAATAACCCTTTGTATTCATTACTTATTAATCTTTTGTGGAAATAATCTGTCTACGCAGATTATCGCATGACGAGTGAAAATCCATTTGTAGTTCGTATATTCTTTTATACTCGTATAAAATATCATTTCTTTTGTACTCTTTAAGGGATATCTTTTTCTTTTTCTTTCATCTTTCTCCATTTAAGGGATATCTTGATTCTTACATTTAATGTTCCATTGTAATGTAAGACTGGGGGGCAATGTTGGGATGTGTTCACTTGGGCCCGACAGATGGATTAGGCCGTGGTCCGCATGAAGGAATTTTTATCTGTGGGGATTTATTTTGGGAAGTATGAGGACTTTAAGGAATCCAAGATTCCTAACCATATTTAAATTCCAGTTCCCAAGGAAAGAGTCAGAATTTATCCTACTTCCTTTCTTTGAGAAGATTGTGTTCTATCCAATTATAGGTAGTTACCATGATTAGGAGTCCAATTGCAGCGGGGAAGCAGGGCGTTAAAGGCGGTGTGATCATCTATAAATACATGGCTAAACCCTAAGTTTAAAGGTAATGAGTTTTTTCTCACTAAAGTGTTAAACCTCCATTGTTTACACCTTAAACGGCCTGTACTTATTCTCACACCGGAGCTATCCCCCGGTGGCGAAAGCCG
Source organism: Aralia elata (assembly GCA_034770075.1). Classification (NCBI taxonomy): domain Eukaryota; kingdom Viridiplantae; phylum Streptophyta; class Magnoliopsida; order Apiales; family Araliaceae; genus Aralia; species Aralia elata. The sequence goes on from CM068388.1 coordinate 22,461,032, forward strand.
ACAGCTTTCTGAGTGTGGTTTGTTTTTGTGCAGGATTCAGCGCGTATTTGGTAATTGGGGGCGCAGCGAAATCTTGGCGTTAACATGCATTATATGTATCGATGAGTCTTGCATCGCAATATTCCCTGTTACTAGATTTATCACCTCCCCTTTTCTTTTAATATTATGAATGTTAACTAATTTTCTCTCTTAAGTGCAATACAAGTAGTGGCATATATGTTTGAGTTTTAGTTGACATTTAAAACAAGAAAGCAAAATGAAATTTAGTTAATAAAATGATACACTTTGTTAATTATGCATAATTTTAAATGGAGTTACTCTAGACGTAAGATTTCCAAACTTTGTTAATTATGCATAACTTTTGAGCTAATATTGTGAAATTTTTGTCATTTTCCTTCGTTTTTTAGCATTATTTGCATTGTGGGAATATTCATATATTTTATTAATTATTATGGCACTCTCTTATGAGAAATTTTCCTAAACTTCATATTAATTATAGCTCCACTAAAGTATTTTTCAGCTTCAAAGAGATAGATGTAACTATGTTGTTACCAACTATTATTAAATGAAAATCACATTGAAGTTGGAGAAGATTCTCCAAAAAAATAGATTTGGTCCTAATTTTGTGTTTATTTACACCTCAAGACGTGATTTTTTTTATTTACATATATAAAATAAATTTCTTAGATATATAGTACCACTTAATTTTCTATTATTTTATTATTATTTTTTTTGAATTGTTTCAACGCATATATCTCTCCTAAACAAGATCTAAATCTTAGATCCGTCTCTGACTAAATCTCCACTCTAAATTAAATTATAGAAACCACTATAATTTGCATTCGATTGAAAGTCTTTTAAGGCAAAACTACATAGGCAAAACTAACAAATTGATCTAGCAGTTAACAAAATATAAAACATAATCTACCAGTAAACGAAAATGATACATATAACTAGCAGGAAAATATGATCAATGCATGATTTAACCATAACAATAAAAATTGAGGGAGCACGTATGTTCCATCTCATAGGGAATTCTATGAAAGAAACAGTTGAAGGTGATTATTTTTACATAATTAAGCTTTTGCTCAAATCAAGTAACTCGAGGAAACGATTTCCAAATAAATTAATAATTTTTACTTTTAAAAATTATTATCCCAAAATATTTCTCATAATTTAGCATAATTAAAAACTATATTACATACCTCGTGATCGGTTGTAGCACAATGGAGAATTTTTGCTTATTTTTGATGATGGATTTTTCTCCCTCCCGATCTTCCTCCCTATGACCCTTATTTGATATCACGTACTTTTTTGAGTGTTGGCTCAAAATACTACAAAGTGATAGAATATATAAAGTCCTCAACTCTCTGATATTTATCAGGATATTTGAAAACTTTTCTGATATATTTTATCCTGCTATTTTGTTATATCTTAATAAGGGCTAGAGTGGGGATCAAACAGGATTCTATAATTCTAGCTCCAATATAATACGAATTTCTGATTAACTCTTAAATCAATTAGAATTATATTAATTATAACTAATTCCACTAAATAGTTATAATTGCAGTCTAGAATTAAAAGAATTAAAATTTATTAATTAAATCTTTCCACTATTAGTATCTTGCAAAAATACTCCTCTACAATAATATTCATAAACGTGTGTAGGAATAAAACTGTTAACCCATTACGTTTACTGCTTATATCTTTGACTACATAATTTATAAACTTTTGATCACACATTAATTTAATAAATTAAATTAATACTTTAGTAATTTAAATTACTAAAATACTTGGCCAAGATTCTGGTGATCAACCAATAAATTATATCAAGGGGGTATTATAATTTGATTGTAGAATTCCATCTTGAAAAATACATGTTTCTAATTTCATAACATATATCACCCAACATATTGAGGTATTGATTGTATTAAAAATCTCACTCTTTAATATATTAAAGTGACATACATTATAAAATCAAGTTCATTATTCTCTCAGGATTAAGAGTAATTGCACATTAATAGTAATTGAAAAATTATTTATAATAACAGTATTTAACAAATAATTTTTCGTAACGATCCAGTTTTATGTATTTCAAAAATACACCAATACACTAGATTAAAGTCTTCACTTTACATGACTAAGACAAATCATCAAATCGAGTGTATTACAATCTACTAGAATGGTATGTCCATTTTCATCTAAGATTGAGAATGATATATTTCTTTAATTATACATAACATATAATTTATGTCTTCTTTATATGACACTCCTTCATATACATAAATTATAAAATGTATAATTATGGACAAAATTTATGACACATTTAATTATGCAAAATGAAATTAAATTTTATTATTAAAATAATAAAATAAATATCAACATTGGATTTTTCTGGGCTTAAAACCTTACAATCTCCCATTAGCCCTAAACCCAATCTACCATATGTCTAATACCTATCCCCTCAAGATGAAAATCAAAAACTTTAGAAGACAAGGTCTTCGTAAAAGGATTAGCCAAATTTTGCACAGAAGCTATCTTTGAAACTATCACATCTCCTCATTGAACTATATCTCGGATGAGGTGATATTTTCTTTCAATGTGTTTGCCTTTCTTGTGGTTCCTAGGCTCCTTTGATTGTCCAATCGCCCCATTATTATCACAAAATAGGACAATAGGAGATGATACTGAAGGTACCATTCCTATTTCTAACAAGAACTTCTTGAGCCATACAACCTCTTTTCAGCTTCGGAAGCAGCAAGTATTCAGCTTCCAGGGTGGAGTCAGATATGCAAGACTATTTAACACTCCTCCAACTAACAGCTCCACCTCTAAGAGTAAACACATAACCAGATGTTGACTTTCTAAAGTCTCTATTTGACTGAAAATCCGAATCTGTATATCCTTTCGGGACAAGATCATCACTAGAATAGACAAGCATATAATCTCTTGTTCGCCGTAGATACTTAAGTATATGCTTTACTGTTATCCAATGTTCAAGTCCAGGGTTAGACTGATATCTGCTGACCAGGCCTACTGCAAAACAAATATCTGGTCTAGTGCACGACATAACATACATAAGACTTCCCACCGCCGAAGCATTAGGGATTGTTTTCATGCGTTGTTGCTCTTGAGGTGTCTTAGGACACTGCTCCTTAGTAAGAGGAATTCCATGTCTGATAGGAAGTAGTCATTTCTTGGAATTCTGCATGGAACCTAGCCAAAATTATATCTATATATGCAGCTTGAGATAGGCCCAACATTCTATTCTTGCGATCAGGCTAAAGCTTGATCCCTAGAATGTAATTATCCTCTCCTAGGTCCTTCATTTCAAAATTACTAGACAACCAAATTTTGAGGCTAGATAATACTCCCACATCATTACCCATAAGCAAAATATCATCCACATAAAGAACTAAGAATACCACCACCCCATCTTTATTCTTCTTATACACACAAGATTCTTCTAGATTATGTTCAAAACTATAAGATTTGATTGCTTGATCAAACCTTATATTCCAAGACTTTGATGCTTGCTTAAGTCCATAAATGGACTTTTGTAACTTGCATACCATATTTTCTTGGCCTTTAACTATGAAACTATCAGGATGGTTCATATAGATTTCTTCATCAAGATATCCATTTAGAAAAGTAGTCTTGACATCCATTTGTCATATCTCGTAATCGAGATGAGCTGCAATGGATAAGAGTATTCTGATAAATTTAAGCATAACTACTGGTGCAAAGTTTCCTCATAATCGATACATTCTTTTTGAGTAAAACCTTTTGCTACCAACCTTGCTTTAAAGGTTTCCACCTTTCCATCTACCCCTATTTTTCTTTTGTAGACCCATCTTGCACCCTATAGGTTTAACCCCATTAGGTGCTTCTACAAGTTCCCATACTTTGTTTGAGTATATGGAATCCATTTCTTGTTTCATAGCCATGCGCTAGTTGGATGCATCTACATCATTAATAGCTTCATGGTAGTTAGAGAGATCCGACTCCACTTCTTCCGGAATAACATCGTAAGTTTCTCCAAGAAGTGAAAGTCTCTCAGGAGGCCTGATATTCCTCCCACTACGACAAAGCTCCGGTGTATTAGAAGAAAACGGTTGATTAGTTTGTGGAAATTCATCCAAGTCTTATGGTGGATTAATTGATTGAGTAATTGATGTACTTGACATTTCTTCTAAGACAATTTTACTACTTGGCTTGTGATCCATTATGTAGTCATTTTCCAAAAAAACTGCATTTGCGTTAACAAATACTTCTATTTCCTTTTGGATATCCTACAAACAAACATACTTCTGTTCTTGAACATAACCTATCTAATTCTGCCTTTCCTTTTCGTACATGTGCAGGTGTGCCCTGTGACACCCCAAAATAGGTCCACACAACCCATTTTGAGTGGCCAATAACATCTTACAAAATACAAATACAAATACGAATCTTCCCATTTACAACTAATAATTGTCGTGCAAAATACGACAACACACATACTGTGACTTTCAATATAAATACAACTTAAGCTCTCAATACACTTATTTCCACACTAATAATAATGTATTGAGATATTTCTATTGTCTCGGATCATCACTCCATTCCCCGGCTAGTCCCCGCTACACTCTCTTTTCCTGAGGAGAACAATGGAACAAAAATGAAAAGGGTGAGCACAAATAGCCTAGTAAAAAATATCATGACTAAAATAATAAAGAATAAAAATTATCTTTAGTCTTCAACAATAATAAATCAGAGATTTAAAGATATTATAATTGTTCAACAACAACAACTGCAGCGGAATGAACAATCCATTAGAAGAGTCAAGTAGATTATAATATCTACCATCTTCTATAAGTTCAAAGATCACCACCAATATTTTATCCCTGTAAAACCAATCAATAGTTCATGTTTATGAACACCCAAATCAACAGTTTATATTCAACAGCCTCTCTTTGCACTATGTGCCAAAGATATTTATTTGTAACATCACCGGTCACGAGGATGCCAAACGCCAGTTCATCTTTGCACTAGGGTCAAAGAGAACTTTCACCATACGCCTTTATTTGTAACACCAAAAGTCATAATTATACCAATACACAGTTTGGTCAAAATTATGTCACGCCAGTTCATCTTTGCACTACGGGCCAAAGAGAACTATCACCACAATTTAAGTATGAAGATGAGGATGATGACAATGATACAAAATAAACACAATGAGATTAAGGATAAGAAAAGATTTATAATTTAATCAGTATCGAAGATTGACCAAATTGCCAACACAATGACCAAATTGTGGAGTCAAATTCAAAAATGATATTCAAGAAATTATTTCATGATTCAACTATAACGTATAAAACGAAATAAAAAGATTCAAGTGAAAAGATATTAGATGAAGCACAAACTATTAAGGATATTCTACTAATTTTCAGGTATTTTCATCATTTAAAAATAAGGTTTTGAAAACAAACAAAGATTTCTTATCATAAATGGAGAAATATGAAAGAAACAAATATCCCTTAAAGAGTACAAAAGAAATGATATTTTATACGAGTATAAAAGAATATACGAACTGCAAATGGATTTTCACCCGTCATGCGATAATCCCCGTAGAGAGAATATTTTTACAAAAAGATTAATAAGTAATGAATACAAAGGGTTATTCAACAGGCATGCGTCAATCCGCACGGACAGGTTATACCCACAGATTAATAAGGAATAAATGCAAAGGGATATTCACCAGGTACGACACTCCGTACATACAGGTTATTCACATAGAGTAATAAGGAATGAATACAAAAGGATACTCACCAGGTATGCGTCAATCCGCACGGACAGGTTATCCCCACATATTAATACGGAATGAATAACAACCTTTATGAGTATAATATCACTTACGAACATGAAAGCAAATGATATTACATATGAGTATGAAAGAAATGACATTCCCTACCTTAGTTCACAAGTGACTGGATGTTACTCTCTATGAAGTTTACTAACTTCGGATAATACTAGTATTCTCACAATAGCCTAGCACACTTAGAGAACTCAAAAAATTTAGAGAGAGAGGAAGTATAGACAATGAAGGTGTGAAAATGTCTTAAGCGAACCCTCCCTATTTATAGAAAAATCAAGGTGAGGGCATTTTAGTCTTTTTCCTAATTTTTCTTGGTTTATTACTCTTATACCCTTGACATATTCTTTTAATATACTTTATACCATAATATATTCTTAGAATATGCTTTCACTTAGGTTTTTAACCCTAAGGTAAAATAAAAATTGAATTAACTATTTACTGACGGTAATTTACTATTGAATGACATGTGGGTCCCACGAAAAAAATAAAATCTGAAGAAATTAGTACAAGAAAAATAAATTATGGGACCAATCAATCAAATAGTTGTGGGTCCCACAGAAATATAAGATAACTTACAATAATTATTCACCATTAATATTATAGACATATAATATTGACAACTAGATCATTCCTAGGAAAAAATGGGGCCTTCCGTATTAAGGGGGCGCAATTAAATAACATTTTTCCTTGACAGAATTTCTAGACATTGTCCATAATGCTAAAATATCATATCAAATAATATGAGTTACACTGTCATGACAAATAATGAAAAGTATTATGCAGATGCTACTGTAACAATTATTGAATCAAAATACTGTGCAATAGCTACTTTATCAATTATTGAATCAATAATATAAAATACTGTGCAACACCGTGTGTGCTTGTGAAATACCGCGTACTACTGTGGAATAACGCGTTTTACTGTTCTTTTTATTACCGGGTATTTCAATAGTTGCAGGTGATAATACTGTTGACAAATATTGTCGTTTTTAGTATCCGACAATGGGGCCACTATCGTTGACAATATTGGCATTTCGGCATGTCGTATGGTACCGAATATAATATTCTCCGACAGAATGAATATTTCTCGACATACTGTTTATCAAATAATTTGCATATAACACTCTTAACTATCATTTATAACAATTAAGCACTTCACTATTTAGAAAAATAATCATAAAAAAAATAATAAACTTTTATTTCATAAAGTCGGGATCTTACAATCTCCCCTCCTTATGAAATTTCGTTCTCAAAATTGACGTACGTACCTGGCATTTCGAAAAGGTGAGGATACCCTGCTCTCATTTCAGATTCTAACTCCCAGGTTATTTCCTCAGTATCATGATTTCTCCATAAAACTTTGACTTGAGGTATAACCTTTGAGCGTAGAATCTGTTCCTTCTTATCCAAGACCTTGACAGGTATCTCTTCGTACGTCAATCTTCTGCCATCTCGCCTGGTTCTAATTCAATAACGTGGTTTAGATCTTTCACATATTTACGTAAAATGGATATGTGAAAAACATTATGAACACGAGATATGCTTTGACAGTAAGGCGAGTCTGTAGGCCACAGTTCCTACTCAATCGAGGGTTTCAAATGGATCGATAAATCGAGGGTTAAGCTTCCCTCTCTTTCCGAATCTCGTAACTCCTTTCCACGGAGAAACACACAAAAATACATGATCCCCGACATTGAATTGCTCGTCTCTTCGATGAAGATCGGCATAACTCTTTTGTCGATCTTGAGCTATTTGTATACGTTACCGGATAATTTGGATATTTTCCGTAGTCATACGTATCAACTCGGGTCCCAACAATTTTTCCTCGCCTACTTCATCCCAACATGCTGGAGATCAACACCTTCGTCCATACAACGCCTCGAAGGGAGCCATGCCTATACTTGCTTGATAACTGTTATTGTAAGAGAATTCCACCAATAGCAAGTAATTGTCCCAACTTCCTTTGAAGTCTAGTACGCAGAGTCTTAATAGATCTTCCAGGGTTTGAATAGTCCTTTCCGATTGCCTATCTGTCTGGGGATGGTATGCAGAACTGAATCGTAATTCAGTGCCCATAGCTTTTTGCAAGCTGACCCAAAATCGTGAAGTGAACTTAGGATCTCGATCAGAAACGGTTGGATACTGGCATGCTATGCAATCTGATAATCTCGCTTATATACATACTAGCAAGACGCTCAAGTGAATAGTTTTCTCGTATAGGCAAGAAATGAGCAGACTTGGTCAATCTATCTATAATGACCCAAATTGCGTCTAAGCCTTGAGAAACTTTGGGAAGACCTGTCATGAAATCCATGTTGATGTATTCCCACTTCCAGTCTGGAATCTCAAGTGGTTACAATGGACCCCTTGGTACTTGATGCCCCGCCTTGATACGTTGACAAGTTAAACATCTTGCGATAAACTCTACAATCTCTCTCTTCATATTGTTCCACCAAGAGGTATGTCAAAGATCACGATACATTTTGGTACTTCCAGGGTGGATTGCAAATGGTGTGTTGTGTGCCTCCATTATGATTTTGAATTTCAAGTCAGGGTCGTTAGGAACACACAGTCTAGAGTTGACTCGAAGTATTCTGTCTTCGTCGACTCTTGCTTCTGGAATAGCACCTTCTTGTACCTTGTTCTTCATATTCACCAACTCCGGGTCTGTAACTTGACCAGCTTTAATTTTGTCAATTAAAGCCGGTTCTACCTGTATATGTGCGATCTTCACATGGGTTCCTGGAGTCTTTAACTCTATCTCCATCCTTTGTAAATCATCCAAAATGGGCCTTTGCGATGTCAGTAAAGCACTCGTACTTGCATATGATCTTCTACTTAATACGTCAGCTACTATGTTCGCCTTTCCAAGATGGTATGATCGTAATCTTTCAACAGCTCGAGCCAACGCCGTTGTCGCATGTTGAGTTCCTTCTAGGTGAAGAAATATTTGAGACTTTTATGGTCTGTATAGATCTCCACTTTCTCTCCATACAAGTAATGTCTCCAAATCTTCAACGCGAAAACGACTGTTGCCAACTCTAGATCATGAGTAGGATAATTCCTCTCATATTCCTTGAGTTGCCAAGACGCATAGGCTATAACCTTCCCATGTTGCATGAGAACACAACCTAGTCCTTTGCTTGAAGCGTCATTGTAGATGACAAATCCTTTCGATCCTGATGGTATTACCAATACAGGTGCTGAAATGAGTCTTCTTTTGAGTTCTTGAAAACTCTTCTCGCATTCTTTGCTCCATTTGAATGTTGTGCTTTTCTGAGTCAGTTGAGTTAATGGAATGGCTATTTGAGAAAATCTTTCTACGAATCTCCGATAATAACCAGCTAGACCCAGAAAGCTTCGTACTTCAGTTACTGACTTAGGTTGTTCCCAATTTGATACTGCTTCAATCTTCGTCGGGTCAATCGAGATTCCTTGTTTAGAAACCAAGTGACCAAGGAATGCAACTTCCTCAAGCCAGAATTCACATTTCTTCAACTTAGCATATAGCTTGTTTTCACGAAGCTTTTGGAGTATTAGCCTCAAGTGTTGCTCATGATCTTCACTACTTTTAGAATATATGAGAATATCATCAATGAAGACAACCACGAAATGATCCAAATATTCCTTGAATATCCGGTTCATCATATCCATGAAAGCAGCAGGAGCATTAGTCAATCTAAAAGACATGACTTGGAATTCATAGTGCCCGTATTGAGTTCTGAAGGTAGTCTTTGGAATGTCATTAGCTTTAACTTTCAACTGATGATACCCAGAGCGAAGATCGATCTTTGAAAAGAATTGAGCACCTTGTAACTGGTCGAATAGGTCATCAATGCGAGGTAACGGGTACCTATTTTTGATGGTGACATGGTTTAACTCCTGATATGCAAAGTCTCATACTCTCGTCTTTCTTCTTTACGAATAAAACAGGAGCACCCCAAGGCGATGTACTCGGACGTATGAAACCACTGTCTAACAACTCCTGTAGTTGGACTTTTAACTCTAGAAGTTCAATAGGAGCCATTCGATATGGGGTTTTGGAAATGGGTTTTGTACCGGGTTCAAGGTCGATACAAAATTCGATTTCACGGTCTGGTGGTAGGCCAGGAAGTTCTTCGGGAAATACGTCAGGGAACTTATTAACAACAAAAATATTATTCAAATCTGACGTACTTTTGTTTAAATCCGTTACATGGGCTAAGAAAGCTTGGCATCCGTTTTTTAATAAACGAATGGCTTTGTGACTAGAAATGACGGTTATTGATTTTAATGGTTTGGTTGCTTGAATTCGCATAATAGGTTTATTAGGAATATGAAAACTAATGACCTTACGAAAGCAATCAATTTTAGCATGATGAGTAGTTAACAAATCAATTCCTAAAATCACATCAAATTCATGCATGTTCAAGGAGATAAGATCAATAGGTAATGTGAGGGTGCCAATTTGAACAAGGCAAGATTTATAGACTGTAGATATAACGAATGTTTATGCTAATGGTGTTTCAACAGATAAGTCAAAATCTATTTCTCAGGAGTTAAGTTCAGACGTTGAGCACATGTTAGTGGAATAAAAGAGTGAGTAGAACCAGTATCTAATAAGGCATAGACTTCACAAGAGTTAATAAGTAGTTTACCCGTAATAACTTCATTTGGGTTTTGCGCTTTTTGAGATGTCACGACAAAAGCTCTCCCCTGAACCACAGACTTTGGCTTGTGCATGATCGCCTTTGGTGTCATCATTGCAATTGGATTTGAATTCACTGCATGATAAAAGGAAGCTATATGGCCTTCTTTTCCACAATTGTAATACACTTAGGATGGCGATTGTGTACATTTGGACTGATGTGTCCTTCTTTCCCACACCTGAAACATCTAACTGGTGTTCGTTCTCCTCCTTTCGAAACTGGTACTTATGCTGGTGCTGATGTTGGTGTCTTTCCATAGTTGTTGTTGAATCTCCTCTTCTTAGAATTGTTGCCACTTGACTCACTCTTCCTGTTATCTGGGCCAGGATTACCACCGAAGTGGTTACCATTTCCGGTGTTGTGATTCCCTCCTCGTTGGTTATCATTATTTCAATAATTGTTGCCACCATTACGATTATTATTGTAATTTTTCTCTTTTGTTGGGTGTTGTTTCCTAGTTGTAGTATTCATCTCTCTTGCTCCACTACTTGAGCCCTATCCACAACATCTGAATATTGACAAATTTTATGAGAAACGAGATATTTACGAATTTCTGGTTTCAAAACTCGTAGAAACATTCGTGTCATCCGTTCCTCAGTGTCCACCAAATGGGATGCAAAACAAGACAGCTCGGCAAACTTGGCTTCGTACTGCGATACTGTCATGTTGTTCTATTCCAGTTTGATGAATTTCACCTCCTTCATATGGCGAATACTTTCCGAAAAAACTTCTCGTTAAATAATTCCTGGAACTCGACCCAAGACATCTCGAGTGCCGAGTGACGGGTACGTTTCACGGATTCCCACCAATGATCCGATTCTCCTCGCAACATAAAAGTGGTGAAAGGAACCTTTTGGTCATCCGTGCAATGCAGTACATCAAATATCTTTGTTAATTGTTTGAGCCACGCCTCTGCCTTGAGTGGATCTGGCTTGCCAAAAAATTCAGGTGGTCCCAATTCTTTGAACTGCTTGACAGTGGCCATTCGTACATTATCAGCGTTTCTGCCAGTATTGTAGACATGAGCTCTTCTCGTCTGGTTCACCATGTATTGCATGAAGTTCCTAAAAAATTCATCATTCATCCTGTTGTTAGCATCATGATTAGCATCATGATGTTCTGAGTTTGCACCCGTATTATTTGTAGCTTCCTGATTTTCAACCACAATTGTCTCATAGTGAATCTCTTGGTTTTTAGATGCCATTCTGAAATGTGATCACAAAACAAAGATTAGTTAAAGAAATAGACATGCAACATCTTGTCCTTATAACCAAATCAATTACTAAAAAATAAAATAGCTTAGGTAGGACACACTAGCGAAGGATTTTACTCGTCTCTCCCCTCCTAGTTTTAATTCCAGATCTCTATCAGAGATCATATCCCTAAGCTCTGATACCAACTGTGACGCCCCCAAAATAGGTCCACACAACCCATTTTGATTCGCCAATAACATCTTACAAAATACAAATACAAATACAAATCTTCCCATTTACAACTAATAATTGTCGTGCAAAATACGACAACACACATATTGTGACTTTCAATACAAATACAACTTAAGCTCTCAATACACTTATTTCCACACTAATAATAATTTATTGAGATATTTTTGTTGTCTCGGACCATCACTCCATTCCCTGGCTAGTCCCCGCTATACTCTCTTTTTCTGAGGAGAACAATGGAACAAAAAGGAAAATGGTGAGCACAAATAGCCCAGTAAGAAATATCATAACTAAGATAATGAAGAATAAAAATTATCTTTAGTCTTCAACAATAATAAATCAGAGATTTAAAGATATTATAATTGTTCAACAACAACAACTGCAGCGGAACGAACCATCCATTGGAAGAGTCAAGTAGATTATAATATCTACCATCTTCTATAAGTTAAAGGATCACCACCAATATTTTATCCCTGTAACACCAATCAATAATTCATGTTTATGAACATCCAAATCAACAGTTTATATTCAACAGCCTCTCTTTGCACTATGTGTCAAAGATATTTATTTGTAACATCACCAGTCATGATCATACCAAACGCCAGTTCATCTTTGCACTACGGTTCAAAGAGAACTTTCACCATACGCCTTTGTTTGTGTTGGGATATTTGTATGTATAACAAATATGACTCATACACGCAAGTGCACGTGATCCACAAGTAATATAGAGTAAGTTAAGTATCGATCCCACGAGGAATAGAATTGCATTTACGACTACAAACACCAATTTTATAATTATTTCAGTCTCTTTAAACAGTTGAGTACAATGATGAATTTGTCTAATGATTATTAAAGAAACAAATAGAACAAATTATGATTGTATAAATACAGATTTTATGGGTTTGGGATTATAATTTCACTTATTGCAAACTAAGATTTCCATGCTTCCTATCGTTGCTAATTGATTATTAATGAATGTTGGTCAAGAACACGAATGTAAAATATGGCCACCTCTCGATGCACCATACTCATATCACACTAAATCCACAATTGATAGAATGAATGTGAACACCCTAGATGACTAACGCACTATATCTCTATGTGAATTATAATCAAGAGGGTTGAAGTATAAGTTCTCAATTGGCCACATATGGTGCTTTGGTATATCTCTATCCTAAGCACGAAACATAACTTCACAAGGGATGAAAAAATTATAAACATATGCTAGCATAATCAGATCTCAATTTATACTTCCTTTCTCAATTCCATATAAATTATCACGGTAACTGGTGATCAAGCAATTAAACGTTTAGTATAAACTATGCTAGACATTCATTTCATAACTAACTAGCAATAATAAGGAAGCATTTCAATTTTTAGTAATACAAAAGATTCATTATAATCCCAAAAATTAAGTTTAGTTCATAATGACAATAATAGAATTCATCATACATAATTGGTTCATCATCATAATTACAGAATAGGAAAAATTAATCAAAAGCAGAAAATAATAGAACTCCCTGCTTCAGTTCCTCCGTTTCTGCAACTTCTGATGATTTTTCAAGTTGCGTTGATTCTTGATTTCTTGCTCCCAATCCTCAATTCAGCATCCATGTAGCTCCATTCTTCAGTTCCCAAGTGAATTTGATGATCAACAGAATAGTCTCAATTTTAGAACTAAGAATGCAATAAACTTTCTAATTTCGTGTAGGAGTAGCCTCCCCTTTTTCAATTAAGTTCTCAGATCATTATATTACATGCTCATTTTGTCTTCTTTTGACTTATTTTGGTTCCCCACTGATAAAGCTTCATTCCACTAATTCCTCAAAATCTGGCATTGCATGTTTTTTTTTGTAGTGCTACTTCGCTGTCTGGAACGTGTCTGCATGGCCGGCTGGCGACAGGCGCAGCTGCTCTGGAATCCTTTGCAAAATGGGCACAGCTGCGCTGAGGGCTTCAGCAGGAAAAAGGGAAGGCACAGCTGCGCCGGCCTCAAGGCCAAGCTGGGCGCAGCTGCGCGGGCAGGTTTTGGGCGCAGGGCACGGGCGCAGCTGCGCTAGCTTCCAAGTCAAAATGGGCGCAGCTGCGCCTTCTGTCAGTCTGCTGCTGCGCTGTTGTACTCAGTCTATTTCCTCAATTCTCGTACACTGTGCAAGCAATAAGAAATCAATCAGATCCCAAACATCATATGCACCATAACTCGTGTCAAATTAACCAAAACTGTGCAAAAGCCATAGAATGCAAATAGTGAAGCGATACCAAAAAGAAGAGAAAAATGCATGAAAATACACTTTGGAGCTAATAGTTAAGTAACAAATGAAGCAGAATAGTATCCAATAAGTAGGTATAAAATCTACTCATCAGTTTGTAACACCAAAAGTCAAGATTATACCAATACACAGTTTAGTCAAAATCATGTCACGCCAGTTCATCTTTGCATTACGGGCTAAAGAGAATTATCACCACAATTTAAGTATGAAGATGAGGATAATGACAATGATACAAAATAAACACAGTGAGATTAAGGATAAGAAAAGATTTATAATTTAATCAGTGTCGAAGATTGACCAAATTGCCAACACGATGACCAAATTGTGGAGTCAAATTCAAAAATGATATTCAAGAAATTATTTCATGATTGAACTATAACGTATAAAACGAAATAGACAAATTCAAGTGAAAAGATATTAGATGAAGCACAAACTATTAAGGATATTCTACTAATTTTCAGGGATTTTTACCATTTAAAAATAAGGTTTTGGAAACAAACAAAGATTTCTTATCATAAATGGAGAAATATGAAAGAAAAAGATATCCCTTAAAGAGTACAAAAGAAATGATATTTTATACGAGTATAAAAGAATATACGAACTACAAATGGATTTTCACTCGTCATGCGATAAACCCCGTAGACAGAATATTTCCACAAAAGATTAATAAGTAATGAATACAAAGGGTTATTCACCAGGCATGTGTCAATCCGCACGGACAAGTTATACTCACAGATTAATAAGGAATAAATGCAAAGGGATATTCACCATGTACGACACTCCGTACATACAGGTTATTCCTATAGTGTAATAAAGAATGAATACAAAAGGATATTCACCAGGCATACGTCAATCCGGACGGACAGGTTATCCCCACAGATTAATACGGAATGAATAACAACCTTTATGAGTATAATATCACTTACGAACATGAAAGCAAATGATATTATATATGAGTATTGTAGACACCCAAATTTTGCACTTCGTATACTAACCGTGACAGGAGGGCAAAATCGTCAAATGAACCGGCCTGTGAGAGCGAGGGATGCACAAGTGCGAACACTCGACGCCACCGCAACGATTTGCAAATCAAAACTGACGTGACAGTAGGGCCGTCCGAAATGAGCATGCCCGAATGATGTCGCACGTCTCCTAGTGATTCCCGGACTGCAAAATACAAACCTGTCAGTGAAAACCGATGTCACGACACGCGAATCGAGGTGTGGCACAGAAATCGAGAAAATCAGCCCACCCAGCCGCGGATTGATCTGCGGCCAAACGATTAAAATAATGGTAGTGCGCACGGGACTCGAAACCAGGAAACCAGCTGAGTGCGATGGGGGGTGGGCCAGCCAGCCGCAGATCAATCTGCGGCCAGGCCGCAGATCAATCTGCGGCTGCCCTAAACCAGCTTATTTCAGCTCAGTTTCTTCATTTCATCCAAGAGGTTGAGCAGATTTGAAAGGGAGGAGGTTCAGCAGCAGCAGCGGCGGAAAAAGAAAGAAAAAGAAGGAGAAAACAGCAAGCAAATAAGAGAAATCAAGAGAGAAAAGAGTGAGAAATAGTGAGAAATTGTACCCATTTTGTGAGATTACATCTCATATTTTCTACTCTATTCAATACACAAATTCATACATATTGTGGGGATTGTTTGCAAGGTGAAAAATCTTTTGTTTTAGCATTTTGTTTTACCATTTTTTGCCAAGCTTTTTGTCATCCGAATTATCTTGAATGTAGTTGTTCTTGAATATTGATGTGCATCCATGGATTGAGGGCTATTAGTGAGGGTTCCAAATGAAATGAATTCCTCCTAATGGCCCGATGATATCCATTTGGTGAATTTTAGCTCGTTGTAATGATGTATTATGCATAGTTTATTTAGATCGTCATTTTTAGGATCTTGTGGATGTGTGGCGATTTTGGATGTGAGCCTAGGAGCGCGACCCCGTGGTCCAAATTCAATGATGGACATCTTTTGATATATGTAATAAATTCGATGTACCATTCATTGTAAATATGTAATCGTCGGGCCTTAAAACGACGCCAATGCGAGGATCGTGTTTAAGGCCCCGTCATAGTGAAAATATGCGATTGTGGGCGTTCGGGGTTATTTTGATGGCTTACATGCCCATGAATAGCCCCGACGCGTGTTTATGCTTGATTTGATTTATGAGACGAAATTGTTTTCAATGCTAAACGATAAGATTTTATAAAATCAAATCAAACTAGGTTATTAGAATCACGAGGCTAAAATTGGGAATGCTAATGGATGTCGATTCCTATTTAACGAGAAGGCAAAAGAAAAAATCGTTTTCAAATATCACAAGGAATGATTTTGTCAAATAATTGACGTTTTATTAAACCGTTGTGCATAGGGTTAAAGAGATTCTAGAAGTTGCCCATCGTTTGAGTTACGAAAGCAACGTATAGATCTCGATTCCTATTTTGACAAAGGTTTAAAACTCTTGTTTTACCAAAACGACACCTAATGAAAATCTCATAGTTTTGACAATTAAAATCAAACCTTTCTTATAAAGAATCAAGCTTTCTCGTATAAATCGAAGGACATTCCGAAGCATTCTCAAATCAAAGCACGATTTTCCCTAAAAAAATCCAAATGATTCTTTCATACAAACTCACCACAACATTCACGTAGGCACACACACACACACACGCGCATATACACACTTTTCATGAATTAAAGGATAGGAAAGCATCAAGATTGCGGTAACCGTGTTTCACGGAAGTCGAGGGGTGCCTAACACCTTCCCCTCACTTAAGCAAGCCCCCGAACTCTATGAATCTCGGTTCGCAGACCAATTAATTCGGAGTCACATATGAGCCAGCGATTTATAAAAAACGAAAACTCGGATGAGTTGGTACATCCATTTCAAATATACCAACTGGCGACTCTGGTTAATTGGCTCATCATAAAAACGATCTTTTAAAACCCCGTCGACATTAATGCCGACCTTTTCCAAAAATCATTCAATAAAAAGGCCAAAATCGAAAAAGGACTAATATCGCGGGAAAGGCGAAAAACCGGCGTCGACAGCTGGCGACTCTGCTGGGGATATTAGAGGGCTTAAGCCGCATTTAAATCTTGATGCTATCCTATCCTTCAAAAATTCATGAATATGTGTGTGCATGCGATATTCTGATCATTTTTACTTTTGTTGTGTGAATGTGTGTTTTGTCCAATGAATGAATGGTTGAATGGAATGACTTTGCTTTAAAGTAATCATGTGCATACGGTGAGGACGATGAATGTGAATGTATGTGGAGAGAGTACCTCCTCCTGAGGCGAACCTGTCGGTTGCTTATTACTGGACTCGAAGGGGCTGCTCCCCGGAGATGGCTCAGGAAACGCACCACCCAAATCCGCTCCAATCGAAAGGATTCAGATGAGTAGATTGCGAAGATTTGGGGACCTTCATGCCGAAAATCCCGCGAGAGTAACCCTAGGGTAGGTCAGCCTCTGTAAACCTAACGAAAGGGAAGCTTCTTCATGCCCTTTTATCGTTCAGTCAAATAAATGAATGTCATGTAAATGGCATACAACTGTCATATCGGCATCATCATAATAAATATGTCCTATATCATGTGATTGCACCACCTACACATATAAAGAGAATACTGACATGGTTTTTTGCAGGAGGGCAATCCGTGCCACGTACCAAGGTTTTCTAAAAACTTCTAAATACTATCCTGTCATCAAACAGTGACCTTTGTTTTGCAGGGTAAAATTAGAGAACCGTGAAAGTGTGGCCTCGCGATCACAAAGAACCCGGAGTAGGGGCAAATTCGACTACCAAAAAAAAAAAAAAAAAAAAAAAAAAACCGAGTTGTAGAGCCTGTATGGAGATATGTTCGCTTGGTCCCGTGGCGACGTGATTGGATTGTCCACAGACGGTATAGGACATCGACTGCCCATCAAGGAGGGTTCCGACCAATTAAGCAAAAGTCGGGAACGTTGAAGCCTGAATGGAGGTTGAAAGTAAGGGACGAGATTATCAAGCGGTTTAAAGCAGGAATCATCACGATGTCTATTTACCCTGAATGGCTTTCCGATAGAATCCCAGTACCACAGCCTGGAGGAGAAGTAAGGGGGCCGCATCGACTATAGAAATCTGAACGATGCCCTTAAGGAGGAGATATATGACAAATTCAAGATCAAACATTTTGATTCAGTCATTTACCGGCCCAAAATGAATGGGACAGTGGGGGCTGCAAATAAAACACAAAGACGATCATGCGAAGAATGTCCGCCAATCATCGGGGATGACCGGATTTATTGTCGCTCACCCCGTTTGCCTATCGAACCTCAGTTCGCACATTTGGAGGGGCAGCCCCTTACGTATCTCCCAGGCATACGACAAGAGGGTACGATCCCAAAAATTCAAAATAAACGATTTAGTCCTCAAAAGGATCGCGCCCTGCCCGGACGAAGCTATGGGGAATTTCGCTCTAAATTAAAAGAAGCTGTCATGAAAAAAAAAAAAAAAAATCCTCTCTGGGGAGCCCTCATATTACAAGGAATGGACGGGAAGGCGTTCCCCAGCCCGTTAATTCTGACTCTGTGAAACAACTCTGTGATCTAAAAAAAAAAATCAAAAATCCCCCAAACCTTTCAACAAGTCAAAGGACTGGATCTTTTGTCAGCTCTGCGGGATACTGATGCAACCAGTACGAGGGAGATCACAAGAAAAATAACTTAACACTGGGGCATGTGTCAACTACCCAGGAAATGGTGACGTACAAATTGGCACCCATGCAACAATCCCATCAACATGCACCATCATCATCAGATGCTACCTCATGTTAATATTCAACGATACGATCATCTGGCATTTGTTAGGCATAGTTTTCCCGGGATACGATGATCCGCGTGAAAGGGGATTCTATTTGACTTGATAGGAATCAGATTAATTCTGACAAGCAACCGTGGAGCACGATCGTGAGTATGGTTAGACGAAGAAGGCTATTTAACCTTTTGATCAGGTACAAAGCCTTAATTCAAAGCAACGTTTGCGACAGAATCGACCTCATGTGACAACCTTCACTTTGCATTTGCACAAACTTTCAGTTGTGGGGTATAAAACTATGACGACGTTGATGGCAATTAACACGTGGTCAGACAGTCAATAATTATCAAGCTAAAATCAAGAAGTCAGACGATAAATGATCATCAAGCTGATGTCTCGAATCGTGGCCTGGGTTATTCGAGTAATTAAGCCCGAGGGGTGTCTATACACCTGGTGCCCTAAAGCCGTCTGGTTTGGGAGTCGCTGGCCCAACACTCGTTACATGGGTAACTCAGAGCCTAAGAAAACGAGCATTACAGTAGAGGAGGCCCGCGCAGACTCGAATCGTGGCATGGGTTACTCGAGTAATTAAGCCTAAGGGGTGTCTCTGCATCTGGTGCCCTAAAGCCGTCTGGTTTGGGAGTCACCGGCCTAACACTCGCTACATGGGTAACTCAAGCCTAAGAAAACGAATCTTGCGCAAGGTCAAGCAAAGAATAAATGGTGCAGACCACCCGCTTGTCTCGAACCGTGGCCTTTGTTACTCGAGTAAATAAACCCGAAGGGGTGTCTGTACACCTAATGCCCCAAAACCGTCTGGTTTGGGAGTCATTGGTCCAAAACTCGTTAAATGGGTAACTTTGAATAGCCTAAGAAAACGAGACAAGTGAAGTGGGCTGATAAAGAGAAAAGATAATACGAGAAAAAACTCTCGGCCTTAAACAAGAAGTCATGAAGGAGAAACCCCTACTGAATGCTGCACCGCACAGTGCATTTGTCATATGACGTCAATCCTGCTAAGGACGTTGTCGAGAATGGAGACAGAGTGCCTTTGACGAAGGAAGGTAGTTCTTTTGAATTCGACCTCACTCACGTACAGTGACCATGAATGCTTGAAGGTGTTCTTAAGATTTCATAATTCGTCAAATAGAAAATCATCAACTCACGAGGGATTGAAAAAAAAATTCATACAAAAAAAAAAAAAAAACATCCAATCTAGTACATTCACGGTTCACAACTTGCTAGATTGTGCGATCAATAGATATTCAATTTCATGTGCTTTAACTGCATTTTTGTCGAGATTATAATATCTTTGTGTTGAACTAACACTAACGGCCCGAGCCTTCAAGTTTTGGCAATTGTTAGTCATCTGATATGCAGGATCTTGCAGAGCTGTGGATAACTCAGCACGGTCAACATCGCGAGTTTTCGATAGAAATTCTTGGTAACAACACGTACCAAGGCAGGGGCAGTTAAGAATCGTGAAATGGAAGGAAGCTGAGGCTGCACAGAACTCCTCGTCATTTGGGCCTCTCCCCAATCCTGACTATCACTGCCTCGACATCCAAATGATCCCCGTGCATGAGCATATACGAGGATGATATAATGCGGGACAACAACATATCGGCCATCAGAAATGATCAAAAGGCCAAAGAGCCCAACATAGCTGTCGATCATCGCAGAGAGCAAAACAGACTGCCTCAACTCGATGAAATGAAAACGACCAAGAACAGGCAGAGTACCAAGCCAATGTTGAAGTCTAGAAACTACACTTCACGACAAGGCGTGATCCAATCAAATGTTGGCAAGCAACGACGACCGTCGAATCGTATCATTTGACTGAACAGGGGTCATTTCTATCTAAAACATATGTTGTGCACATGCCTCTGTCCATAACATATCTGCCAGATCATGCATAACATCTTTTTCATGCATGCAGGTACGATCAAAATGAAAATCTTCAGGAAAGTAAAAGCACGTCGCTTTCAACCTCACAAATGATCAGAGTGATGGCTTTTGCGGCATGGTACGTGGACGATATTGGTGGGAGATCCAGGACAAAAGCCGATCAACAATCCCATCCAAAAAAAAAAAGAAAAAAAAAAAAAAAGAAAAAAAAGAAAAAAAAGACAAAAAACAACAAACCCTGGGAAGGGCTGAGATCCACGCGAACCACAACAAAGATGGTGAGCACCCCTGGGAAGGGCTGATATCCACAAAAAGAAAAAAGACAAAAAACAACAAACCCTGGGAAGGGCTGAGATCCACGCGAACCACAACAAAGATGGTGAGCACCCCTGGGAAGGGCTGATATCCACAAAAAGAAAAAAAGACAAAAAACAACAAACCCTGGGAAGGGCTGAGATCCAAGCGAACCACAATAAGATGGTGAGCAACCCTGGGAAGGGCTGATATCCACAAAAAGAAAAAAAGACAAAAAACAACAAACCCTGGGAAGGGCTGAGATCCACGCGAACCACAACAAAGATGGTGAGCACCCCTGGGAAGGGCTGATATCCACAAAATAGAAAAAAAGATAAAAAACAACAAACCCTGGGAAGGGCTGAGATCCACGCGAACCACAACAAAGATGGTGAGCACCCCTGGGAAGGGCTGATATCCACAAAAAGAAAAAAGACAAAAAACAACAAACCCTGGGAAGGGCTGAGATCCAAGCGAACCACAATAAGATGGTGAGCAACCTTGGGAAGGGCTGATATCCACAAAAAGAAAAAAAGACAAAAAACAACAAACCCTGGGAAGGGCTGAGATCCACGCGAACCACAACAAAGATGGTGAGCACCCCTGGGAAGGGCTGATATCCACAAAATAGAAAAAAAGACAAAAAACAACAAACCCTGGGAAGGGCTGAGATCCACGCGAACCACAACAAAGATGGTGAGCACCCCTGGGAAGGGCTGATATCCACAAAATAGAAAAAAAGACAAAAAACAACAAACCCTGGGAAGGGCTGAGATCCACGCAAACCACAACAAGATGGTGAGCAACCCTGGGAAGGGCTGATATCCACAAAAAGAAAAAAAGACAAAAAACAACAAACCCTGGGAAGGGCTGAGATCCAAGCGAACCACAACAAGATGGTGAGCACCCCTGGGAAGGGCTGATATCCACAAAATAGAAAAAAAGACAAAAAACAACAAACCCTGGGAAGGGCTGAGATCCACGCGAACCACAACAAAGATGGTGAGCACCCCTGGGAAGGGCTGATATCCACAAAATAGAAAAAAAGACAAAAAACAACAAACCCTGGGAAGGGCTGAGATCCACGCGAACCACAACAAAGATGGTGAGCACCCCTGGGAAGGGCTGATATCCACAAAATAGAAAAAAAGACAAAAAACAACAAACCCTGGGAAGGGCTGAGATCCACGCGAACCACAAAAAAGATGGTGAGCACCCCTGGGAAGGGCTGATATCCACAAAAAGAAAAAAGACAAAAAACAACAAACCCTGGGAAGGGCTGAGATCCAAGCGAACCACAACAAGATGGTGAGCACCCCTGGGAAGGGCTGATATCCACAAAATAGAAAAAAAGACAAAAAACAACAAACCCTGGGAAGGGCTGAGATCCACGCGAACCACAACAAAGATGGTGAGCACCCCTGGGAATGGCTGATATCCACAAAATAGAAAAAAAGACAAAAAACAACAAACCCTGGGAAGGGCTGAGATCCAAGCGAACCACGACAAAGATGGTGAGCACCCCTGGGAAGGGCTGATATCCACAAAAAGAAAAAGACAAAAAACAACAAACCCTGGGAAGGGATGAGATCCAAACAACTAACCACCCTGGGAAGGGCTGAGATCCAGGATAACCAACCGGCGACGATAACCGGGGGTTACGAGATGGGTGACCGACGACGATACCCGGCCCCGACGAGACAATCGACTGGCGACGATAACCGGCGATTACGAGATGGATGTCCGGCGACGAAAACCGGCTCCGACAAGATAACCAACCGGCGACGATAACCGGGGGTTACGAGATGGGTGACCGGCGACGATACCCGACCCCGACCAGACAATCGACCGGCGACGATACCCGGCCCCGACCAGACAATCGACCGGCGACGATAACCGGCGATTACGAGATGGATGTCCGGCGATGAAAACCAGCTCCGACAAGATAACCAATCGGTGATGATAACCGGGGGTTACGAGATGGGTGACCGACCACGATACCCGGCCCCGACCAGACAATCGACCGGCGACGATAACCGGCGATTACGAGATGGATGTCCGGCGACGAAAACCGGCTCCGACAAGATAACCAACCGGCGACGATAACCGAGGGTTACGAGATGGGTGACCGGCGACGATACCCGGCCCCGACGAGACAATCGACCGGCGACGATAACCGGCGATTACGAGATGGATGTCCGGCGACGAAAACCGGCTCCGACAAGATAACCAACCGGCGACGATAACCGGGGGTTACGAGATGGGTGACCGGTGACGATACCCGGCCCCGACGAGACAATCGACCGGCGACAATAACCGGCGATTACGGGATGGATGTCCGGCGACGAAAACTGGCTCCGACAAACGGTGACACCTGTAGAATCGTATCAAAAGACTGTACAGGGGTCATTTTTCATTTTAAATGTTGTGTCACATGCATTGAATAAGTGATAATTATGTACGTGATCCATGCAGGTTAGGTGTCAAGGTCCTAGCCTATCAGAGTCAAAAGCAATGGTTGCCAAGAACGATGTGCGAGGACGAACTCCAAGGATGCCCTTCAAAGTTAGTCAGGAGAATAACTTCCTTTGATGACAATGGGATGGAATAAGGTGATTACGAGAGGGGTGACCGGATACGAGACCCGGCACTCACAGGACAATCGACCGGATACGAGACCCGGCGATTACGAGATGAGCGACAGATCAGGGATTGATGCATTGACACCCTTGCGAATGTGTTGCATGCCTTACATCTTGCGTTGCATCATAAGTTGTATGTGTTGCATCATGTATGCACTGTCATTCTTATGCACTGTCATTCATGCATCGTGTGTCTACTTCTTTATCATGTTCATTTCATTTAACATTTCATAAACATGATAAAGAGGGGCAGCTGTAGACACCCAAATTTTGCACTTCGTATACTAACCGTGACAGGAGGGCACAATCGTCAAATGAACCGGCCTGTGAGAGCGAGGGATGCACAAGTGCGAACACTCGACGCCACCGCAACGATTTGCAAATCAAAACCGACGTGACAGCAGGGCCGTCCGAAATGAGCATGCCCGAATGATGTCGCACGTCTCCCAGTGATTCCCGGACTGCAAAATACAAACCTGTCGGCGAAAACCGATGTCACGACACGCGAATCGAGGTGCGACACAGAAATCGAGAAAATCAGCCCACCCAGCCGCGGATTGATCTGCGGCCAAACGATTAAAATAATGGTAGTGCGCACGGGACTCGAAACCAGGAAACCAACTGAGTGCGATGGGGGGTGGGCCAGCCAGCCGCAGATCAATCTGCGGCCAGGCCGCAGATCAATCTGCGGCTGCCCTAAACCAGCTTATTTCAGCTCAGTTTCTTCATTTCATCCAAGAGGTTGAGCAGATTTGAAAGGGAGGAGGTTCAGCAGCAGCAGCGGCGGAAAAAGAAAGAAAAAGAAGGAGAAAACAGCAAGCAAATAAGAGAAATCAAGAGAGAAAAGAGTGAGAAATAGTGAGAAATTGTACCCATTTTGTGAGATTACATCTCATATTTTCTACTCTATTCAATACACAAATTCATACATATTGTGGGGATTGTTTGCAAGGTGAAAAATCTTTTGTTTTAGCATTTTGTTTTACCATTTTTTGCCAAGCTTTTTGTCATCCGAATTATCTTGAATGTAGTTGTTCTTGAATATTGATGTGCATCCATGGATTGAGGGCTATTAGTGAGGGTTCCAAATGAAATGAATTCCTCCTAATGGCCCGATGATATCCATTTGGTGAATTTTAGCTCGTTGTAATGATGTATTATGCATAGTTTATTTAGATCGTCATTTTTAGGATCTTATGGATGTGTGGCGATTTTGGATGTGAGCCTAGGAGCGCGACCCCGTGGTCCAAATCCGATGATGGACATCTTTTGATATATGTAATAAATTCGATGTACCATTCATTGTAAATATGTAATCGTCGGGCCTTAAAACGACGCCAATGCGAGGATCGTGTTTAAGGCCCCGTCATAGTGAAAATATGCGATTGTGGGCGTTCGGGGTTATTTTGATGGCTTACATGCCCATGAATAGCCCCGACGCATGTTTATGCTTGATTTGATTTATGAGACGAAATTGATTTCAAAGCTAAACGATAAGATTTTATAAAATCAAATCAAACTAGGTTATTAGAATCACGAGGCTAAAATTGGGAATGCTAATGGATGTCGATTCCTATTTAACGAGAAGGCAAAAGAAAAAATCGTTTTCAAATATCACAAGGAATGATTTTGTCAAATAATTGACTTTTTATTAAACCGTTGTTCATAGGGTTAAAGAGATTCTAGAAGTTGCCCATCGTTTGAGTTACGAAAGCAACGTATAGATCTCGATTCCTATTTTGACAAAGGTTTAAAACTCTTGTTTTACCAAAACGACACCTAATGAAAATCTCATAGTTTTGACAATTAAAATCAAACCTTTCTTATAAAGAATCAAGCTTTCTCGTATAAATCGAAGGACATTCCGAAGCATTCTCAAATCAAAGCACGATTTTCCCTAAAAAATCCAAATGATTCTTTCATACAAACTCACCACAACATTCACGTAGGCACACACACACACGCGCATATACACACTTTTCATGAATTAAAGGATAGGAAAGCATCAAGATTGCGGTAACCGTGTTTCACGGAAGTCGAGGGGTGTTGTAGACACCAAAATTTTGCACTTCGTATACTAACTTTGACAGGACGGCAAATTAGTCAAATGGACCGGCCTGCGAGAGCAAAAGATGGAAAAAGTACAGGCGTTCGACGCCACCATGACAATTTGCAACCGAAATCGACGTGACAGCAAGGCTATCCGAATTTGGCATTCCCGGAAGGTGTGGCACGCCTCCCAATGATTCCCGGACTTTTAAAAACGAACCAGTCAGCGGAAAGCAGCGTCACGGCACGAAAATCGAGGCGTATCACGAGAATTGAGAAAGTCAAGCCAGCCAGCCGCGGATTGATCTGCGGCCAAGTGGGTGCACCAGCACGGAAACCAGGAAATCAGCACTATCAGCTGAGTGCGATGGGAGGTGGGCCAGCCAGCCGCAGATGGATCTGCGGCCAGCCGCAGATTAATCTGCGGCTGGCTCTGGCCAGCCTATTTCAGCCCAGTTTCGTGCAGCATACAGGAGCAGAGCAGTTTTTGGCGGAAGAAGAAGTAAAACAGCAGCAGTTTTAGCTCGGAAATAGAGAGAAATAGCAAAAAATTATTGCAACAATTGAGAGAAAGGAGAGGAATTTCCCCTTGTTGTTGGATTATATCAATACATCTCATATTTCACTCAATATACAAGTTTCTACATAATCTTGGTATCATTTGCAAGGTGAAAATCTCCTTATTTTTGCAAATTCTATCATGTCATTTGGCTAAATTAAATTTTAGTTTTCAAGAATATTGTTGAATAATCATGGATTAAGGATTATTGGTGAGGGTTCCATTGGAACAAAATTCTTCCTAATAATCCGATGATATCTAATTGGTGAAATTTCTAGCTTGTTTATGGATATATATTAGGCGTAGTTTAATTGATTGTATTTTTAGGATGTGTTAGGCAATTTACGTTGTTATTATTGTAGTATTCATTTTGTGAGTATGTAATAATCGTGGTTGTGAGCCTAGGAAAGCGACCCCGTGGTTCAAATCCGATGATGGACGTTTTGGTGTATGTAATAGATTCAAGATGCTTGTTTTGTAACGTGTAACTGTCGGGCCTTAAAACGACGCTAAGGCGAGAATCGGGTTTAAGGCCTCGTATTAGTGGAATATGTGATTGTTGGCGTTCGGGGATATTTTGATGGCTTACATGCCCGTGAATAGCCCCGACGCTTGTTTATGTTTGATTAGATTTCGTGACACCAAAATGATTCCAAAGGATTAAACGATAAAGATCTTTCCTAAAATCAATCAAAATAGGATATTAGCATCACGAGGCTAAAAATTTGAAAATGCTAATGAATGTCGATTCCTATTAAACGAGAAGGCCAAAGAAAATCATTTTCAAACATCATCAAAAATGGCTTTTATGAATGAAATGAAATATTTTAGTAAACTTTTGTGCATAGGGTTAAAGACATCCTAGAAATTGCCCATCATTTTACGAAGGCAACGTATTGATCTCGATTCCTATTTTGACGAAGGTTTAAAATTCTTGTTTTGCCACGACGACACCTAATAAAAAACCTCATAGTTTTTGACAATGAAAATCAAACCTTTTGCATGAAAAGAAGGAGCTTTCTCGTATTAATAGAAACGACGTTCTGAAACATTATTAAATTAAAGCACAACTTTCCCTAAAAATCCAAATGATTCTTTCATACAAACTCACCACAACATTCACATAAGCACACACACACACCCACATACACCCGCACATATACACATTTCATGAATTAAAGGATAGGACAGCATCAAGATTGCGGTAACCGTATTTTACGGAAGTCGAGGGGTGCCTAACACCTTCCCCTCACTTAAGCAAGCCCCCGAACTTTATGAATCTCGATTCGCAGACCAATTAATTCGGAGTCACATATGAGCCAGCGATTTATAAAAAAAACGAAAACTCGGATGAGTTGGTACATCCATTTCAAATATACCAACTGGCGACTCTTGTTAATTGGCTCATCATAAAAACGATCTTTCAAAACCCCGTCGACCTCAATGCCGACCTTTTCCAAAAAATCATCTAAACCAAAAGGCTAAAATTGGAAAAGACAAAAAAGGACAAAGCGGATAAAACCGGCGTCGACAGCTGGCGACTCTGCTGGGGACTTAGAGGGCTTAAGCCGCGTTCGGATCTTGATGTTATCCTATCCTTTTAAATTCATAAAATGTGTGTGTATGCGATGTTTTGATTTTTTCTTTTGTTCTGTGAATATGTATTTCTTCGAATAAATGAATGATTTGAATGGAATTGCCTTACTGTTGAGTAATCATTTGCATACGGTGAGGACGATGAATGTGAATGTATGTTGAGAGAGTACCTCCTCCTGAGGCGAACCTGTCGGTTGCTTATTACTGGACTCGAAGGGGCTGCTCCCCGGAGATGGCTCAGGAAACGCACCACCCAAATCCGCTCCAATCGAAAGGGCTCAGACGAGTAGATTGCGAAGATTTGGGGACCTTCATGCCGAAAAGCCCGTGAGAGTAACCCTAGGATAGGTCAGCCTCAGATTAACCCAACGCAGGAAAAGTCTCTTCATGCCCTTTTACATTCATGCGTATAAATGTCATGGTCTCATTCATCTATACCTCCCTTTCTGTCAAAGAGTTACTAACCGCTGCGTTTTGCAGGGAATAGCTGGGGAAGCATAATAAGTCATAATGGCATTTATTATCGCAATAAGGGACTACTAACGTGCTATTTTGCAGAAAAAGATTAAAAAACCCAAAACGCAAAAGTTACAGCTTTAGCATGCATCCATATCCTTTCATTTCCCGGGACTAAACTTCGAACCGTTGTTTCGCAGGATTGCTCCTCAAACCCGTTCGCAGTCTAGGAAAGCCCAGGTCTCTACCTCTGAAATGGCTGATCTTCCCAATCATAGTTCCATCTCTCGGGAGGAGTTTGATGATTTTAAAAGGCAGATGATGGAAATGGCCACAATGCTAAAGGAACAGTTCTTAATCAGACAGGATCCGTCGAACCAGGCACCGCATAATATTCCACCACCCGGGGGTGACCAGAATCATCCTAAAAATATTACAAACCTGTGTAAGGATGACCAAACCCAACTCAAGGATGAGCCAGTCATTCCGAGGGCCGTTCCCACACTTAGCAGGACAGTGATTACCATCCCAGAAGAGGGGGACACCGACGACCTTCGGAAAAAAATGAAACACATGGAGGAGACCATCCAATCCCTAAGAGGCATTGGCTCCCTCGGTAGGGTTAATTACTCAGATCTGTGTGTCTTCCCCGGAGCCAGATATCCAGAAAAATTCAAAATCCCTGAGTTCGAAAAATACAACGGGAAGGGGGATCCCTACACCCACTTGAAAATATACATTGGAGAACTCGGGTCTTATGCCGAGGACGAGGGGTTGAGAATGCAGCTGTTCCAAAAAAGCTTAACGGGTGAGGCAAGAATTTGGTATGCCCGCCTTGACAACGCCCGAATCCACAACTGGGAAGAATTGGCCCATACATTCTTAACCCAATACAGCTTTCAGACCCAGATGACCCCTGACAGGTATCAAATGACAAAGGTTAAGAAACAACCTAGGGAATCCTTCAGGGAATATGCGCAACGATGGAGGGGCATGGCTGCACAGGTGAACCCCCCGATGAGCGAATCAGAGATGGTGATGACCTTTGTAGACATTCAGGAGGCACCGTATTATGAACGGGTCATCTCGGGGATTGGAAGACCCTTTGCTGAAATGATTAAACATGAAGAGATGGTAGATATGAGGTTGAAATCGGGTAAAATCTGGGATTTTACTGCTTTAGAAACGGCTGCCGAGCAAATACAGATGGAAACTATGGCAGCACTTCCCGGAGGGTCCAAAAGAAGAAGGAGGATGATGTATCCCTCATCCTACAGGGGTCATCCAGAAAAACAGAAAGCCATCTTCCGGTACAGGTGCAAAGGGTAGGGCCATCCCGACAGCCAAACTTCACATATCAAATGGCAGAGGGGCGAAGAAGATATGAGGCTTCGCAAAATCGAGTATTCACCCCACTCGGGGAGCCTCTCGAGCGGATTTTGGCGGTATTGATGGCCCAAAAGAAGATAATCAATTTGGCTCCCCCAAGTGATCCGAAGGGGAGGAGATTTGACCCAAGCAAACGGTGCGCCTACCACTCGGGTTCCCCGGGTCATGATACACAAGATTGTTGGACATTAAAACATATAATTCAAAACATGATCGACAATGGGGAAATTGTGGTGGAACAACCAGACTCCCCGAATGTTAAGGCAAATCCCCTGCCAAGACATGATGGAGGGGGAGTCAATATGACGGAGGCAAGTGAGGCTGGGGGGCCGCCAAGGTTGAACTATGTGCAGAAAATTGAGGAAATGATCAACGTGATACATGATCATGGGAATGCACTGGGAGCGGCCCATCAGGTTGATAGGGGTAAGTACGAATAGCACGGAGGGACCGGTCAAGTTGACGGCTCCGAGGCCCATCATCCTTGCGGCAAGGCCGCAACTCCCTATCAGTAGTCTAAAGACTGTACCCTGGAATTATGGGGGAATACCAGAGGAAGCGGCCAGTTGTGCTTCCGTGACAACAAAGGGGAACCCCTTATATCTTCCCGGGCGAGTCCTTGAGAGCCAAAGGAGAAAAAATGAAGAGGTTTCCGAGGAAAGGGCCATAGAATTTTTGAAACGGATGGATCACCCAGAAACAAGGGGGATCCAGATTTTAAATCAGGAGTCAACCCTAACATCAGTCATGGACTTGGTGTTGTCATCCAGTGAGCATTGCAAAACCCTGACGAAGGTTCTGGATGAGGCATACGTGCCCAAAGAAATCAGTAAGGAGGGTTTCGGCCAGCTGGTGGGCCACCTATTGGAAAGCGATGTAATATCCTTTACGGATGAGGACATTCCCAAGGAGGGAAGGGGACATCGGAAACCACTCCATATTGCGGTAATCTCCTCAGGATATGTCATGAATGGGGTGCTGATCGATGGGGGATCGGCATTGAATATATGCCCTCTCAGTACGCTAAAGAAAATGAACATCAGTTCCAAGCGCCTACGGGCCAGTCATGTGGTGGTCCGGGCTTTTGACGGATCCCGGAGGGATACCATTGGAGAAATAGAATTGTCGGTGGAGATAGGGCCCTGTACTTTTGACATCTCTTTCCAAGTTCTTGACATCGCGGCCAGCTACAACCTGCTGTTAGGGAGGCCATGGATACACATGGTCGGGGCAGTTCCCTCCACGCTCCACCAACAAATCAAGCTAATCATCGATGGGAATCTGGTAACAATCTCGGCCGAACGTGATGACCCTTCTCCTCCTAGGAGTGACCTGCCAGTGATCAATGTGGATGAGTCGGCAGCACCTGCCAGCTTTCAAGCACTGGAGATCAGCACTCCCCACTATAAATGCCTGGGAGCTCCAACTGTGAAACCTAGGGTCTCTCCCGAACTTACCTTTGTGGCAAAGGAAATGATAAAAATGAACTTCCAGCCTGGGCAGGGGTTAGGAAGGAGCAATCAGGGAATCACCGAGCCCATTCACCTACCACAACAGATAGGCAAAGCAGGGCTGGGATACCATGGGGGCGCAGCACCGAGACACCGTCAGGGTGCGGCTCCAATTCGACTAGCGGGCAGTCCAGTGACCAAAGTCGACAATAAGCAGGGGATCAGCGAGCCTGTGATTGGGGCAGGGAATGAAGAGTTAACCCCAGCACGTAATGAGTCGGCCCGGAGGGAAAGTTTCCTGCAGGAGGTCGCAAAGGAGTTTGAAACCAAATGCTACATCCCCGAACAATCAACAAGCAGTGGGGAGGGGACGAATATTATCGCCCCACCCGGGGCCCAACAAGTTGTGCCTGTCATCGATTGGGCAGGGCTGATCATTCCTGAAGAGAATAGGAGGGAGGACTCAGGCGACGTAGCCGTAATTATCGGGGAAGTGTCCGATGTGAAGCCCCCTTTCATCCAGCGCATTTCATCTGGCCGGACTGTCGACAACTGGACCATGAAGCCAGTAATATCCAAAAAAGGGTAAAACCCGACGTCAGGGTGGTGGACCCCAAAGGATGGGGGAATGAAGAAGTTTATTTTTGTTGTTGTTTTATTTCTGCATAATTATGTCGTTTCTTCGTGTTATTTTGAAAATGCGATCGTCGTGAAAAATGATTTATGTATGACAAGTATTTTGTTTCATGTCAGGTGTACCAATTTGAGTAATCCTTGCCTAACAAATGGTCTTGCAAATTTGAATGATGATTATGATTTTGACATTGAGCTGGATTTCGATTTAATGGGCATTGAACAAGACGAGACAGATTACGACGATGCGCCTGAAGAGATCAAAGGATGGGTCGAGGACAAACCCAAACCCAACTTGGACCAAACCGTCACTATTGATATTGGAACCCCTGACAAGCCAAAAGAACTCAAGATAGGGACGGACCTTACCCCCAGCCAAAAAGCCGAAGTGACTGAGTTGCTAAAACAATATAAGGATGTCTTTGCCTGGTCTCATGAGGATATGATCGGATTGTCCACCGACATTGTGGTACACCGATTACCCATCAAGGAGGGTTTCCGGCCTGTCAAACAAAAATTAAGAAAGTTGAAACCGGAGTGGAGCCTAAAAGTAAAGGAAGAGATCATCAAGCAGTTCAGGGCGGGAATCATTATGGTGTCCACTTACCCGGAATGGCTGTCCAATGTAGTCCCAGTGGCTAAACCTGGAGGAAAAGTAAGGGTATGTGTAGACTACAGAGATTTAAACAAGGCTAGTCTCAAGGATAACTTCCCGGTGCCCTTCATACACATCCTGGTAGATAACACAGCCCAGTACGAAATGTACTCTTTCGTGGATTGCTTCGCGGGATATCATCAGATAATGGTAGCGGAAGAAGATCGGGAAAAGACCGCATTCATCACCCCCTGGGGCACTTTCTGCTATAGGCGATTGGCTTTTGGTCTCACAAACGCGGGGGCCACGTATCAAAGAGCCATGATGGCCTTGTTCCACGATATGATGCATAAGGAGATAGAGGTCTACGTGGATGACATTATTGTAAAGTCGAGGGAAGAATCTGATCATGTAGCCCATCTCAAAAAGCTGTTCGATCGGCTCAGAAAGTATAATTTGAAACTCAATCCAGCTAAGTGTGTTTTCGGTGTGCAGTCGGGTAAGCTCTTGGGTTTCCTGGTTAGTGATCTGGGCATTGAGTTGGACCCAGCAAAGATTAAGGCCATTGTGGATATGCCGGTGCCTCACACAGAGAAGGAGATAAGAGGATTCCTCGGAAGGATAAACTTTATCAGCCGTTTTATATCCCACTTGACGACTACATGTGAGCCCATTTTCAAACTGTTAAGAAAAGGGGTTTCCCAAGAATGGAATGACCAATGTCAGAAGGCTTTTTACACCATTAAAAAGCAATTGACTGAGGCACCAGTGCTGGTACCCCCGAGGGATGGGATCCCTCTGTTTATGTATATATCGGTAAATGCCATCGCGATGGGATGTATGTTGGGACAGAAAAATGAGGCGGGTAAAGAGCAGGACATCTATTACCTCAGCAAAAGATTTAGCCAATGTGAGCAGAATTACACTCCCATCGAGAAGACCTGTTGTGCTCTGGCCTGGGCTGCAGGGAGATTACAGCATTACCTCCATGGGCATACGACGTACCTGATATCAAGAATGGATCCCCTGAAATATATTTTTGAAAGGCCCATGCTGAATTGTCGATTGTCCAGATGGCAGTTAATCTTACAACAGTTTGACATGGTGTACGTGACCCAGAAGGCCATGAAAGGGCAAGGAATTGCAGATCAGTTGGCAGAAACCCCGTCAGGAGGGATGGAGCCGTTAGAAACTTCTCTTCCGGGCAAGGATATATTTTGGGTATCGCACGAAAAACGTGATGACGAGGGACAGTTCTAGAAGCTGTATTTTGATGGTGCCATGAATGCCGAGGGGGCAGGAGCCGGTGCGGTCCTGGTCTCTATCACCGGAGAGCAGTACCCTGTGGCCACTAAATTACAGTTCAGTAATTCGAACAACACCGCTGAATACGAGGGATGTATCTTGGGACTCCGCTTGGCCCGAGACATGGGAGTGAAGAGGCTAGCGGTGTTCGGGGATTCAGAATTGGTGATCAGACAGGCAATCGGGACATACAACACTAGGGAGCTTCGGTTACTTCCATACCATCGTTGTGTTACCCAGTTGAGGCAAGAGTTCGAAGATATCGCTTTTCGACATATTCCCCGGGGACGGAATGATTTTGCAGATGCATTGGCAACCCTGGCCGCCTTAATCCATATAATCAGAAGAAAGGACATTCCACAGATTGAGATAGCCGTACAGAGTGCCCCGGCATATGAGGAGCATGTGGCAGTGTTATCAGACGAGGTGGTGTTGCCAAAGCAGCCCTAGTATCACGACATAAGGAAATATCTTAGAGATAGATCCGTTCCCGACCAGGCGAGTCGAACTGAGAGGATGAGAATTCAAAAGATGGCAATGAAATTTTACCTGAGTGGGGATTCACTTTACAAAAGGGATGCTGGGTTGGGACTGTTGCAGTGCGTGGATGAAACGCAGGCCCAAAAGATTATGAATGAAATCCATGGCGGAGTGTGTGGCCCACACATGAGTGGACCAATGCTGGCCAGGAAGATTTTGAGAACAGGGCATTATTGGTTGACCTTAAAAGCTGACTGTGATGATCATGTCAAACGATGTTACCAATGCCAGGCGCACGGTAATGTGATCCATACGCCTCCCAATGAACTGCACTGTATGACGTCCCCTTGGCCTTTCTCAATATGGGGAATGGATGTAATCGGGCCAATAGAGCCCAAAGCAAGCAACGGGCACCGATTCATTTTCGTCATGATCGATTATTTCACCAAATGGGTAGAAGCAGCCTCTTTCCCCAGAGTCACTCAGGAGGTTATCGTTGGGTTCATCAGGAATAATGTCATTTGTCGATACGGGCAACCTGAGGTTTTGGTCTCCGACAATGCTAAGAATTTGAACAACGCCCTCATGAAGGGATTGTGCGACCAGTTTAAGATCAAGCACCTCAACTCTGTTATTTACCGTCCCAAAATGAATGGGGCGGTGGAGGCTGCCAATAAGAACATCAAGAAAATCATGGCCAAAATGTCTGCTAATCATCGGGGATGGCCGGATTTGTTACCCCTCACCCTGCTGGCATACCGGACGTCAACGCGTACGTCTACAGGGGCAACCCCTTACGCTTTGGTGTATGGAATGGAGGCCGTTCTGCCAATCGAGGTTGAAATGGCATCTCTCAGAATAGTGATCGACGCTCAGATAAGTGAGGAGGATTGGATGCAAAGTCGATACGACCAATTGGCCCTAATTGACGAAAGAAGGGTGGCTGCGGTTTGGCACGGTCAATTATATCAACAAAGGATCTCTCGATCATATGACAAAAGGATGAGACCTCGGAAATTCAAAGAAAATGATTTGGTGTTGAAGAGAGTCATGCCTTGTCAAGACGAGGCCAAGGGGAAGTTCGCCCCAAACTGGGAGGGGTCGTTTGTGATTAAGAGGGTGCTATCCGGAGGAGCCCTCATATTGCAAGAAATGGATGGTGAGGTATTTCCACAACCCCTCAATTCTGACTCGGTGAAGCGGTTCTATGCTTGAATCATCAGGTCCTTTTTCCTTGAGAGCGAACTACGTAGGACCTGATCTCCCAACTTGTGGGGGTACGTAGGCAGCCATCATGGCACGGTCCGATCCCTTAAAAAATAATCCTTTCCCTAACCAAATCCAATTTTCGATAGCCAGATAAAACCCTCCTACACCCTCAAAACCTTCCCGAAACCAACTGCCTAACCAGCTTCATCCCAAAGGACATAACCCTGATCCAACCAAACAGTTATCCGAAAATCTGAGATTCAATCCGATGAAATCAAAAGGCGTGCGGCCATATCTGTCAAATCTCCATCAAGACTTGAGAAGAGAAAGAAGGCAAAATGTCAAAATCAGGGTCAGCTGGATAAAATGGGGATCCAATGAAAGGCAATGATACGACAAAAGGGGAAAATGGCTAAAATTTAAATGCATGTCTATATATATAAGTCATTTTATTACAAGATTGCTTTTCGATAACTGATGGAACTAACATAGTCTATGCAGGAAATAAAATAATCTACAAATCTGAAACTAGCTGAGCAGGATGGTCAATGTGGTGGATAAATCTGAAGCATCAGCATCTCCTGCAATCTGCTGCCCCAGCATATCAATACGATCCAGTAAAGCAGTGGCTCGGCTGACCGTCCCAAAATGAGCATCTACAACTGCCCCGGTCTGAAGTACAATGGCCTCTCTGTCAGCAATGACAGCGTCTCTAGCCCGAATAGCATCATCTCTCTCGACAAAAGCAGCATCCCTCTCAGCCTCAGCAGTAATCAAGGCCAGACGGAGTCGAGTATCCTCAATAACCCGACTTGGGGCAGAGTCGACAGAGACGGAATGGTATGTAGTATCATTTGGAGAAATCATCCCCAAGTCATCAAGGCCCCCAGACTGACTCAAACCAGCTGGATCCAAATCTCCGCGTAGCCACTGCACATAAGCAAATGTCTGGAGGTGGCAACCCTCACTATGTTCGGCGGAGATCCTGCGAGACCAAAGATCATATACCCGCAATAGTTCCCTCTCTGTCTGGGATGATATAAGGAATCGGTAGGTCGCTACTCCCGTGAAGGGGTGAAAGTCCTGTGTCTGATCAAACTGCCCTGTAACAGCCAGGGGATGATAAGTGGTCACGCCCCTCAAGCCAGCAATGGGAATGAAGTCCAGGCCAGGCACATGAGTCAAGAAGCTCATAAAGGAGCAATAGCCCGAATAGACCAATAGATGAAAGGGATCCTCAATGACAGACAAAAATGATGTCCAGGAGGCCACATCAGTACAGCTCACGGGACGAAACGAGAACTGCGCGATTATGTCATGGCTAAAGCAGAACCCTTGGCGACGGAAGTGGCCGATGGGACTAAGATGACTCATGAACCACACATACAACAAAGTCGAGCTCCCTCGGAATACTCTGCCTCGGAAGGACTGACAGTATGATGCTGACATGTAAGTATCCGCCAATATCATGGGAAGAATGGTGTGATCCTCCTGAAGGGCCCTAACGGCCGCCACCACCCGCATGTCCAAGTGATCGGGTCCTGCGGGCAAGTACAAAACTGAGACGACACAGGCCATCAGAACGTCTACTCTCAAGGAACCCCAGCGCTCCTCGGACACGGAAAAATCACCGAAGAAAAGACGAAAGCTGTCGGGTGAACCAAATCGGTCGATCAAGAACTGAAGGGGAACCATATGGTCTGATATGATCACCGGTAACAAGACAGCCCTCCGCAAACCGGTGAAAGTCAAGAAATGACGGCGCATGGAACCAAGTGTAACCCTAGCACAGGGGCCATCTAACGGCAAGCCGGTGAAGCGAGCATACTCCTCAAGGGTGGGGGTCAGCTCTACTGTCCCTAACCTAAATACCTGACGGGCAGGGGCCCAATATCTCAAAATACCATCCACGAAGCCCGCTGGCACCTGAAAGGTTAATAAGGACCGAGAGTGTCCCAAAAGACCATCTGCGATGACCCTGTCGGCCGACGATAAACTGTCTAACCAACGGAGGAGGCTGCCAACCAACCCTGTAGGAGGAATGGAATCCAAGCATACCACGACATCTGAGGACGTCATCTGTGAAAAAATAGTATCAAAAGGACTGTACAGGGGTCATTTTCTATCCATGAATAAAAAGCATGCATCGTATAGACAATAATAAAGCAAATGAATTTCATGGAGATAAAAGATAAAGAACTGTGCATAAATAAATAAATGAGTTCAGTACATAGTGCATGAAATGAAAAATAAATCTAAACAGGTACGGGTACAAAAGCCCTATCCTATCCTGATCTAGATAAAGTCAATCTCATCGATGAAATCGGGCTCCTCGAACTGATCCCCCCGGGTCGTCGAAGTCGAGGGCCCAAAGTTCATGTCGGGGATGTATGGCCGAGCGGTGGCATCAGATGAGCTCGGGCCTGCATCATAGCCCGCACCGTCAGGATCGTAGGCGTAAGCCTCCTCCGGGGTCCGGCCTAACACCCGAAGAAATAGCGACAACTGCTCCACCTGGCGGGTCAAAGTGTCTATCTGCTTAGTGTGGGTGGGACTCCAAACGCAGGCTGCCCAGTCAGTCATCATCACCGAGCCGGGGACCATGTCCCCGAGGAAGAAGGTAGCCCGGGTCTGGGGACCTATGGTACGAGGTACCCACCAAGTCCTGAAAGCCTCGCTCGTACTGGGGCCTGTGGAAAGCATCCGACCGTCCTCCCCAGCGAGCATGATCTCTGAGGGCTGAGAATCCAGCGGCCAGAAAGTAGTGAAAGAAAGGGAATGCGGGATGCGGATCTCTCCAGTAACGCATCTGAATGCGCGCTCTCCCAGATACATCACCCAACCTCCAACACTCTGCAAAGTGAGGCGACGGGTGGAAAGCTCGAACTCCGGGCCGGAAGGACGCCCGTCAGCAAACCCCACAGTCAGATGCTCGGAGAGGTAGGGAATCCAGACGACGTCGGCAGCCGTGATCAACTCCAGTTGAATACGACAATGTGCAAAGCTGCCCGACACGGGGACCTCCTCCAAAGTGCTGTGATGCCACCGTCGACCCCGGGGATAAGTGTCCGGGCCCAGAGTAGTGATAGGCCTCAGACATGGAAGACGCTCGTAAGCCCGGAACTGTGAATAGAAACAAGACAAGGCATGAGTCACTATCAAATACAGAAAAGAGATGAAATGAAAAGAAATACAGTAAGAGAAAGGAGGAGAAGACTCACCAGCAGAAAGTGGTAGAAACCGAGCCAGGCATCGGTCTGTCCCTCTGAGCGTAGACGCAGACCGTGGAGGAAATAAGCGAAAGTGAACGACCCCCAGTCGTAGTCACCAATCCGGTCTACATCTCGAACAGCCCCTACGACGCTGAAATGGATGGTAGATGAGTTGTTCCCTAGGAAACAACCCCTCATGATAGTCAGGAACAAGCGTCGTAGTAGGATGTCACGAGTGCCCTGATCCGCTGGGATAGGCTGTGCGTATAAACCTCCGACAGCATCGACAGCTAACGCTCCAGACCGGATACTGCGGGCCTTGAAGACCCGGTCATCGGATGCAAAGCCCAAAAGAGCGCGGACCTCTGCTGGAGTAATATCGAGGTCCAGAGGGACACGGGACACGGTGAACTCGATCCCCGTGATATACCGCCAATCCCAAGGGGTCAGCACAACCTCACAGTCCAGAAGATGAAGGGACTGGGTCTGATGAAACCACCTCTCGGACAAAGCCCGCATGTAGCCCCAGGGGCACTGGCGGGGAATGATGGTGAAGAAGTGGCGAAAACCCCAAGAGTCCACCACCGCGCGGTAATCATCGTGCAAGGCCGCGTAAAGGGAGTAAATGTTGAACCAGTTACCCCTCGGCTGGGTAAACTCGGGCACCTGTGAAAATCACAAATGGGTCAGTCCAGATAGAACGGAAATTGAGAAATCGAGAACAAATGAAAAGCCGAATCGAGTATACCTCATTAGCAACAAGAGATGCCGAGGGGTGACGACTGAGATCCCGACCCAATAGATCGGGTATCTGGACAGAAGCGCCGGATAAGGCGCGATGAGAGGGGGGAGCTGATGTGCTGGAAGACGGCTCCTCCACCGCAACCTCCGGAGGAACAACCTCCTCAACGTCCGGGTGATCAGGACGGATGACAGACTCCGCCAAACGACGAGCCTGACGGGTACGAGGAGGAATAGGGGCAGGTGCAGCCCTACGACGTCGAACAACCGAAGTCCGAGAGGCGGAAGAGCTACTGGGCGCATCACGATCCATAGCTGGAATAGAACGGGCGAGAAAGAAGGTAAGTTCCCTTTTAAAATTATGTAATGAACATTCTAAATTTCTAGCCTCGTCATATAATTAATGCAACATAATGCATGGTTATGGTAAAAAAAAAATAAAAAAAAAATGGGCAGAGTTCCGTTTGTAAAATGGACATCCCATGCATATCCAAGCATGTTTTTCAAAGAACTCAGGCCACAACAGATCATATTTGCATTCATATGTGTAAATAAAGCATGTAAAATGCCATAAATGCATGATTTTCTTTCAAAAAGGAGCAAAACATATACGTGGGACCGCCTCATGAACATAAAATAGGACCCACACAGTTAATACATATCATGTATATATGATAGTACATTACATAGCGTTGTAAAGCATACATTTTATCTCTAAACATGCAAATAGTCAAATGTATAGCAAAACATTGACGAGATTGAAAAGTGACCGGTCAAAGTGTTACCTGTAGCGTGTAGATCAATCCTACCGGAACAGTTTTTGCAGGAAAGTTGAAAAATCGACAAAAAGCCCTTGCGAACAAGCAAAAATCGCGAGAAATATGTGTGAGTTGGAAGTTGAAAGTGACAGATCTGGAAGCGGCAAACCGCTTATACATCCCGATCTTGGCCGCAGATGTATCTGCGGCTGGCCGCAGATCAATCTGCGGCTGCCCGCAGATCCATCCGCGGCTGGCCCTGGTGGGTCCCACCTTGCTCCCTTGCAGTCAATTGACGTGTTGAGTGAAAGAAGATCACGCGATGGGTGACCGGCGACGATACCCGGCCCCGACGAGACGATCGACCGGCGACGATAACCGGCGATCACGAGATGGATGTCCGGCGACGAAAACCGGCTCCGACAAGATAACCAACCGGCGACGATAACCGGGGGTTACGAGATGGGTGACCAGCGACGATACCCGGCCCCGACGAGACGATCGACCGGCGACGATAACCGGCGATCACGAGATGGATGTCCGGCGACGAAAACCGGCTCCGACAAGATAACCAACCGGCGACGATAACCGGGGGTTACGAGATGGGTGACCGGCGACGATACCCGGCCCCGACGAGACGATCGACCGGCGACGATAACCGGCGATCACGAGATGGATGTCCGGCGACGAAAACCGGCTCCGAGAAGATAACCAACCGGCGACGATAACCGGGGGTTACGAGATGGGTGACCGGCGACGATACCCGGCCCCGACGAGACGATCGACCGGTGACGATAACCGGCGATCACGAGATGGATGTCCGGCGACGAAAACCGGCTCCGACAAGATAACCAACCGGCGACGATAACCGGGGGTTACGAGATGGGTGACCGGCGACGATACCCGGCCCCGACGAGACGATCGACCGGCGACGATAACCGGCGATCACGAGATGGATGTCCGGCGGATGTCCGGCGACGAAAACCGGCTCTGACAAGATAACCAACCGGCGACGATAACCGGGGGTTACGAGATGGGTGACCGGCGACGATACTCGGCCCCGACAAGACGATCGACCGGCGACGATAACCGGCGATCACGAGATGGATGTTCGGCGACGAAAACCGGCTCCGACAAGATAACCAACCGGCGACGATAACCGGGGGTTACGAGATGGGTGACCGGCGACGATACCCGGCCCCGACGAGACGATCGACCGGCGACGATAACCGGCGATCACGAGATGGATGTCCGGCGACGAAAACCGGCTCCGACAAGATAACCAACCGGCGACGATAACCGGGGGTTACGAGATGGGTGACCGGCGACGATACCCGGCCCCGAACGAGATGATAGATTGGAAGAGTGAACCTAACGACCAACAAATACGGTCAGAGGGTTGATGCATTGACACTCTTTCGAATGTTTGCATGCGCTACATCTTGTGTTGTACCATAAACTACATGTGTTGCATCGTGTGTGTATTATCGTATCTGTGCAGTGTCATTCAGACATCGGGTGTCTGTTTCTTTATCCTGTTCATTTCATTTAACATTTCATAAACATGATAAAGAGGGGCAGCTGTAGACACCCAAATTTTCCACTTCGTATACTAACTTTGACAGGACGGCAAATTCGTCAAATGGACCGGCCTGCGAGAGCAAAAGATGGAAAAAGTACAGGCGTTCGACGCCACCATGACAATTTGCAACCGAAATCGACGTGACAGCAAGGCTATCCGAATTTGGCATTCCCGGAAGGTGTGGCACGCCTCCCAATGATTCCCGGACTTTAAAAAATGAACCAGTCAGCGGAAAGCAGCGTCACGGCACGAAAATCGAGGCGTATCACGAGAATTGAGAAAGTCAAGCCAGCCAGCCGCGGATTGATCTGCGGCCAAGTGGGTGCGCCAGCACGGAAACCAGGAAATCAGCACTATCAGCTGAGTGCGATGGGAGGTGGGCCAGCCAGCCGCAGATGGATCTGCGGCCAGCCGCAGATCAATCTGCGGCTGGCTCTGGCCAGCCTATTTCAGCCCAGTTTCGTGCAGCATACAGGAGCAGAGCAGTTTTTGGCGGAAGAAGAAGAAAAACAGCAGCAGTTTTAGCTCGGAAATAGAGAGAAATAGCAAAAAATTATTGCAACAATTGAGAGAAAGGAGAGGAATTTCCCCTTGTTGTTGGATTATATCAATACATCTCATATTTCACTCAATATACAAGTTTCTACATAATCTTAGTATCATTTGCAAGGTGAAAATCTCCTTATTTTTGCAAATTCTATCATGTCATTTGGCTAAATTAAATTTTAGTTTTCAAGAATATTGTTGAACAATCATGGATTAAGGATTATTGGTGAGGGTTCCATTGGAACAAAATTCTTCCTAATAATCCGATGATATCTAATTGGTGAAATTTCTAGCTTGTTTATGGATATATATTAGGCGTAGTTTAATTGATTGTATTTTTAGGATGTGGTAGGCAATCTACGTTGTTATTATTGTAGTATTCATTTTGTGAGTATGTAATAATCGTGGTTGTGAGCCTAGGAAAGCGACCCCGTGGTTCAAATCCGATGATGGACGTTTTGGTGTATGTAATAGATTCAAGATGCTTGTTTTGTAACGTGTAACTGTCGGGCCTTAAAACGACGCTAAGGCGAGAATCGGGTTTAAGGCCTCGTATTAGTGGAATATGTGATTGTTGGCGTTCGGGGATATTTTGATGGCTTACATGCCCGTGAATAGCCCCGACGCGTGTTTATG
This sequence comes from Aralia elata, assembly GCA_034770075.1. Lineage (NCBI taxonomy): Eukaryota > Viridiplantae > Streptophyta > Magnoliopsida > Apiales > Araliaceae > Aralia > Aralia elata. The sequence goes on from CM068388.1 coordinate 22,504,135, forward strand.
TTTGATTAGATTTCGTGACACCAAAATGATTCCAAAGGATTAAACGATAAAGATCTTTCCTAAAATCAATCAAAATAGGATATTAGCATCACGAGGCTAAAAATTTGAAAATGCTAATGAATGTCGATTCTTATTAAACGAGAAGGCCAAAGAAAATCATTTTCAAACATCATCAAAAATGGCTTTTATGAATGAAATGAAATATTTTAGTAAACTTTTGTGCATAGGGTTAAAGACATCCTAGAAATTGCCCATCATTTTACGAAGGCAACGTATAGATCTCGATTCCTATTTTGACGAAGGTTTAAAATTCTTGTTTTGCCACGACGACACCTAATAAAAAACCTCATAGTTTTTGACAATGAAAATCAAACCTTTTGCATGAAAAGAGGGAGCTTTCTCGTATTAATAGAAACGACGTTCTGAAACATTATTAAATTAAAGCACAACTTTCCCTAAAAATCCAAATGATTCTTTCATACAAACTCACCACAACATTCACATAAGCACACACACACACCCACATACACCCGCACATATACACATTTCATGAATTAAAGGATAGGACAGCATCAAGATTGCGGTAACCGTATTTCACGGAAGTCGAGGGGTGCCTAACACCTTCCCCTCACTTAAGCAAGCCCCCGAACTTTATGAATCTCGATTCGCAGACCAATTAATTCGGAGTCACATATGAGCCAGCGATTTATAAAAAAAACGAAAACTCGGATGAGTTGGTACATCCATTTCAAATATACCAACTGGCGACTCTGGTTAATTGGCTCATCATAAAAACGATCTTTCAAAACCCCGTCGACCTCAATGCCGACCTTTTCCAAAAAATCATCTAAACCAAAAGGCTAAAATTGGAAAAGACAAAAAAGGACAAAGCGGATAAAACCGGCGTCGACAGGTGCCTAACACCTTCCCCTCACTTAAGCAAGCCCCCGAACTCTATGAATCTCGGTTCGCAGACCAATTAATTCGGAGTCACATATGAGCCAGCGATTTATAAAAAACAAAAACTCGGATGAGTTGGTACATCCATTTCAAATATACCAACTGGCGACTCTGGTTAATTGGCTCATCATAAAAACGATCTTTTAAAACCCCGTCAACATTAATGCCGACCTTTTCCAAAAATCATTCAATCAAAAGGCCAAAATCGAAAAAGGACTAATATCGCGGGAAAGGCGAAAAACCGGCGTCGATAAGTATGAAAGAAATGATATTCCCTAACTTCGTTAATAAGAGACTGGATGTTACTTTCTATGAAGTTTACTAACTTCAGATAATACTAGTATTCTCACAAATACTCACAATAGCTTAGCACACTTAGAGATCTCAAGAAATTTAGAGAGAGAGGAAGTATAGGCAATGAAGGTGTGAAAATTTCTTAAGCGAACCCTCCCTATTTATAGAAAAATCAAGGTGAGGGCATTTTAGTCTTTTTCCTAATTTTTCTTGGTTTATTACTCTTATACCCTTGGCATATTCTTTTAATATACTTTATACTATAGTATATTCTTAGAATATGCTTTCACTTAGGTTTTTAACCCTAAGGTAAAATAAAAACTGAATTAACTATTTACTGACGGTAATTTACTATTGAATGACATGTGGGTCCCACGAAAAAAAATAAAATTTGAAGAAATTAGTATAAGAAAAATAAATTATGGGTCCCACCGATCAAATAGTTGTGGGTCCCATAGAAATATAAGATAACTTACAATAATTATTCACTATTAATATTATAGACTTATAATATTGACAACCAGATCATTCCCAGGAAAAAGGGGTCTTCTATATAAAGGGCGCGCAATTAAATAACCTTTTTTCTTGACAAAATTTCTAGACATTGTCAATAATGCTAAGATATCATATCAAATAATATGAGTTACAGTGTCATGACAAATAATAAAAAGTATTATGCAGATGCTACTGTAACAATTATTGAATCAAAATACTGTGCAATAGCTACTTTATCAATTATTGAATCAATAATATAAAATACTGTGCAACACCGTGTACTTGTGAAATACCGCGTACTACTGTGGAATAACGCGTTTAACTGTTATTTTTATTACCGGGTATTTCAACAGTTGCAGGTGATAATACTGTTGACAAATACTGTCGTTTTTAGTATCCGATAATGGGGCCCACTATCATTGACAATATTGTCATTTCGGCGCCGTCGTACGGTATCGAATATAATATTCTCCAACAGAAAGAATATTTTTCGACAAAAGGAATATTCCTCGACATACTGTTTATCAGATAATTTGTATATAACACCCTTAACTATCATTTATAACAATTAAGCACTTCACTATTTAGAAAAATAATCATAAAGAAAATAATAAACTTTTATTTCATAAAGTCGGGATCTTACATGCCCTATATATGATTATGGCACAATTCTCTAGGAGTTAAAGTAACAGACTTTAATGGTACAAGATTTAATAAGTACATTGTCGTTTCTAGTGCATAACCCCACAAGGAAATAGGAAGAGTAGAAAAACTCATCATAGACCTTACCATATGCAAAAGAGTCCTGTTTCTTCTTTCTGCCACACCATTTTGTTGGGGTATACCCGGTGCAGTCAATTCAGATATAATTTCTTTATCATATAAGTAATCTTTGAATTCTCCAAGGAGGTATTCACCTCCTCGATCTGATCGAAAGACCTTTATGTCTTTACTAGATTGCCTTTCTACTTCTGCCTGAAATTCTTTGAATTTTTCAAATGCTTCAGACTTTCGATGCATAAGGTACACATAACCAAATCTTGAGTAATCATCAGTAAAAGTGATGAAATACTCAAACCTTTCTCGTGCTCGGATATTCATAGGACCACATACATCTGTATGAATTAATTCTAACTTATCATTGGCTCTATGTTTCTTTGCCTTAAAAGCCCCTTTGGTCATTTTTTCTTCTATACAGGATTCGCAAACTGGAAGATTTTTAACGTCTAAGGAGCTTAGAGGACCATCTTTAACCAGTCTTTGGATCCTATTTAGATTAATATGACCCAATCGTAGATGCTAGAGATAAGTTTGATTAACTGAAGAAATTTTTCTTTTTAATGGTATATGTTGACTACATTCAGTTTGCATTAATGAATAATAATTAGGAGTAAGAATATATAAATTATCTACCAATAAACCAGAATAAATGAAATTTTCATTCTTGCGAATAACAACCTTGGAATTAAAATTAACTGAATATCCATGTTTAAACAAGCAAGAAACTGAAATTAAATTTCTACGAATGTCTGGAACATAAAGACAATCTACTAATTCTAAAGTCCTATCATTAATAAAATTAAGATGCACAACTCCCACTGCAATAACTACTACTTTTGCGCTAGAACCAAGGTGTAGATAAATCTCGCCTTCATTCAATTTTCTGGTGTACTGAGACCCCTGTAAAAAATTACAGATATGATTAGTGGTTCCCAAATCTACATACCAGGATTTAGTATAACGGCCCATAAAACATGTTTCATGAACGAAAGATTGATATTTACCTATCTTGCCAAACTGATCAATTAGAAAATCAATCATACCTTGATTTTTGATCTTGGCTAGGTAAGTAGAACAATTTCTTTTCCAGTGACCTTTCTTTCTACAGTGGAAACATTTTTTCTTGAGGTTTTGCTTTTTCCCCTTTTTTCAATCCCTCCAGATGGAGGTAGGTTTTCATTTGCAGCTTTCTTACCGTTATTCTTTTTCCGGTTCTTGCCCTTAAGCTTTCCCTTAAAAGTACCAATTTTTGCAATATGAATGCTTCCTTTTGCACGATGAATACCCTCTGCTGCTTGGAGTTCCTTCATCAGTTCAGGTAAAGATAAAGACATTTTGTTCATAGGTAATTAAGTTTGAACTGATTGAAGGAATCAGGCAAGGTCTCTAGGAACATGTCAACCTGGGTTTCCCCATCAACTGTTGCTCCCAGGATTTCCAGTTCGTTTAAGTAAGAAATAATTTTTAAACGATGATCTCGAACTGAAGATCCCTCGGACATCTTGGAATTCATGAGTGTTTTCATCACAGTCTGTCGTGCAGCACGACTCTGGTCAGCAAACATTTCATGAAGGCTATCCAAAATCTCTTTAGCAGTGGTAGTAGACTGATATTGGTGTTGTAATATATTTGACAAAGATGCCAATATATAGCAACGAGTCATGTCATCTGCCTTTTGCCACTTCTTATGGTTATTCTTTTGTGCAACATTAGCATTTTCTGGAAAAACTGGGCAAGGTTCAGTCAGCACAAACTTGTAGTCCTCAGTAGTCAACACAATGTCAAGATTTCTTTTCCAGTCCACATAATTTGGTCCAGTTAACTTATTTTAGTTAAGGATAACATCAAGGGGATTAAAAGACGACATGGTGATCTGTACAATTATACAATATGTATAAATTAAATGGTTATTCAATAAAAATAAACTTTTGCATATAATATGAAAGTGTAATCCTCAAACACAAACATAAAATAAACATGACAACTTAATTTCAAATAATTCTCTTTTCGAAGGGAAAAATAAGAATAATTTGAAATTACTATTATTTTTATATCTTGACATCTCATGAAATAAAAATAATTCACCATTTTGTTCAACCTAAAACAATAATAATAAGTATCACTCCGATGGGGAGAAATATTATTTATGTTTTGTCAAGTGTATACCATCCATTTAAATTTTCTTTAAAATTTTAATACAAATATTTCGATGGGAAATAATTCATAATAAAATTTTAAATAAATTTATCACCAAGAAATCCATATCTAATATAACTAGATTCATGTATCTTCCAAAGGGAACTCACAAAATTTGAGATTAGGTACATGTATCAATATAATGGACCAATGATGGAAGTCGTAAGACATACAATTCTTTCTCCCACTTGAATTTTTATTTATATAAAAATGAGGATTTTTATTTATTTAAAAATATATAATTATATTAATTTCCCATATTAATAAATATAAACATGTATACTAAGATACGTGCATATTCACATTTAACAATTACAACATTATGAAAATTCAACAATTAAACATTATAATTGTTAATAAAATCTTTTGACAGATTAAATCATATACATACTATGTAAAAATAGTTTCATAGAGCAGGAGGAATCTCATATTCTGGGCCTATCCAATTTAGTTTTACAGCAAAGGAGTTATCCAGTACATGCAATTACCGAAAACTATAGTACATGAAAACCTTATTAACAAAACCAGGTATCTTTCACTTAGATAAGAGAAACACCATTAATCACTTATCGATCTGACGAGTAATTAAATAATCTTGGGTTTAGAATTAAATGCATTAATTGATCATAATTGTAAAAATGGAATATAGTTTCTCAAACCGCCACTCATAATGAAAGATAAATAATTAAAGATACATATAATATTCAATTCAAATGCATGTTACGTAAGTACCATTTTTATTGATAATACAAAAGTAGCATCATCTATTCATAATTCAGGTTACTAATTCATCAAAAGGAATTAATACAATGATCATATACGTTAACATATTCCTACTAAACAAATCTAAATCATGAAATTCAAAGAGCAATACAGGAAAAAAATATACATCCATACATCTGTCGACTATAATTCAAACTAAATAATATAATCATGATTTATGAAAATTATGAGTTAGCTCTGATGCCAATTGTAGGAAACGATTTCCAAATAAATTAATAATTTTTACTTTTAAAAATTATTATCCCAAAATCTTTCTCATAATTTAGCATAATCAAAAACTATATTACATACCTCGTGCTCGGTTGTAGCACAATGGAGAATTTTTGCTTATTTTTTATGATGGATTTTTCTTCCTCTTGATCTTCCTCCCTAAGGCCCTTATTTGATATCACGTACTTTTCCAAGTGTGAGCTCAAAATACTACAAAGTGATAGAATATGTTAGGAATCATGATTTGAATTTGATGTTGTGCTCTTAAATGAATATATGTATCAGTAGCTGAATGTTGTACAGTCCTTAATGAAATATATGTACAAGGACTTAGAAGATCAAAGAATGATAGGATGATCTTATTGAATATCTGTATTGGCCAAGCAAATTGTAAAGTCCTTTATTGAAGGAGATGTACAAAGGACTTAGAATAGAAAAGATCAAAATTGTTAGGCTGATCTTGTGTGATGTTCGTAGAGTACTGTCTTGCTCCAAGAGAAAAGGTCGTAGAACTTTATCGTCAGGACGTAGAGCTTCCTCGACAGGACGTAGAGATGTCTCGTCAGGACGCAGAGCTTCCTCGGCAGGACGTAGAGATGTCTCGTCAGTACGCAGAGTTTCCTCGGCAGGACGTAGAGCTGTCTCGTCAGGACGCAGAGCTTCCTCGGCAGAACGTAGAGACTTCCTCATCCAAGTCACAGAACTTCAGGACGTAGAGCCTTCTCTAGCAAACGAAGAATAGTCCATGCCAATACTCAAAGTCAAAATTGCATCCCTAAAGAGGAACATAAAGACAAGGCATTGATGCTACCTCAGAATGATCAGAATGAAATATGAAGATCACAGTGTTTATCAGCAAGCATCAAAACGACTACAGAAGTTGTAACTCTACAAAACACACTGACGACACTACGTCTAAGCAAGAACGTAGAATCAGAAGTCAGACAAGCAACTCAGATCTGAGAATGAATATTCTAAGGTTGCCCATAACGAATAAACAGTAGAATGACCTGCCCAAGACAGTTGCTGATTATTAAACAAAGAGTGGGAAGCAAACAGCCACATATCTGCAGACAGTCAGAGCATTATCCCTACCACTGTCTTGAGACAGGCTAATGGAAGCTGACTCACCCCACTACTACAGTCAACAAGGAATAAAATATTCCTAAGTTCAGCAACATATCTCAACAGAAAGAATGGATGCAACGGTCACTTTTCAAACGGGAAAGTTTCCTAGGAGCATCTACATAAGGCAGAAGAAATGAAGATTCAGATTAAGCAAGAACAACGAAAAGAAGACAACATCTAAAATATCATTCTATAATCCAAAGGGATACATCTTGCTTCGCTGCTGAGTTTATCAAGTCATATGCTTCAAGCAACTCAGTAGCAACAAAACAAATCACTCTCTATCAAGTGAAAGGGTCAACAGGTGACCAACCTAAGTCAAGTCTGCTGGACTTGCGGAGTACCAGAGGGTACAAGAGACTCTAAGGCTGCTGGTCTTAGTTTACAGAGTTCCAAGGCTGCTGGCTTTGAAGAGTACGCAGAGTACTGGTGTTCCAAGACTGAGAATCTTGAAGGAATCTTTGTGATTCAGTTGTAACGATATCCTTAGTGGATTTGCTACTCGAGGAGTAGAACAGTGGAGTAGGAGTCTTGTGTGCTCCGAACCACTTAAAGTCTTGTCTCTATCTCTTTGCACTTATTAACTGCCATAACTGCTATAACTGTTCTATCACTGCTTCACTATATTCTCCACTACTGGTTCTTCTCTAAAAGGGGTTTTCACAAACTATATTCCGTTGTACTTAGTAATTGAATATACTTACTAAAACTGTTAAGCCATCTTTTTAGAAAAACAAAAAGAAACCACAAAGTGTTAAAGAATCTATTCAACCCCCCTTCTAGATATCTTTTGTGCCTCTGCGAACTAACAATTGGTATCAGAGAAGGTTCTCTTATCTAAAGTCTAACCCACTTGAGTAGATCAATGACATAAACCAGGAATGGATCTGAGCAAGGCGGAGGAAACAAACCGCCCATGTGCAACAAGGACAAATTTGTCAACTGAAAAGTTCGCATACAGGCATACATGGATGCCATTGACGAGGATCTATTTGATACTGTCATCAATGGGCCTTATGTACCAACCAAGCTGACGCCAACCATTGAAGATCCAAATAAAGTCTCAGTCAAACTAAAGACTGATTGGACTGATGCAGAGAAGAAAACAGTTCAGTTAGACAAAAGAGCCAAAAACATTTTGTTCATGGCTCTAGAAGATGAATTATTTGAAAACGTGGTCAACTGTACAACAGCTAAAGAAGTATGGGATGCACTGCTGGTTATGAATGAAGGGACGGAAGAAGTCAGAGAAAACAAGTAGTCCTTGCTCACTCAGCAGTATGAAATGTTCACCCACATCTCAGAGGAGAACATCACTTCCACATATGAAAGATTCAATGTACTACTCAACTCTCTTCGAGCATATGGAAAGACCTATCCAAATAAAGATCTTATCATCAAGTTCATGAGAGTTCTACCAAGCAAGTGGGATGCCAAAACTACTGCCATCAGAGAATCTTCATGAAATGACTGTTCAGATGTTATATGAAAATCTTCTCATGTATGAACTGGAGCTGACCCAACGAGCAGAAACTCTGTCAGAAGGAAAGAAGAAAGAAAGAGGAATTACTCTAAAAGCATCCACTTCAAAGGTAACTGACTCAGATGATGATGAAGATGATGAACTCAATGATGAAGGAGTTGCTATGCTGGTCAGACACTTCAGAAGGTTTATTAGCAGAAACAACAGACAAAGGAAGTTCAGCAGCAGCTCTAAAGAACAAACGAATGACTTGTGCTACAACTGCAAGCAAACAGGTCACTTCATCGCAAACTGTCCAAAGCCTCCAAAAAATGATCCAAAGAAGGACAAGAAGAAATCAGAATTCAAAAACCACTTCAAGGTTAAGAAGAAGGAAAGAGGGTTCGTCGCTGAAAGCTCATGGAGTGACTCAGACAACGACTCAAGTCCTGACTCAGGTGAAGATGAAGAACCTCAAAAAGCCAACTTATGCTTAATGGCCAAAGAAGGAAAAAGCAAAAAAGAATTCAATATTGATGAGGTATTTGACTTTTACTCTCCTGATTTAACTATTGATGATCTTAGAGAAGGAATGCATGACTCTATGATAGAATTGCACAAATATATGAAACTGTTTAGAATTCTATCAAAAGATCACTCTCTTCTTCAAGAGGAAAAAGAGAAGGCAGTCGTAGAGTTGGAAACTGCTCTACAAACTGCTAACTCTTGTGCCAGTCTTGAAGCAGAGAATGCTAGCCTAAGACAGGTAAATGAGCTTAACATTCAGAGAGAATCAATTCTAGTCTCCAAAATCCAGGAACTAGATAAGACTATCTCAACATGGAACAAATCATCTCTGTCTATGGAAACCATGATCTCTAGTCAAAGATCAGTGGCCAACCGATCAGGACTGGGTTTCTGTAATTCTCCTTCAGAAACCTCAGTGGTCAAACCAATGGAAGCTAATGATAACAGTTCTCCTAAATCTAATAAGAGAATTGTATTTGTTAAATCCCTACAGACTGTTGACACATTTCATTTAAATTCTGCAAACCTAGAAAATGTCTCTCACACAACCCTAGGATTCAAGAAATCTAGGAACAAGTTAAAATCTGCATTTAGGCTAAAAAGGGTAGTAGAGTCTGTCAAAACCCTCTCTACGAACTAATCTGGCAAGAATCGTAGAGACAACCCCCACTCAATGAAAACCATGGATCATAAAAGAAAACAGAAGGGTGTGAGTTACTATCGTACACATTTTTCTAAGACAAAGAGGAATTCATATTCACACACAAGCATACATTACATTCAATGTTACACTTGCCATAAACATGGTCATAAATCTGTAGAATGTTACTTTAACTATTTTTATCCTGCACTGCACAGACCCAAAATCAAACAGATTTGGGTTCCCAAAGTTACTAATGAATATAGACCCAAGCAATGTTGGGTACCCGAATGAAAGCTAATTCTTTCTGCAGGTACAAAGCTCCACTGAATCAACATGGTACCTTGATAGTGGATGCTCTAGACATATGACAGGCAACAAGGCTCTTCTGTCAAATTATGAAGAAAAGGATGGTCCTGCAGTCATCTTTGGTGATAACAACTCTGGAAAGACAAGGGGATATGGCTCTGCTGGGAATGGTGTTGTGTCTTTCAACAAAGTGGCATATGTTGAAGGGCCGAAACACAATCTTCTCAGCATCAGCCAACTGTGTGATAAAAATCATCAAGTAACCTTTCTCAACAATCAGTGTCAAGTCAGGGACATGAAGACCAACTCATTGAAGCTGATAGGAACCAGAGAATGAAATGTCTACACTGTCAACCTTGCTAAGTTAAGGCCTGACGAAGCTGTATGCTTTCTTGCCAAAGCCTCTAAAGATCAGTGCTGGTTATGGCATAAGAGGTTGTCTCACTTAAACTTCAAAAGCATGTCAAGACTTGCCTCAAATAACCTAGTTGCAGGACTGCCAAAGCTCAACTTCATCAAAGAGAAACCCTGCAAAGCATGTCAGTTTGGAAAGCAAACAAAGAGCTCATTCAAAAGCAAAGCAATCAACTCAAATGATAAGCCCCTCATGTTGCTCCATATGGATCTCTTTGGGCCGATTCCAACTACAAGCCTTGGAGGAAAGAAATACTCTCTGGTAGTAGTGGATGACTACACCATATACACATGGGTATTCTTTCTAAGCTCTAAGGATGAAACCTGCTCTCACTTGATCAAGCTGTTCAAACTAGTCATGAATGAGAAAGAGGAGAAGATCAAGGCCATCAGGAGTGATCATGGAAGAGAATTTGACTTTACTGAGGTAGAACTTTATTGTGAAGAAAATGGCATCAATCACAACTTCTCAGCCCCAAGAACTCCACAACAAAATGGAGTAGCTGAAAGGAAGAATAGGACATTGATTGAAGCAGGAAGAACATTACTGGCAGCTGCTCAACTCCCTGAGTACTTTTGGGCAGAAGCTGTCAGCACTGCATGCTACACTCAAAACAGGTCTCTCATTCATTCCCTCCTCAAGAAGACTCCCTATGAATTATGGAAAGGAAGGAAGCCAAACATTAGCTACTTTCGTGCCTTTGGCTGCTTATGCTACATCCTCAACAATGGCAAAAAGTATCTAACCAAATTTTAACCCACGTCAGATGAAGGAATCTTCCTTGGTTATGCCATAGACAGCAAGGCCTACAGAGTATTCAACAAGGAATCATTAAGTGTTGAAGTCTCTATTCATGTCACTTTTGATGAGTCAGAATCAAAGAAGAAAGCCTCCTCACTCAATGATCCAGCCGAAGAGGACTCTACGATCACTGAGTCCAAAATAGTAGAGTTAAGCTCTACGATCGTCAAGCCTGAAGCAGAAAACGCAGAGCAAGAAGAAGAAAACGTAGAGCTCGTCATGCCTGACAGTGAGCCTCTACGACCTGAGCCAGAAATCAACTTGGAAGAACTCAGACAAGAAGGCACTAGAACAGATGTTCCAAGAAGGAGAAAATGGACTAAAGATCATACTGAAGATCTGATTATTGGGGATCCTAATGCAAGAGTTAGGACAAGATCAGTAACTCAAAATGAATGTATCTACCTAAGCTTTCTATCTCAAATGGAGCCCAAAAAGGTGGAAGAAGCCTTAGGAGATTCAAGCTGGATAGAGGCCATGCAAGAAGAGCTCAACTAGTTTGAGAGAAGCAAAGTCTGGAGACTAGTTGAGAGGCCATCACAACATCCAGTTATAGGTACAAAATGGGTTTTCAGAAACAAGATGGATAAAGATGGATTTATTACAAGGAACAAAGCAAGACTGATAGCTAAAGGATACTCACAAGAAGAAGGGATTGACTATGATGAAACCTTTGCTCCAGTTATAAGATTAGAAGCAATCAAAATCTTTCTTGCCCATGCATCTCACATGAGATTTAAAGTCTTCCAAATGGATGTCAAGAGTGCTTTCCTCAATGGTGAACTCCAAGAAGAAGTCTATGTAGAACAACCTCCAGGTTTTGTCAATCCAACTCTTTCTAATTATGTTTATAGATTAGACAAAGCATTATATGGATTAAACCAAGCACCTAGAGCATGGTATGAAACATTCACTAACTTTCTCACAAAAAAAGGATTCACTAGAGGTAGAGTAGATACCACCTTATTACTAAGGAAGCACAAGGATAAATCACTTCTAGTTCAAATTTATGTGGATGATATAATATTTGGTTCTACTGACATAAAATTGTGTGAAAGGTTTGCCAAGCTAATGCAGAGTAAGTTTGAAATGAGCATGATGGGAGAACTGAATTTCTTCCTTGGACTTCAAGTGAAACAAACTGATGAAGGTATATTCATAAATCAAGCCAAGTACATCAAAGACCTATTAAAGAAATATGGCATGGAGTCAGCATCCATCATGAAAACTCCTATGGCACCTACAACCAAGCTTGACAAAGATGAAGAAGGTAAAAGTATTGATATTACTCAATATAGAGGTATGATCGGATCTCTCCTATACCTAACTGCCAGTATACCAGATATCATGTTTGCCACTTGTATTTGTGCTAGATTTTAAGCTAATCCCAAGGAATCTCATTTATTAGCTGTAAAAAGGATTTTCAGGTATCTTAAAGGTACTTCAAACTTGGGACTTTGGTATCCGAAGGAGTCACCCTTTGAATTAATGGGATATTCAGATGCTGACTATGCAGGATGCAAGATAGACAGGAAAAGCACAAGTGGTACATGTCAATTCCTTGGAAATAGACTTGTCTCCTGGTTTAGCAAGAAGCAAAACTCAGTTTCAACCTCTACTGCAGAAGCATAATATATTGCTGCAAGAAGTTGCTGTGCACAAATCCTTTGGATGAAAAATCAGTTAGCCGATTATGGTTTTGTGTTTAAATCTATCCCAATCCATTGTGACAATACTAGTGCAATTGCTATAACTCATAATCCTGTCATGCATTCAAGAACCAAGCACATTGATATAAGATATCATTTCATTAGAGATCATGTGCAAAGTGGTAATATATCATTACATTACATTCCTACTGAAAATCAGCTTGCTGATGTGTTTACAAAACCCCTAGATGAATCTAGATTCAACATGTTGATAAGTGAACTTGGAATACTAAATTTACATCTATAATACTATGCTCTGAAATCTACTAACTATGCAGAAAGAGAGTTCGTAGAGTGACGTCAGATATCGTCAAAACAAAACTGGAAAAACGTAGAGCTCAAAGGAAACCTAGCTGCCGAGAGATACTCTAGGATCGTCGAGTAAGATGGAGATCGTAAAAACTCAAAAGTGGAACGTAGTGCTCAGAAGGACCTAAGGGCAAAACTGTGTTTTCCAACGAATTAAAACGTGCAGTCACAGCAGAAAAAGAGGGAAGTTTTTATTAAATCATTTCAAATTATTCATATCTCTCAAAACTCTTCCTCTCCCTCTCTGCTGAAACCCTAACTCTCCGTTCAATCAAACCTTGAGCAAAATTCGTCCTTGTGCAGCAAATCAAAGAAAAATCTCAAATGGCACTCTCTCCAGTAATCACAGGCAACTCTCTCGACTTTGAAGACTTTGCTTCAACTGAAACGAAATACAAGAGAATCATTTCACTGCTACGTCGATCGGGACCCCATGAAGCACTTGACACCAACACTCTTGTGTACCCAACACTGGTGAGGGAGTTCTATACAAATGGAAGTATCAAGAACGAAATATTGTCCACAAAGGTCAAGGGAATCTCGCTTCAACTGGGTGCTTCAGAAGTCAACGCAGCCCTAGGCTTCAAAAATGAAGGGCTAACAACTGTCAAGTTCATCAACACCGAAGAAGGGTTAAAAAGAATGCACTATGATGACAACCCAAAGCTGAGAGGTTTAAAGAAGAAGGAATTTCCCTAAAAGTATGAATTCCTTGCTGATATTGTCGGTAAGTGTATTCTGTGCAAAGACTCAGCTCACGATTCTGTCAATGACATTCAACTCAGAATTATGACTGCAATTGTGAAGAAGATTCAGCTAAATTTTGGTGCTCTACTTTTAGAATGGATTGAAAGTTGGGTATCGAGTGATGGAAAGGCCAAAGGGGCGAGGAAAATGTTCTATGGAAGATTCATAAGCATTATTCTTCAAAAGGCACTAGGTGACCAAATTGGGGATGATGAAGGAGAGGCTGTAAACGTCCACAAAAGGATTACTCAAAAGCTGTTTGTAAACTGGAAGAAGAATCCAGCTGGGAAGCTGAGATCAGCTCAGACAGAAGACAGTGAAAAGACTCAAAGTGAGGCAAGAAGGCCTTCTGTGAAAAATATATCTGTGGTGGTCGAAACTGATGAGGTTGAACAAGAGATGCCTGCCTTAACTAGGAAAAGCAAAGGGAAAAAGAAGATAGTACCCCAGGCTGAAGAAGAACCTCAAGGGTCATCGAATGAAGGACCTACATCAACTGCTGCTCAACCGAGGCCTTCCCCATCCTCTGAAGAAGGAAACAAGAGGAGAAAATAGATGGTAGAAGCTTCTGGAGAAACCCAACTAACTCTAAAAGTCTATCATAAGAAGGGAAAACGCAGCTCCAAGCTAAGCCTCCCTACAATCGTAGAGACCAGGACAAAAGAAGCTGCTGAAGAAGTTGGTGCCAATACTGAACAACCGGCTGGGAAGGTCTCTGAACCTGAGCCAAAGAAGAAGAAGCTGAGGACTTTAGCTCAAAAAGAGCTAGACGAAGCAATGTTAAGGATTAAGGAAGAAGAAATGAGACAGGCAAGTCAACCTATTGCTCCAACTGAGGGGGAACAACAAGAAGCTGATCAACAGAAAGATGCACATGCTGAGGGGGAGATCCCTGTCATTCAAAAAGCTGATCAACAGAAAGATGCTCATGCTGAGGGGGGGACCCCTGTCATGCCTGAGCCTATCACTGCTCAGATTGTGGGGGAGCAATCTGAAGAGCAAGATAGCTATGAAGGTCAATCAGTTCCTGTAGAAACCAGCACTCATGCTGAGAAGGATGGAGAGAATGAGGAAATCAATAAAGAAGAAATAGCTAAACAAGATGAAAAACATGGGGAAATAAGTAAGGAAGGAAAGGGAGAATCAATGGTTGGACAGAATGAAACTGTTGAAATCAGTGAGGGATCTGATGATGAAGAAGAAGCTGAAAGTTTAGAAATCATTGCTGAAGGCATAAGTGGTGAGAGGCACTTCAACTACAATTGCTTATTTGACTACCTACCAAGTATGACATTTCATCAAGCACTGATACTCAACTCTTGGGATCACATATTCTGGGCATTCAAGACTTATCCAGCCATTACAGTGCTTGCCCAAAAATTCCCCAACATTAGCTCCTTTGCTCAGAAGCTGTTAACAAATCATTTAGCTCAGAATAACGAGCAAAAGGTATACTTCATCCCCTCATTATTTAAGTTAAAGCACTCTCCACTGCCAGAATTCTATCGCTTTGATGAGATTCCAAGATGGAATGAAGTCATCTTAAGTCCAAACAGTCTACCTCCAGTTACAGGGTCTCAAAACTCTGTCTCTGACGAACCAGATGCCCAACCACCTCCAGTCGTAGAGACTCAAAACCCTATGACCCATACTGAGCTCACCTTCCATACACAAAACGTAGAGTCAACCCACTCTACGATCGCCTCTACGATCGTAGAGTGTGTTGACTCTACAAACGTTAATCAAACTACTCCCTCTCCCACACCTCAAACAGCTGCCCAAAATATTTTCACCGCTATACCATCCTCTTCACAACATGAATATTTTGACCTGGCCAATGCATTGGCAAATCTTCAAGATAACATCAAGGATGAATCCCCAAATGAGATGAAGCAAATTCTTGAACGTGTCAAGCTCATTCCTACCAAAGCAGAATTGACTGATCTCACTATCGGAATGGCTAAAGATATGGAAGAAAATCTTGAAGCTAATTCTCTTACCCTCCATAGAAGGTTCAATGAGCTTGTTGATGCTGTTAATGCTCACACCAACAATCTTGGTACTGAGCTAACCAAAAGATTGAGGGAGATCATCAAAGAATTAATGAACGGCATTGACAAAAGGGACAAATTCTTTCAAAAAGAAATTGCTGATCACAAAGCCTCAGTTCTCTCCCTCCAGGAGTCTCAGCTTGCTAGAAAGAAACTAGTCACTGAGAAACTCTTTGAATTGAGTACCTCCATCAACAACTTTCAGCGCATATCTCTTCAACAAATGGAACGGACTGACAATGCTCTCACCCTTATGCACCAGCAACGAGAAAGGTCTGAAGCTCAAGTTGCAGAGCAACGAGCTGACAACACCCAATCTCGCTCTCAAATGCAAGAACTGGTGCGAGGTGTTGAGAAAGTCTCCGAAGACGTTCGAAGGTTAGATGCTGACATAAAGGGGGAGAAAACAAGAGGAAAAGAAAGAGTGGAATCAAGCAGCAGAAGGGGAAGTGAGCCAAGGCAGAGCAGGCAATCATCAATACCAAGGGAAGAAGAGCCCCATCAATGCAATTCCAATAAGAAGTGAAGTTCCTGGATCCTACAGAAGAATGCCTGAGGTAACTCCAACAGGAGTTCATATACCATCAGGAAGTCCTGCAGTGTTAAATAGACACTTGCATGGAACTCACCCATATGGTGAAGGAGGAAGTCATATGCCCTCTTTTGGCCTTACTCGAGAACAGATTGAAGAATTCCAACGGATGACTGAGGAAGAAAGGGAAATCTACAGAAAAAGAGTTGCATATGAAAAGGCCAATCCCCCAAGGACCAAAAGAGGAGCAAGAGGTAGGAAAGGCTAATGTTTGAAATCTTTTCTATCATTTTATAGATGAAACTGTCATATAATGTAATATTCATTTTATCATCAATAAAATTCATGATTTCATCTAGAAATACAGTTGCTCACTGTACTATAAGGCATGTTTATTTCCTGTCAAGCATCTGCATTAGAACTGATGATATGATTCAACTACTGGTTATGTCAACATCAAATAGGGGGAGATTGTTAGGAATCATGATTTGAATTTGATGTTGTGCTCTTAAATGAATATATGTATCAGTAGCTAAATGTTGTACAGTCCTTAATGAAATATATGTACAAGGACTTAGAAGATCAAAGAATGATAGGATGATCTTATTGAATATCTGTATTGGCCAAGCAAATTGTAAAGTCCTTTATTGAAGGAGATGTACAAAGGACTTAGAATAGAAAAGATCAAAATTGTTAGGCTGATCTTGTGTGATGTTCGTAGAGTACTGTCTTGCTCCAAGAGAAAAGGTCGTAGAACTTTATCGTAAGGACGTAGAGCTTCCTCGACAGGACGTAGAGATGTCTCGTCAGGACGCAGAGCTTCCTCGGCAGGACGTAGAGATGTCTCTTCAGTACGCAGAGTTTTCTCGGCAGGACGTAGAGTTGTCTCGTCAGGACGCAGAGCTTCCTCGGCAGAACGTAGAGACTTCCTCATCCAAGTCACAGAACTTCAGGACGTAGAGCCTTCTCTAGCAAACGAAGAATAGTCCATGCCAATACTCAAAGTCAAAATTGCATCCCTAAAGAGGAACATAAAGACAAGGCATTGATGCTACCTCAGAATGATCAGAATGAAATATGAAGATCACAGTGTTTATCAGCAAGCATCAAAACGACTACAGAAGCTGTAACTCTATAAAACACTGACGACACTACGTCTAAGCAATAACGTAGAATCAGAAGTCAGACAAGCAACTCAGATCTGAGAATGAATATTCTAAGGTTGCCCATAACGAATAAACAGTAGAATGACCTGCCCAAGAGTTGCTGATTATTAAACAAAGAGTGGGAAGCAAACAGCCACATATCTGCAGACAGTCAGAGCATTATCCCTACCACTGTCTTGAGACAGGCTAATGGAAGCTGACTCACCCCACTACTGCAGTCAACAAGGAATAAAATATTCCTAAGTTCAGCAACATATCTCAACGGAAAGAATGGATGCAACGGTCACTTTTCAAACGGGAAAGTTTCCTAGGAGCATCTACATAAGGCAGAAGAAATGAAGATTCAGATTAAGCAAGAACAACGAAAAGAAGACAACATCTAAAATATCATTCTATAATCCAAAGGGATACATCTTGCTTCGCTGCTGAGTTTATCAAGACATATGCTTCAAGCAACTCAGTAGCAACAAAACAAATCACTCTCTATCAAGTGAAAGGGTCAACAGGTGACCAACCTAAGTCAAGTTTGCTGGACTTGAGGAGTACCAGAGGGTACAAGAGACTCTAAGGCTGCTGGTCTTAGTTTACAGAGTTCCAAGGCTGCTGTCTTTGAAGAGTACGCAGAGTACTGGTGTTCCAAGACTGAGAATCTTGAAGGAATCTTTGTGATTCAGTTGTAACGATATCCTTAGTGGATTTGCTACTCGAGGAGTAGAACAGTGGAGTAGGAGTCTTGTGTGCTCCGAACCACTTAAAGTCTTGTCTCTATCTCTTTGCACTTATTAACTGCCATAACTGCTATAACTGTTCTATCACTGCTTCAATATATTCTCCACTACTGGTTCATCTCTAAAAGGGGTTTTCACAAACTATATTCCGTTGTGCTTAGTAATTGAATATACTTACTAAAACTGTTAAGCCATCTTTTTAGAAAAACAAAAAGAAACCACTAAGTGTTAAAGAATCTATTCAACCCCCCCCTTCTAGATATCTTTTGTGCCTCTGGGAACTAACAGAATATATAGATTCTTCAACTCCCTGCTATTTATTAGGATATTTGAAAACTTTTTTGATATATTTTATCCTGCTATTTTGTTATATCTTAATAAGGGCTAGAGTGGGGATCAAGCAGGATTCTATAATTCTAGCTCTAATATAATACTAATTTCTGATTAACTCTTTAATCAATTAGAATTATATTAATTATAACTAATTCCACTAAATAGTTATAATTTCAGTCTAGAATTAAAAGAATTAAACTTAATTAATTAAATTCTTCCACTATTAGTATCTTGCAAAAATACTCCTCTACAATAATATTCATAAACGTGTGTAGGAATAAAACTGTTAACCCATTATGTTTACTGCACATTAATAGTAATTGAAATATTATTTATAATAACAGTATTTAACAAATAATTTTTCGTAATGATCCAGTTCTATGTATTTCAAAAATACACCAATACACTAGATTAAAGTCTTCACTTTACATGACTAAGACAAATCATCCAATCGAATGTATTACAATCTACTAGAATGGTATGTCCATTTCCATCTAAGATTGAGAACAATATATTTCTTTAATTATACATAACATATAATTTATGTCTTTTGTATATGACACTCCTTCATATACATAAATTATAAAATGTATAATTATGAACAAAATTAATGACACATTTAATTATGCAAAATGAAATTAAATTTTATTATTAAAATAATAAAATAAATATCAACATTGGGTTTTTCTGGGCTTAAAACCTTACAGTAACCCCCATCGATATACTCGTAAATTAATAGCCAATAGATCTATGAAGAGAACGAGTATTACTAACAATAATTTATGGTGTTACCTCTTTGTGATTGACAGATATATAGAGAGAGGCAGCATATGATCGGAAACTCTTAATACGCATATATATGTGATTTTATTTATAGTATATAAATTAGTGGTGTTTAAGTAATTATTAGCTGTCTATGACATGTTTGGGATACGGTTTAGGGGATCGCAAACTTAGATTATATTGACTGACCAGGTTTGTAGCTTCAATTCGAAGAAGAGGGTTAAAAGTTGACACTACAAAAAAAATGGACATTCGACAACAATTTTTTGGGCAACGATTTATAAAGTCTTTGCCAAATATGCACATTTAGCAACGAAAATTGTCATTCGTTACAGTTTGTGAAAGGTTTTTATTTTTCGTAATGAAATTCATACGTCGTTGCAAAATTTTGTTGCCAATTCGTTGGCGGGAAAAAATAAATCCCACCTATTTACTTTTTTGTTGCCGATGTGTTGGCAATTTGTAACGAAAGGTTTTTTGTTGCCATATTTCGTAGCCAAATATGGACCACATTCGTTGTCAACAATTTTTCTTTTGTTGCATATTTTGTACAATTTTTTACAACGACTATTAAAATATTGCCCTAAATTAAGATAACTCTAATAAGCACGTTTTGCTCTATTCTTTTCTCTTTTTTTCAAAACGCATCGTTTTGCATTTTTAAATTATTATTTATTTATTGAATAACTCGTTTTACATGAGATAGAGAGACTATAATTAATGATATTCGCATTCTTAATTTCTGTTTTTATCATGAAATCATTTGATAGAACAAAATAAATCAAATCAAATCAAATAATAAAAATAAAAATATGATAATAATATCATAATTATGTGTTATGTGTGTGGATATGTATATTACATATATAATTCTATAATATATATAATCTAATACATTATTCTAATTCTTAGTTGCAGATTTTTTTTGTATTTTTCATAAAAAGATTGGTCAATTTTTATCATATTTGCATTTGTTAATGAGATTCTATAGTTGTCTTCTTTTTACGGACACCAAGAAAGGTACTTTAGTTGTCTTCTAATTGCAGTCGATCTTGCTAAGTGGTTAAAGGGCAGCCACACCATCCATCCACAATAGAAATTTGTATTGTTTGTTTAAATACTAAACAAGTAAATTCTAAGTTCTAAATAACCACAACGACAATGGACTCCTAACACAGTGAAAGCAACATAATATATATGTAACAGCTATAAACAAAATAAAGTGAAATGTTAAAATGAATGCAACTTTAAGGTGCCAGGCAGAAAAATGCCCCTGGATGTACCTTGATACTAAAGGAAATTTCCTAGTAACAGTCTTCAACCATTTAGGACTTTTTGAAGTAGTTAAAATAAGCATAATAGCAATTGTACAATATTGAAGACTCTAATACTACTTCTCCTAGGTGCCTTTTGAAAAGTCATTGATAGTTTACTTGTTAAGAAATATTGTTCTAAACAAATAAAATCAGCATCATAGACTAGAAACTTGATAGTCCTACGACTTCATCAAGTTCTTACACGAAGACCATCATTTACGTTGTTGATCCATCACCAGTAGTCAACAAAACCAATATCTTTGAAGAGATTTTCTTTTAAAGTACTTTACCAAAGCTATGCCTGACATTAGACAAATGCAAGAATTGGTCAGAAAATTATAATTACAATAAGCATCAAAACAAGAACAATCAACTATACAACAAATTTACCAGAAAAATACCAAGCATTGGCTAAAGATTGCTATAGTCAGTCGCAACAAGATAAAATAGCAATTTTTAATGACTATTTAAACCAAAAGAAACTATGGTAAAGAGAATTAGAGAAAAACATAGCAACAACACAAAGTGCAAACATAATGCAGAATTTAAAGACACCCAACTTTGATGTCTCAGTTGCAAACTAAAAATTTGACAGTCAAAATTTCCGTACAACTTTTTATTTTTGCCTGGTAAGAGCTTCAAGGGTAATAATTTAGCATGAAATCATTCAATAACACTATAAGAGTGGAAATAGATAAACTATGATAAAAATCACTATGGCAGCAGCTAGTAAAGCTTTCATGGACCAATGACTAAACTCTGAACTGAAGATCAAATTTGTTGGCAAAAGCACAAGTGGCTCACAGCTCCCAAGTAAAATTTCAGCTCAAAGAAAATCATTTTAATTTAAAGTAGACAAATATTTAACTTTTTAATTACTAGCATAGTGCTTGCAACCGAGTCAGATTGATGCAACAATCTTTAAGCTGGAAAACTCAAAATCTACAACACCCAAACTAAAAGGCATTACGAAATTGACATAGTCTAACACAAACTAACTTTAAAATCCCACAAACTCGGGCCAAATTCAATAGTTCACCAAACAATGCTGATTATCAACACATATTTGAAACCTAGTACAATAAGAATGCATTTAATTTAAAAGCATTTCACAAAAAAAAGAATTTTTTTAAAAGTAAAACATTTTGAGTTAGAACTTAATAACACTAGATTATATTAACATACAAAATGCATTACTAACCCTTCTTTAAAGCTCATCCTCCATCCTCAAATACTCCCCAACATCAGCAGCAACATCAAGTCAGCAACAACCAAATATCAACAGCAGCAGCAGAAAGCCATCATAAACAAAGGCACTTGGGTAGTGTTGTTCTGAATTTCCTACAATTCCCGTGAATAGAATTCATCACATATATATGTATAAAGCTTCACCAATATTTATGTTAAGAGTATTACTTCCACATAAATATATCCTTTTGGCTCTCAATAAAATCTCGGAGTAGCTTGTACAACTCAATACTCGAGCTTGTTTGTGTGACAAATGTTTAGTAAGGTAAACTAATTTTAAAATTTCTCCTTTTTAAGGTCAAAATTATATCAAAACTAGTTCCATTATGATCTATATAGAGGCGATGGGTTAAGGTCCAATCCATCATGTTAAACTTGAAAACAACAAGGCATATACAAATTGATCAGTTTATACGGTACTGAAGGATTTAAACCATTACCTAATGATTTAAACTCTTACTCATTTCCATGACAAGACCTGTAAATTATAGATCATATTTAAGAAAAAGAAATTGAAATTTAGGAAAGCATAAATATATATATATAGAAGCATTTTGAATGAAAATAATCAACCAAAATCAATTTATCAGATTGTACGACATGCATGATGCACCCATATGAACTCACCATTAGCAAGCAATTTGGATCAACCCAGTGCATTAAAACTGTTAATTTAGTATCCATAATCTCTGATTTGGTATATACCAAAAAGTCTCAACAATTTCAAGTAGGGTTCATTGTAACTTATCTAAAAAAACTACAGCCCAACATAAAGAATCACCTGCTGAGTGATTCACCATAAATGTACACAGAAGATGTTGTACAAAAATAAGTTTAAGGTTTGCTTTTATCGATCAAGGATAAATATGAAAATAAATTAAACCTAACACATTCTGTTGTTCATTTAAGAAAGGACTAAAACAGACAAACAAGAGGCAAATGAGTGTATTCAATTCAGATTTAAACCATAATATCACAAATTCAAGGTTCGAGCTATCTTTTCCTTATTAATCCACTAACTTTGAAACAACAGTAGTAACAGTTGGAAGTTTGCTCTTTACTGAACGATCTACGACCAACTCTATATTATGTAATTTACGATTTGACCTTTACTCAGCGATTTCCTGGAGTACTCTACGCTCAGTTTTTATTTAATGAGCTTTGCTTGACTATGCTATTCTCTGTTCACTTTACGAACTGATTTTTACTTTACAAATTGAGGTGAACTTTACGACGAGTGCAAATGTTTTGTGATTCATCTGATGCTTTATGAATCATAAGTTAACTCTGTGATCTATCATCTTCATATTACGAACTAGTAGAGTAACTCAACTCAAATAGATTAACCTAATGTGTTTGATCTTTCTATTCGAAATCCTTGTACATTGAATCATCAAATTATTATGAAGGATTGTACAAAACTTACTGATCACAAGTATACATTAATCATATTCATCATCAAATCAAATCATCAAGATAATCATGCAGACTCTAACACCACTTGTTATTCCCAAAGGCACAAAGAGATCTAGAAGGGGGTTGAATAGACCCTTTAAAACTTTTGGTTTAAAGAATTATTGTCAATGTTAAACTAAACAAGTTAATTTATTGATTATGCATAGCGGAATGATGTTTTGAAAAGCTCCTTCAAAGATTAATAAGAAATCACAGTTCTAAATTTAGTGTAAGAAAGTGTAGACAAGTAATAGGGATAAAATATATAGTGCAGAAAGTAAGTGGCACAAATATTTTTAAGAGGTTCGGAGCACAAAAGTCTCTTAGTCCTCTCTTCTACTCCGTGGGTAGAGATATTCCACTAAGGAAAGGGTAATAACTCATATTATAGTTCACAAAGAATTGTTTTACAACTGATTCACTAAGAATCCCTTAAGTCACACAAACTTGAATTACACTGATCAATAAGATCACAATTACAAAGGAATTGAATGATTTGAGACGCTGCTAAGTAACGTTAAGCTTCTTGATCACAGGACTTAGCAGCAGATGAGATTTCTAAATCGTAGAGTGAGTAAACTATGAGTTCAGACAGGTAGTGATAGGTGAAAAATATTCAATGTTTTTGGTTCCTTTATGCTTAGTATTATTATATGTTTTTTATGTTTATGAGCTTAATTAAGGTGTTTATAGATTTTATGAAGAATTGATGTGATTTTGCAAATATGGAGTTTAATGTTATTTTGCAGAATACTCTATGATCATTGGGTGAGAGCTCTACGTTCGTAATGTTATAGTGGTAGCCTGACAGCTCTACGATCGTAAGAAGGTCAAGGCAGAGTCACGCGGCGGTTTGATATAAGTACTCTACAATCGTTGAGTGGAAGTCCTATGTTCGTTGTGTTGGAGTGAAGTCTGGATGAACTCTACGATTACGAGAAAATTTGATAGAGGTTGTTTAACGACTCCGAAGTGTACTCTACGATTGGCAAGTTTACTCGGCAGCTAGTTACTCTACGATTCCGAGGTTTACTCTACGATCGTGATAAGTGTTGGTGCGGAGTATACTCTACATTTTACTGAGAAAGTGTTACTCTACGATATTGGTCGACATGCAGATTTCCAATTCTGAGTCGGATTTGAAACGTTGAAGCTTAAAGATATGATTCCTAATATAATTTGGAGATGAAGTTACAATCTTACATGGAAAGTATCTCTAATTATAGAAAGTAGAGTCTGATATGGAATCTGAGTCAAGGAACAATATAGAAACTGATGCCAAACTAGAAAAGGAAACTGAGGAAGACTTGGATTTGGAAATTGAAATCTAATTTGATAAGGAAACTGCTTAAAGCTGGATTTCAGAGATTGAGGAGGATTTAGAATCCCACTATACTTTCAAAGTGAAGACTTTCGAAACACAATTGGATTGAATTCTTCTAGGCTTTAGAGATTTATCTATAAATATTTTCACTTGTAATTGTTAGAATTCATTCATCAGATCATAGAGAGAGTTTTTATCATATTCAGAGAGTTCATAGAAGCATGTCATGCTAATTTTCTTTTATTCGGTTAAAGGGGACGTGGATCCTTAGTAAAAGTTTATGGTTTGATTAAAAATACAATATTTATTCCTTCTCATATGAAGCTTATTCTGATAATCTGTTTTAATTGTTAAATATTATTTAATTAACTAATTTGGTTTCTGCAGGATTAAATTGGTTAGTTAATAATATATGCTAGATTCAGAAATAATATTACGTAATCAATATTGTTTCTAATCACAAGTAGCAGTTAGTGATACTGATTGTAGTCAAGCGTTTGGTTATTGCTATAGTTATTAGTGTGACAACCCGAATTTTCAGAAGTTAGTAAATAAGAATTTAATAAATAAAATTCTTGTTATGAGATGTTTTGGGTTTGAATATATGTATATATGTGATATGTATTGTGAAATATGTGATTTGATGTGAAGAGAATTATACGTTCGTGTATTTGAGAGAAGAGGCTTAATAGTTAATTAAACTATTGAATGAAGTGAAGGAAATTGCTACGAAAAGATATTTACTGAATATTAGAAAGTTGAAAATTATATGGTGAAATAATATATTTTAATTATTATGCCTTGTTAGCAAAGAAATTGTTATGGATTATATTTCATAATAATGTGAATAATTCACTTGATTAAAATAGTGAATTAATGTAAATATATATTTGTTTTGATAAAACGAGAAAACAATATGTTACATGTTAATGTATTACGATTGTGAATTTCATAAATGGATAAAATATTTATTGAGTAGAATAAATATTTTAATTGGGATGTTTATTTAATAATATAAATATTTGATGAGAATATTGTGTGATAATTTATTTGTATGAGAATATTAAGTAAAGTGATAATAAATATTTTTATACTTAATGCGTATTTTATTATGCATGGATGTTGATAAGATGTTGGTAATTTATTAAATGAGAGGATGAATAATTTTATTAAATAAAATTATTTATTAAGTGAAAGATGATTTTATTAAACAAAGTTATTTATTAAATAAAAAATTATATTTTTGTGTGACTAAATTAATTGTTATAATTTTATTGGTATGGAATAGTTGAATTATTTGTATTTAATTAAATTAAAGTGGGACAAAATATCATATAATAAGAAGTTCATTAAAATAAACAGAAAAATGGACTTTAGAGTTTAGCCAAACAAGGCCTTGTGGCCTTTGGCTTTCTTAACTGCTGAAACTTCTAACTAGAGGATACGTAAAGTGTGTCAGCATATTTTGTTAAGACTAAAACAAAAATATACAGAGGAGAGGGAGAGGGAATTAGGAGAAAAAGCTCTCTATGAAACAAATTGAGAGGAGATTTGAGAGAATTCAAGAGGAAGGAGAAGGATAATCAACAATCCTTATCATCTAACTGATTAAAGGTAAATTTTATATTTCTAGTTTTAGTTTTGAGTTCTCTGTAATTGAATTTATAGGATCAAATTGTTAAGGAATTGGGTTCATGTGTTATTGAGTTTATTTAATCTGATATATGTTGTTAGTAGATGATTTTTGTAGTATCAAATTCATGAAAATTTGTTAAATAAGAAGAAATTGAGTTTTCGGTTGGAATATATATGTTTTGGCTTACTTTGGAATCAAAATTGATGTTTAATTTGAGTAATAATCTGTAAATTGATGATGGATTGTTGTTATGCGTTAAAAAAACGAAAATAACGGAAGTTAAACGGACTAATTTGGTTGAGAATCGAATCTGTAGCGATTGATTGCGCTAAATTTGTAAAAGTTTGTAAAACTAGTGTGAATTGGGATTTTTAAGCTTTTAGATTGGTTGTTGGAGCTGTTTAAGATGTTAGAATCATTGTATACATGTTGGGTATTGATTCTATAAAGATTATAATATTTGGGTATGTATAAATTGTTGTTAAAATGAAGAAATTGGGAAATTTTGGTCTAGGAATTCTGCATTTCGCGAACTGCAGAATCTGGAGTTCATGAAGCTCGCCCTGGCGAGCTCATTAAGTCAAATTTCTCGCCTCGACGAGAGTTTTGCACTAAGTTTTCTCGCCCCGGCGAGAGTTTTATGTAGTAATTTTCTCGGCCCGGCGGGAATTGCTGAAAATGAAAATTTTCTTATTTTTTAATTCTTTTCTTTTGGTCATGCTATGTTACCCTATATATTTATACATTTAATGTAAAGCGAAGTTTAAGACTTAACTAAGGGTTAAGTGTCGATTAAAGTGGAACGTAATAAAATGAAGGATTATGAAATGTTAAGTAGAATTAATGTTAAGTGTTTCTACGTGGCTAATAAATGATGTGTATGATATATATATCGTGTAAGATACGTGAAGTGCAGAAATATATAAGGTGGTTATGGTAATTGATAATCTACAAACCAAGCAAGTCTTTTAGTTCCTATTTGTTATGTGAACTAAATGATTAACTGTTTTAAATTTATGACGTAAAAGCATGTTGTATTTTTATATATGTTGCAATTATGAAACGACAAGGTCAAAATATGACTACGTTCGTTAAGTAAAGAATGTTGATTGAGTTGTGGGACTCAATCTTTACTTGATATGTGTTGATCATTATGTATGATATGTTTAGTCAAATGATTATGATTTAGATGATGAACATGTTATCTATGTGCTATGTGATGCATGCAAACTGTTAGATTTTGCTGAGCTGTCGAGCTCATTCTTGCAAATAACCATTTTTGCAGGTTAAAGATACAAGGTAAAGTTAAGTGCTGCTTGAATGGCATGATTCAAATGTAATGCATGCAGATTAATTGTTTTAACTTAAATTAATATTTTTGAACCGTAATTGAGGTTCTAGAAAATGTATCTGACTATGTAATAAGTGTAGCAGATGTAGAGTTGTTAAATTTGTATTGAGTTGTAATTTAATTTTATCCGTTGTATAAAGGGTATGGAATCTAGAAGTTTTATTTTTATTATAACTCTGATGAAGCGAATCATTAAGTAAATATGATTCTAGATTATGTAAATGTTTAAAGGTTATGATTCAGGTAAAGCAAAGAAAGAAAACTGAAAAGTTTCATATTATTCCGTATTTTATTAAGTTAGCATTGAATAATATTGTAAAGTCAGAAAATGGATGTATTGTTAACGACCAAAGTCGAGAGTTGGAATTGTATGAATTTTGGGGTCGTTACAGTTGGTATCAGAGCCGATAGGTTAGAAACTTTAGGTGCGAGTACCTTAGGCTATAACCTTAGAGAAGAGAGGTGAAGATGATAGAGTTTAAAGAATAATAAGTGAAGTATAATTATGGTGCAATCGTATTCTTTAATGGTTGATGTATGGTATCTGGGCTAAACAATTCCTTCAGAGAGCGGAGGTTGATACGAACTAGCGACCGATTATCTAAGACTATTAGTTTCATTGAAGAGTGAATATTGTTATGCTTAATTGATCTGTTGTTGTGAGAAGTGAAACTGAACTGGAAAACTGAAGTTTTAACTCACTAGTTAATTTTATTATCTTAAATTTGTTCTTGTTAATTAGTTAAACAAATTCAAAATCCCCAATCTTTTATTTACTATTAAAACTGTTAGAAGCATTAGGATAAATTAAAATCAACATTATTCTCTGTGGGATCGACCCTTGCTACTGCTATATTGTGTTTAGTGGAGAGTTCATAGAGTTAAGTAAGGTTTTTATTTTTGGTAGCACTGACGACAGCTCCCAAATTTTGGCACCGCTGCTGGGGAACAATTAGTGTTTTGATTTATTCTTATTTCTTTATTAGTTTATGACTCGATCTTCTCAATCGGGTAGTTTGAATTTTGATCCAGAGATTGAGAAAACTGCAAAAACGCTCAGGAAACAGAATCGTAGAGTGCAGCAAACAACTGCAGAAGAAACTGAAGATTCATCACCTGGCCTTAATACAGCACTGAAATTGCTTCCCAACAACTCATCAACTAAATCTAAATCAGACGAAGAGATGGTTGCTGTAAACAACAATAGAACTTTGAAGGAGTTGGCAACTCCTAATTTGAATTAACAACCTTTATGCATTGAATATCCTACTTTAGATGCTGCTTTTGAACTTAAATCAGGACTTATACATCTTTTGCCTACTTTTCGTGGTCTTACAGGTGAAGATCCATACAAGCATCTGAAGGAGTTCCATGTAGTATGCTCTACCATGAAACCTCAGGGGATAACTGAAGAGCAGATCAAGTTAAGAGCCTTTCCTTTTTCACTTGGAGATCTAGCTAAGGACTGGTTGTATTATCTTCCTTCAGGGTCAATACAATCATGGATTAATATGAAGAGGCTATTCTTGGAGAAATACTTCCCTGCTTCAAGGGTTGCCAACATAAAGAAGAAGATCTGTGCAATCAGGCAGTTTAGTGGGGAGACACTCTATGAATACTGGGAAAGATTCAAGAAGCTCTGCTCAAGTAGTCGACCTCACCAAATTGAAGAGCAACACTTGATCCAATACTTTTATGAGGCACTGACACCAATGGATATAAGTATGATAGATGCTGCAAGTAGATGAGCATTGGTAGATAAAACACCTGAGGCTGCAAGGAACTTAATTGTAACCATGACTGCCAATTCACAGCAGTATGGGACTAGGAATGGATCATGCACCAAAAAGGGTGAATGAGGTAAGTACAAGTGCTCTTGAGAAATAAATTTTTGATCTAACTGCTATGCTGAGACAAATGGCTGGAGAAAACATGCTAGTAGAAAAAACTTGTGGGATCTGTTTACGGTCAAGCCACAACATAGATGTTTGTCTAACACTGCAAGATGATGAAACTTGAAACTATGCAACAAGACAATGCAGTGGGGAACTATCAGGCACAACCTCAGAAGAAATATGATCCCTACTCAAATATTAACAATCCAGGATGGAAGGATCACCCCAACTTAAGCTATAGAGGCAATAGACCACCTGCACCGCTTGTTTTCCCCAATAGATAACAAGGGTTCCAGCCAACTCAACAGCAGTACCAACCTAGGCAAGTAGTACCTGCAACCCAAGGAACATCATTGGAGGATATGTTTAAAGCATTCATGAGTCAAACTCAACAGTTCTAGAAGGAGACCCGAACCTCTGTTCAAGACTTGAAGAATCAAATAGGTCAGGTGGCTACAACAGTTGGAAGGTTAGAATCTCAAGGCTCAGAAAAACTGCCATCCCAAACAGTTGTCAATCCAAGGGAGAATACAAGTGCTATCACTTGAAAAAGTGGGAAACAATTAGCAATTCACCAAGCTACTATGGAATTTGATGAAGAGAAAGCTAAGGAGAAAGCTGAACCATCTAAGTTGAGCCCTAACTTTGTGATTCCAGTTAAGACTAACCCCCTACCTTTTTCACCTAAAAATCACAGGACCTCAAGGAAGGATGAGCAAGAAAAGGAGATTTTGGAGACCTTCAAAAAGGTGGAAGTCAATATACCATTGTTAGATGCAATCAAACAGATGTCAGGATATGCTAAATTTTTGAAAGAGTTATGCACTAACAAAAGAAAGCTGAAAGATGATGAAAGAGTTATTATTGGAGAGAATGTATCAGCAGTACTTCAAACAAAGATGCCCCCTAAATGCAAGGATCCAGGCATATTCACCATACCATGTAAGATAGGTAATACCAAGTTTAAGAAAGTTATGTTAGATTTAGGAGCTTCAATTAATATCATGCATTTATCTATATTTGTTTCTCTAAATCTAGGTCCTTTAAAGCAAACTGGTGTTATTATTCAACTGGCTGATAGGACTAACACCTACCCTCAAGGGGTAATTGAGGATATTTTAGTACAAGTGAATGAGCTGATCTTTCCTGCAGACTTTTACAAAGTGGATATGGAAGATGATGCATCTTTAAATCCTGCACATATCTTGTTAGGGAGGCCATTTTTGAAAACAGCAAAAACTATTATTGATGTACATAATGGGACCTTAGCCATGGAGTTTGATGGAGAAAAGATTCAGTTCAACATATATAAAGCCATGAGGTACCCTAGTGATGTTAATACTATTTTTCCTATTGATGTGATCAATTCTCTTGTGCAACAATCTTTTGAACATATACATCTAGAAGGTTTGGAAGTTACCATTACTAACAGCTTGGAGCTACACAAAGAAGAAGAATTTGAGCAGAGCCAAGAATTGAAGGAGGTTGTGGCTGTATTACATTCCCTCCCCAAAATTTCAGATAAGTATGCAGTCAATTCTATTCAATTACCTGCCACTCATCAAAAATTATTACCATCTATTATGCAGGCCCCAACCTTAGATTTGAAGCCATTACCTGTGCACTTAAAGTATGCATACCTAAGGACTGATGATACATTACCAGTGATAATTGCTAGTAACCTAACCAAAGTACAGGAAGACAAATTGCTCAGAATTCTTAGGGATCACATCACTGTTTTTGGTTGGACAATAGCAGATATTAAAGGTATAAGCCCAACAATATGTATGTATAGAATTCTTTTGGAAGAAGGAGTTAAGCCGACCAGGAAAGTACAAAGAAGGCTGAATCCACCCATGATGGAGGTAGTCAAGAAAGAAGTTTTGAAGTTGCTAGATGCAGACATAATACACCCCATCTCAGATAGTCAATGGGTGAGTCCACTCCAAGTAGTGCAAAAGAAGAATGGAATTACAGTCATCAAGAATGACAACAATGAGCTGGTGCCAACAAGAATGCAAACAGGATGGAGAGTGTACATTGATTATAAGAAGCTGAATGTAGTAACTAGAAAAGACCATTTTCTCCTTCCTTTTATTGATCAAATGTTAGAAAGATTGGCAAGTCATGCTTATTATTATTTTCTAGATGGTTTTTCAAGTTACAACCAGATTGTGATTGCACTAGAAGACCATGAGAAGACCACATTCACATGTCCATTTGGAACTTTTGCTTATAGAAGAATGTCTTTTAGCTTGTGTAATGCACTAGGTACTTTTCAAAGATGCATGGTAAGTATTTTCTCTGATCTTTTGGAGAGCTGCATTGAGCTTTTTATGGATGATTTCACAATACATAGTGATTCTTTAGATTCTTGTTTAGAAAATTTGACTAAAATACTTGATAGATGCTTGAAAACAAATCTTGTTCTTAACTAGGAGAAATGTCATTTTATGATAGAATAAGGGATAGTACTTAGCCATGTAGTTTCAGCTAGAGGTTTAAAAGTTGATAAAGCTAAAATAGAAATCGTTGTTGCATTATCTTACCCTGCAAAAGTGCAGGAGATTCGTTCTTTTCTTGGACATGCAGGTTTCTATAGGAGGTTTATCAAGGACTTCTCCAAGATAGCTTTGCCTTTGTGCAAGTTGTTGCAAAAAGATGTGGAGTTCCAGTTTACTAATGACTGCAAGGAGGCTTTTGACAAATTAAAAATACTGCTAACCTCAGCACCGGTGATCCAACCACCAAACTGGAAACTACCCTTTTGAGATCATGTGTGATGCTAGAAATTATGCAGTAGGAGTTGTATTGGGCCAAAGAATCAACAGAACTGTCTATGCTATCTGTTATGCTTCCAAAACATTAAATGTTGCTCAGATAAACTACTCTACGACTGAGAAAGAATTGTTATCAGTTGTTTTTGCTGTGGATAAATTTAGATCATATTTACTTGGCACTAAAGTTGTAGTTTACTCTGATCATGCTGCTCTTAAGTACTTGTGGACCAAGAAGGAATCCAAGCCTAGAATCGTTAGGTGGATTTTATTGCTGCAAGAGTTTGACTTAGAGATACAAGACAAGAAAAGAGCAGACAACTAGGTAGCAGACCATTTGAGCAGAATAATTAAAGAGGTAGAGACACTTGTCATTACAAGATTATTTTTCAGATGAGTATTTGTTTTCTGTTGATGGTGTTTTTCCTTAGTATGTTAAGATTGTTAATTATTTAGCTAGTGACTTTACCCCAAAAGAATATTTTAAAATACAAAAAGATAAGTTGAGATCAGAAGCCAAACACTATATATGGGATAACCCACACCTATGAAAATTTTGTAGTGATTAGGTTGTTAGGAGGTATATACCCAATAGTGAATTTTATTCCATTCTATCCTTTTGTCATTCATATGCATGTGGAGGTCATTTTGGACCAAAAAGAACTGCTCACAAGGTTTTAGAATCTGTTTTTATTGGCCAACTATTTTTAAAGATTCTTATCTGTTTTGTAAGTCACGTACAAACTGTCAAAAGACTGGGAATATCTCACATAAGAATCAGATGCCACAGACCCCTATTTTAGTTGTTGAAATCTTTGATGTCTGGAGAATTGATTTTATGGAACCTTTTCCTTCATCTTTTAGTAATATTTATATCCTTTTGGCTATTGATTATGTCTCTAAATGGGTTAAAACTAAGGCTATAAGGACTGATGATTCTAAAGTTGTTGCAGATTTTGTTCAGTCTAATATTTTTGTCAGGTTTGAAGCTCTAAGAGCCATTATCAGTGATAGAGGGACCCATTTTTGCAATAGGGTGTTGGCAGCACTGTTCAAAAAGTACAATGTGATGCACAGGGTTTCCACATCATACCATCCCCAGCGTAATGGTCAAGCTAAGGTGTCCAACAGAGAGATCAAATCCATTTTAGAGAAGGTGGTTAAGCCTAGCAGGAAGGATTGGAGTATGAGGTTGCCAGATGCACTATGGGCCTACAGAACAGCTTACAAGACTCCTATTGGTATGTCACCATATAGAATAGTATTTGGAAACCTTGTCATTTACCTGTGGAATTGGAGCATAGAGCTTTTTAGGCTATCAAGCAATGCAACATGGATATGGATTAAGCTGGAGAGCATAGGAAGTTGCAGTTGCAAGAGCTAGAGGAGTTAAGGAATGAAGCCTATGAAAGTCCTAAGATTTACAAGGACAAAACTAAAGCCTTTCATGATAAACAGATTTTGAGGAAGAATTTTGTTGTGTGACAGAAAGTTCTCCTTTACCACTCAAAGCTTAAATTATTTCTAGGTAAGCTGCGTTCTAGATGGGTTAGACCTTTTGTTATTACTAACATTTTTCATCATGGTGCAGTGGAAATTCGGAGTCCTGGTACAGGGAAAATATTCAAAGTGAATGGCTATAGGCTCAAACCTTTCTATGAAGGTTATCAGGTGGAAGATGTTGAGACAATTGGATTGGCGGAACCATTTTATGGAGATTGAGCAAATTGCGGTCGGGCAAACGACAGTAAACAAATGCGCTGTATGGGAGGCAACCCATGAATCAGATTTAATTTTTCAATCTCTTTACTTTTTATTTTTGTAATTGCATGTTAATTAGTTGCTTTCTTCTTTGCATGATTGTCTTACATTGGGGATATGTAAGGCTTGAGTATGGGGGAGGGGTTTAGGTTATTTATTATTTGAGTTAATTGAGTTATTTAGGATATGACATGCTAGATATGATGCTCTGAAGTGAAAAAGAATTTTAAAAAACATTTCTGACTCTACGATTGTAGTGTTCTGCTGAATTTTTGAAGGTTGAAATCGTAGAGTTGATATTGATACTTATTTTTAAGATTTGATTGATGCATGATGATGCCTTAGTTAGGATCCATGAGCTGATTTTAAATTGAGATTATTTTGCATGGATACTTGAATATGAGATACATGATTACTTGACTGAGTTATTTGTGGGATTATACTTTGTGCACTGATCTTGAAATTTGAGACTTTTTTAAACTGTTATTTTGTTTGTAGAACCTTATGCAAGAAAAATCTTTGAAAAAAAATTGAGAAAATTATGAAAAATTACATAATGAAAAATAATGCAGATGTCTTGTAGTGGGTGCGTAAAACGCACTCACTCATAAACACAAGAAGCAAGAAGGACCGTAAAACGCACTCGCTGGGAAGCAAAGAAGTGAGATGGAGCATAAAATGCACTCACTTGAAAAGAAAAAAAATGTGAAAGGTGAAATGGAGTATAAAATGCATTCACCTAAGAAAGTAAAAATTATAGTTTCTGGTGCTAAAAAGGATTACAGGATATTCAGATTTTGAGTTTTGAGTCAGTGTGCACAGTTGTTATTCCATATAGCTTAGTTGGGTGTTTGTGTTGATCATAGGAGGGATATTTGTGTAGATATATTCTGATTTGGAAGATGTTTTGTGGGGAATGACATAGTTGTTATTGTGAGTTGATTGATGAGGTGTTGGTCAGGTTTCTGTGATAGGTGTTATTATTCCACGATATTTATTTGGAGACCTTTGAAATCTTGGTTGAATAAGTCATATAGAGTTTTTCTTGTTATGATTCCTGTTCAATTTACATGAGGACATGTAAAGACTAAGTGTTGTTCAATTGTTGAAAAGTGGTTTGTAATCATTAATATGCATGTATGAATCATTATATGACGTATACCATGCTTATTATTATTATTTTTTAGATGGTTTTTCAGGTTACAACCAGATTGTGATTGCACCAGAAGATAAGGAGAAGACCATATTCACATGTCCATTTGGAACTTTTGTTTATAGAAGAATGTCTTTTGGCTTGTGTAATGCACCAAGTACTTTTCAAAGAAGCATGGTAAATACTTTCTCTGATCTTTTAGAGAACTGCATTGAGGTTTTTATGGATAATTTCACAATACATGGTGATTCTTTGGATGCTTGTTTAGAAAATTTGACTAAAGTACTTGATAGATGCTTGGAAACAAATCTTGTTCTTAACTGGGAGAAATGTCGTTTTATGGTAGAATAAGGGCTAGTACTTGGCCATGTAGTTTCAACTAGAGGTTTAGAAGTTGATAAAACTAAAATAGAAATCATTGTTGCATTACCTTACCCTACAAAAGTGCAGGAGATTCGTTCTTTTCTTGGTCATGCAGGTTTTTATAAGAGGTTTATCAAGGACTTTTCCAAGATAGCTTTGCCTTTGTGCAAGTTGTTGTAGAAAGATGTGGAGTTCCAGTTTACTGATGACTACAAGGAGGCTTTTGACAAATTAAAAATACTGCTAACCTCAGCACCAGTGATCCAACCACCAAATTGGAAACTACCCTTTGAGATCATGTGTGATGCTAGCAATTATGCAGTAAGAGCTGTATTGGGCTAAAGAATCAATAGAACTACCATGTTATCTACTATACTTCCAGAACATTGAATGTTGCTCAGATAAACTACTCTACGACTGAGAAAGAATTATTATCAGTTGTTTTTGCTTTGGATAAATTTAGATCATATTTACTTGGTACTAAAGTTGTAGTTTACTCTGATCATGATGCTCTTAAGTACTTGCTGACCAAGAAAGAATACAAGCCTAGAATCATTAGGTGAATTTTATTGCTACAAGAGTTTGACTTGGAGATAGAAGACAAGAAAAGAGCAGACAACTTGGTAGCAGACCATTTGAGCAGAATAATTAAAGAGGAAGAAACACTGTCATTGTGACACCCCCAAATTTAGGTACCAATACCTCGAATTTGGTGCTCACGATAAAGTACATCCATACACCTCTAAAAAACATAAATTAACTAATGCGGAATAAATAAACATATGTTGTTCATTATAAAAGGTTTACTACAATCCCAAGGTCTATAACCTTAAATAGAATATATCGCAGAATACATTAATAATACAAAATTACTCTACGATTACATAACAGAATAGTATAAATAACTAGTCCTTAAGTTTTCCTTTGCCTTTGTCCGCTTTGGAACTCATCGGCTTAACTACAAATGGTTCATGATATAGCAAGGATGAGCAACGAATTTGCCCAACAAGTTTAATCACAAGAAAGAAGATATATCATGAATGAATAAGAATAATAATCCCATAGTTCAATAATTTAAGAACATTGAAGAAATAGCTGACAATATAATCAAAGTTCAAATGAAGGAATGAATATTGATTATTTACTGCTGAGTAGTCCAATAGACTACGAACTTTTTGGCTAAAGGATCTGTCATTCAACTAACCCTTTTAAACGCCTGGCCCGTCAGTAGTACTTGAGGGGATCATCCTCTCGTACCTTATGTATATGCATAACATTTAACTTTGACTGCATCGGACAATCGACACATAATAAAGGTTGCTCTCTCAGTCCAAGAATCCATACCAACAATCGGTTTGGATAGCTTTTAAAAGTAATAACCTGTACATGTCTAGCCGAAACAAATGGCGTAGACTATTTTCTTAAACAGTTCATGAATGAAGAACTTACATTTCACAGTCCAATAATAGATCATGAATTCAAATGCACAAGGTGCGAATATCAATAATTATCTTTGATGTGGAGCAATTAACAATAATTAATCCACTAATATAACTTGAAAGTAATACTCGATTTGAGTCATGAAACTTGCAACAATATACAACATTTGTATAGAATAGGGAAACTTGCCCAATTGTAAAGGTTGAGTAAGTTTAAGAAACTTGCAATACAATAGAATACTTGTCCAATTATAACTTGAGTGAGATATAACTTCTTCAATAAATAGCTTGAATAAAGTTAAGAGAATTTGCATTCAATATATAGAAAGAATGAAGTTAGGGAATTTGCCCAACACAAAGGTTAGACAAGCGTTAGGAAACTTGCCTGGTGCGTCTACTACAATATTACAACATATGCTCCTTAATATCCTACACAATTAAGTACATATTCACATAACAATTAGTCGCATACCGGATACCAAATAATGGCTCGTACTACTCTATAATGTCTCATTAATATTAGAAACAAGATATTAAACAAGATTACATATACAAGTTACGGCGTTACGACGATTACACGTCCGTGTGCCAACCTTGCCTATTCGAACGCCCAAGTGACACGCAATTGCGTACGCCTAGCACACCCTTTCGATTTATCTAATACTCATTGGCTAATCCTAAGTATCATTATAATTCATAACATTCATGTTTTAGGACTTAGAAGAATGTCTTTTATTGTCGGAAGCATTACACGTTGCACACACGCATGACCGACGCCTTCCGTTTGCACAACAGTCCTAAAAATGGTCAATTTCAAAATTTCTCTATTTAGAAAATTTCAATTCTAATTAATGGATGTTGTAGGTCTATCTCTAAGCTTTCTGGATCATCTTGAATCGCCCAAATCCGAATCCGTATGAGAAAGTTATGGCCATTTTCTCAACGGACGTCGAAGCTGAGTCGGGTAGCGCACACGCGGGCGAGCGGCATGCGGCAGCGCGTTGGCGCGCAGGCGTGCGGGGCCTTGGTGTGGGCGCGCGGGTGGCCTGATGGCACTTGCCAGACATCACGATTTTGACCCTCCTTTACTCCAATCCTCATAACTTCTTCTCTAGACCTTCAAATTAGTCCGTTCCGGACTCTATGGACTCCTAAGACATAGAGCCACAATATATCAAAAATTCAGACCTACCCATTAACAGTAACATGTCCAAATCTTAGGCCAAAATATCAATTTATGCTCTGTTTGAATGTTCTAAGTGTTCTTCACTAAAATCATCACCAAATCTTCATTTTTACACCTTTTTACTCGATTCCAGTTGGGTTAACTTGGTAACCCATGGAACTACAATAACATAATAATAAATAAATTAAACACACTTGAAACCATAGCTACAAAGTCCTCTAAATCGTCCAACAGTCTATGTTCATGTCCAAAGTCCATTGTTCTTCATGTTCTTCATCCTCCTTAAGCATAGGTACGGGTTTATTCCATTTTTGTTCCACTTTGAAGTTATTAATGGCTTACATAATCTCTTAACAATATTTATACATAATCATAACAATAACAACATTAAGAATCGCAGCAAAAACCAACCCACGAGCATAAAAGCTTACAAACCATGGAAACTTTGAAAAACCTCAACCAAATCAAATGGAATGGATTGAGTTAATGTTTTACCTCTGTAAATCCCCTCCTAGATGATAAGAATATTAGTTAGGGCTTGGCTTGAGTGCTCTTTCTTGGCCTAGGCTCTTTCTTCTTCCTCACCCGAGCACCCGCTTCCCTTTCTCTCTCTAGAACCTCTCTCTCTCTTGCTTCTTCTTCTTTCTTCTTTGTTTCTGCAGTTTGCTTCCTTCCTCTCTTAGCAAATGGACTGATGAGGAAGCAATGAATAAGGAAGAATGGAGTGGATGAAATGGATAGGGTTTCCTTTCCTCTCCTTTCTATGTTCTTCCTCCTATGTAGCTCTTCTTCTCCACCCGCTCCTTCTTGAATCTTCAGCACCTTCCCTCTCTCTCAACTTCTAGCAACTGAACTTAGAAATGAAATGGAATGGATTGAGCAAGGAAATCTATTGAAAGGCTTTTGAGGAGATGCAATAGGTGGCTTCGGGAGAGATGAAAGGGGTGGAGCATTTGAGAGGAATGTTTGATAAGCATGTTAGGCAAATTGGATTTTCAATGTGCATGGTCTCTAGCAATGGCTAGCTTGCCAACACCCCCTCCCCTAACTTAATTCCTATTGGTCCAAATGGTTGGTTGGTTCCCTCTTGGAGTAACATGCAAAAATAAATGCACAAATACACCAAAATTATATCCGAAAACTCCCACTTTTGTACCAAAATTGGTAAATAACTCCACCCAAAATTAAAATAGGGACTCCCATAAATTATTGGGAAGCATAAAAATAATTATTATGTGATTTGTCTAAATATTCGGAACACCCATATAATATATTTCGGATACGGATAAAATCACATATCATCTCAAATAAAATTTTTGATGCTTAGAAAAATTATTCGTACACATATATGCATTAACTAAATTATTCAACATCGAAAAAGGCACAAAATATTTATGGTGTGAATAGTGCCTCGAGAAGCGTGTCACGTGAATAGTAATTTAGCGACGCTACGCGAAATTAATTATTCACTTAAACAAAACTATCACACGTAAAATTTCATGCATTCATATAATTCAGGTTGTCACACAATCTTTAAACATGTAACACAAAATAATATTAATAAAATATAATATATTCATTAATATTCAAAAATTCGAATTATAAGGCAAATCTAAAATTCTCGGTCGTTACATATTCCCCCCTTATAAGAATTTTGTCCCCAAAATTACAACCTAGGTACGGAAAACTTAACATGGGTTCACTCAAAAAGATGCGGATAATTCTTCCTCATATTCTCTTCTAGCTCCCACGTGGCTTCTTCAGCTGCGTGTTTCCTCCAAAGTACTTTGACCGAATGAATGACCTTATTTCTTAGCCTTCGCTCCTTCCTATCTAATATCTGGACAGGAATCTCTTCATATGACAAGTCTCGCTCAACTTGAATCGGTTCATAGGATATCGCATGCTTGTATTTGGGTTTATATGGCCGCAACACAGAAACGTGAAACACATTGTGAATATGCTCAAGTTCAGGAGGTAGAGTTACCTCGTACGCCACTTCACCTACCCTCTTTAGATCTTTAAAAGGTCCTACAAACCTGGGACTCAATTTCTCCCTTTTCCCAAATCTGATCTTTCCTTTCCAAAGAGATACCTTCAAAAAATACAAAACTGCCAACTTCAAAGTCTCGCTTCTGACGATGCAAATCAGCATATTTCTTCTATCGGTCCTGAGCCGCTACCAATCGAGCTCTTATCACCTTGACGATATCTACAGTCCACTGTACTAATTCAGGTCCCAACAGTCTCCGTTCACCGACTTCGTCCCAACACAGAGGTGTTCGACACTTCCTTCCATATAATGCTTCATATGGCGACATGCCAATACTTACATGATAACTGTTATTATAGGAAAACTCCACCAATGGTAGATGATCATTCTAGCTGCCTTTAAAATCCATCACACATGCTCTAAGCATGTCTTCAAGCGTCTGAATCGTTCATTCGCTTTGCCCATCCGTTTGAGGATGATACGTTGTACTCAACCTCAACTGAGTTCCCAATCTTTCTTGCAAGCTCTTCCAGCAATTTGAAGTGAAACGCGGATCTCTGTCAGATACAATAGATATCGGCACTCCATGTCGTAACACAATCTTTTTCACATATTACTTTGCTAGTTGCTCCAGAATATACCTTATTTTGATCGGTAGAAAATGTGCAGATTTAGTTAAACGATCCATGATCACCCAGATCGCGTCATAACCCTTCTGAGTTGGTGGAAGCCCCGTCACAAAATCCATTGTGATATGCTCCCACTTCCACTCTGAAATCATTAACGGTTGTAGCAGTTCACCCGGTTTCTGATGTTTTGTTTTTACTCTCTAACATGTCAAACATCGTCCAACATATTTTGCGACCTCCCTCTTCATGTTCGGCCACCAGAAGTGTTGGCGCAAATCTTGATACATCTTGGTACTACCAAGGTGTATCGAATACTTTGTAGAATGAGCTTCCTGCAAAATCTCTTCTCTCAACTCCAGAACCATCGGTATCCAGATCCTCCTTCAAACCTTAGCAGTCCCATGTTATCAACTTTGTACTTCAATTCCTCTCCTTCCGAGATTTGTTCCCTTATGGCAACACATTCATCATCCTTTCCTTGAGCCTCATTTATCTTGTCTAATAAACTTGAACTCGCCTTTACTACGAACAGTTTCTCGTCTGCATTCGTCGGATACTTGACTTCCAACTCCAGTCTTTCCATATCCTTGATCAGTTCCTCTTGAGTTGTTAGCATCATCAACTTATCTCTGCCTTTCCTACTTAGAGCATCGGCTACTACATTGGCCTTACTGGGATGGTACAGAATTTCATAGTCATAGTCCTTGATCAACTCCAACCATAGTCGCTACCTCATATTTAGCTCATTCTGAGTGAAGATATACTTCAGACTTTTGTGGTCTATGTATATCTCACACTTCTCCTCATACAGATAATGCCTCCAAATCTTCAGAGCAAACACCACTACTGCTAGTTCTAGGTTATGAGTCGGATATCCCTTCTCATAGTCTTTTGGCTGTCGTGACGCGTACGCAATGACATTCCTATAATGCATCAATACACACCTAAGGCCTTTGTGTGACGCATTACTATACACCACAAATCCCCTTGTATTATCTGGTAGTTGTTAGGTTTGTATATAACGCGAACATGCAATGAAATTACATAAATAAAAGGGAAGCGCGATAAAAGTGGATTTTAAAATTTTATACAAACCATCACCATGATCAATCTATGTGCTCAATTAACGATATAAACGAAAGAGATAGAGATTAAGAAATTATACCCTCGTAGAACCGTGCTTCCTCGGGTACAAGTTCACCTCCAATTCCTTCGCGTTCTCCTTGAATTCCACCGACTAAATTCCTTTGCTTGATCAACGTTAGCCACCCAAGTGTTTGGCCTCTAGAGGTGATCCACCAAGGAAGAATAGTTATTCAAGAAGTTGGGTGTTGGCAAAACCCTAGTTTCTATCTCTATAGAAATTGCAAGTACTCTCCACAATCTAATGCAAGAGTGTGTAACCCTAATCTATGATAAGACTTCTCTTATTTATAGATGTAGGAATAACCCTTCCCTAAACTATTTAGAATTAGGGTTTCTATTATAATTAAACTCCTTTAATTAATTATGCTCCTAATCCAATTAGAAATTCATGTGAGAGTACTTCTATTAATTAATTCTCAATCCCTATTAGGAATTAAATAATAGTAATAGTAATAATAATAATAATAAGACTCCTCTTATTAATTTATATTTAATATTTCTAAAATATTAAATAATAAATATTAAGTTATTTAATTTATTCTATCTCCATAGATTAAATTAAATACACTCAACTTATTATTACAATTATGTCATTTAGTTCTTAAATAAATATTTTTCTTTTGCGGTGTGACCCTTTAGGTTCTCCATATTAAACCGGTTGTGAATAAATCAATTAGAACAATTCTAATTTTATTTAAATAAATAAATTAAACTATTTAATTCATTTAAATAAATAATATTTATTCTACAATAAGGGTAAGCCCCTTAGTGATCAACGACTTTCCATATAATATAGATTTCAACATTAATCACAAAAGAACCTTTCAGTGAATAGTTACCGTACAATTCAATCCTTCTACCATACAATGTCCCAATTAAATATAAAACATGGATTTACTGTCAAGTCTTATTTTTATTTAATTATATGTATTTCGATTTCCAAATGCACAACTCTAAATAATGCAAATTAGAAACTCCTTTCTAATTTCATTCTGCCTTGGCCAAGGACTACTGAGTTGTCATTTATCGAATCACATAGGACATTCACATCTTTTACTAGACGTGGTAGATTCTTTGTTGATCATTCACCTATCTCCATGTACAACTTATTATACCCAATCATACCCTTTGATATACCCTAAAGGTCTTAAAGGACATGTCAAAGTATAACTCATCATACACAAGATACGATGATGATCTCAAGTCCAAGGATCACGTGTACTACTATCATTATAGGAATTCCTATTGACAGGCGAGTCAAACTCCATTAGGTATTCCTTAGCGAGCCACGTTCAGTGAACTTATTCTTCAATAAGCACCTACATACTTGCTTTAATGTCTCCACACAAATGATTATGAGATCAATCATCCTCTTCTTAAGAGCAAGCAACGTATGTACTAATCTATCCGGATTCACTAATCCCCTATTTAGTAATCCAACGATTAGGAACGATTTTAGTTTGTGAGCTATCTTGAATTTAGATCTCATTAGCATGATCACCATCATGATTCTAAAAGCATTGCTCAAAACTATGGGTTTATCACATTTAATATAACAACACCATGTAGATAATATAAAATGCCTTTTAAGAAAATCAATTCTTTTATTAATAAATGATTAAGATTACAAAGTATATGCTACATCATATCAAATATGATTGGCTTGTGTGCATACTACTTTCAATCTCCCACTTGCATTAAAGCCAATCGCCTTGGTATCTAATACCCATCTTCTCTAAGTGACGATCAAACTGCTTTTGAGTTAAAGCTTTAATAAATGGATCTGCAGTGTTGTCTTAAGAGTCCACACGCTCCAGGGTGACATCTCCTCTTTTAATGATCTCTCTAATCAAATGAAACCGCCGCAATACGTGTTTGGATTTCTGATGAGACATGGGTTCCTTAGCCTGCGCAACAGCTCTGTTGTTGTCACGGAATAAAGGTACAGCTCCTCTAATGCTAGGAACCACTCCAAGTTTAGTTACGAACTTCTTCATCCAAACAGCTTCCTTTGCAGCTTCACTTGCAGCTATGTACTCTACCTCTGTCACTGAATCAGCAACTGTTTGCTGCTTAGAACTTTTCCAACTCACTGCGCCACCGTTTAAGGTAAACACGTACCCTGAAACGAATTTACTGTCATCTTGGTCCGTTTGAAAACTTGAGTGTGTGTAGCCCTCTAGTTTCAATTCAGACCCACCGTAGACAAGAAATACATCCTTAGTTCTTCTCAAGTACTTTAGGATGTTTTTCACTACCTTTCAGTGCTCTTCTCCTGGATTCGACTGATATCTGCTCGTTACACTAAGTGCATGAGCGACATTTGGTCTAGTACATATCATACCGTACATGATAGATCCTATTGTGGAAGCATAAGGAATCTTACTCATACGGTCTCTCTCCTCAGGTGTCTTTGGGGCCTGTTTCTTGGAGAGATGTATTCCATGGCTCATCGGCATGAGACCTCTCTTGGAATCTTTCATGCTAAACTTCTTTAGCATCGAGTCAATGTACTTTCCATGGGTCAAGCCCAGCATCCTTTTAGATCTATCTCTATAGATCTTTATACCCAAAATATAGGATGTCTCACCCAAGTCC
This sequence comes from Aralia elata, assembly GCA_034770075.1. NCBI lineage: Eukaryota > Viridiplantae > Streptophyta > Magnoliopsida > Apiales > Araliaceae > Aralia > Aralia elata. The sequence goes on from CM068388.1 coordinate 22,548,764, forward strand.
TTCATGGAGAAGAGTTTAGATAACCAAATTTTGATCGACTGTAGCATAAGAACATCATTCCCTATAAGCAATATGTCATCAACATATAATACAAGAAATGAAACAGCGCTCCCACTAACCTTCTTGTACACACAAGGTTCATCCTTATTTTTGGTAAAATCAAACCTTTTGATTATCTCATCAAAACGGATGTTTCATCTTCGAGAAGCTTGCTTTAATCCATAAATGGATCGTTGTAGCTTACAGACTTGGTTTGTCCCAACCGTTGAAATAAAACCCTCTGGCTGTATCATATATACATTCTCCTCAAGCTCTCCATTGAGGAAAGTCGTTTTCACGTCCATTTGCCAGATCTCGTAGTCATAATAAGCTTCAATTGCAAGCAAAATCCGAATGGACTTAAGCATAGCTACTGGTGAGAAGGTTTTATCATAGTCAACTCTTTGTCTTTGTTTGAAACCTTTTGCAACCAGTCGGGCCTTATAGGTCTCTACCTTGCCATCTACTCCAGTCTTTCTCTTAAAGACCCATTTACACCCAATAGGCTTAATGCCCTCAGGTGGTGAAACCAAAGTCCATACTTGGTTTTCATACATGGAGTCTATCTCGGATTTCATGGCTTCTAGCCATTTCTCTAAGTCTTCACTACTCATAGCCTCTTCGTAAGTCAATGGATCATCATCATCTATGATGCGTACCTCATCATCATCCTCTATAATGAATCCATACATATCAGGTATCTTCGGTACTCTTCCAGATTTACGAATAGGTAGTGGTACAGTAGGTTCTTCTACTTGGTCAAGTACCTGACTTTGATCCGTAGTATTTTGTGGTTCTTGAACTTCTTCAAGATATATCTTACTCCCACTGACCCCTTCAAGGATAAACTTCTTTTCTAAGAAGGCAGCGTGTTTCGCAACAAACACCTTTTGATCAGTAGGATGATAGAAATAATACCCTGATGTTTCTTTAGGGTATCCCACAAATCTACATTTGTCGGATCTAGTCTTCAGCTTATTATGCTCAAACCTTTTGACATAAGTTGGACAACCCCAAGTCTTAACATGCTTAAGATTTGGTTTCCTCCCTGTCTATATCTCATATGGGGTCTTTGGGACTTTTGGGACGGATTTAGTAGGTACATTGTTAAGTAGGTATGCAGTCGATTCTAGGGCATAACCCCAGAAGGATACTGGAAGGTCAGTAAAACTCATCATGGAACGAACCATGTCCAACAATGTTCGATTTCTCCTTTCAGATACACCATTCATCTGTAGCGTCCCTGGTGGAGTCCATTGTGAGACTATACCATTTTCTTTGAGACAATTGAGAAACTCATTGGTTAAGTATTCCCCTCCTCGATCCGATCAAAGAATCTTAATACTCTTACCAGTTTGCTTTTCTACTTCACTTCTGAATTCTTTGAACTTTTCATACGATTCAGATTTGTATTTCATTAAATACACATATCCAAATCTAGAATGATCATCAGTGAAAGTAATAAAATAAGAATACCCTCCTCGTGCATTCGTTGTCATAGGTCCACATACGTCTGTGTGTACCAACGCTAACAACTCTATAACTCTTTCTCCTTTTCCACTAAAAGGAGATTTAGTCATCTTACCCATGAGAAAAGATTCACAAGTTGGATATGATTCGTAATCAGATAGCTCTAAAAGCCCATCTTTATGCAACTTGGATAATCTTGTTTCATTGATATGACCAAGTCTACAGTGCCACATAAAGGTATAATTAACATCATCTCTTTTTTTATTCTTAGTTTGTTCAATTTGAAGTATATTTTCATGCAAGTCAAGTATGTAAAGTCCATTCAGTAGGTTTCCAACACCATATAAAACATTTTTATTATAAATAGAACATTTGTTGTTCTTTATTATAATATCAAAACCATCCATATCTAATACAGAAATTGAAATAATGTTTCTAATGAGTGTCGGAACATAATAACAATTATTTAAACTAATGAACTTGTCCGAAGGCAGTGCTAAACAATAAGTCCCTACAGCTAATGCAACAACCTTTGCTCCATTTCCCACTCGTAGGACGACTTCATCCTTGTTCAGCTTTCTACTTCTGCTTAGTCCCTGCACATTATTACATATGTGAGAACTACAGCCGGTATCCAATACCCAAGTAGAATTTTGACTTTCAGAAAAATTATTTTCAATCATAAACAAACCTAGATCGGAAGTCGAAGCTTCTCTAAGCTTCTTCTAGTCCGCAAGATACTCCTTGCAGTTCCTCTTCCAGTGTCCCGGCTTATTGCAATGGTAGCAAATTCCTTTGTTATCTGGATCAGGTTTCTTTTTATCCTTTCTCTTCGCCTTTCCCTTAGCCTTCTTGTTTTTCCTCTTTTCAGAAGATACCTTGGGCCTCTTCCTTTTCTTAGAAGAATCATCCACTAGTAAGACTTGGTTCTTGTTGGATGAGAAGTGACCTTCAGCAGTTTTCAGCATATTAAGTAACTCAGACAAGCTGACGTCCAACTTATTCATGTGAAAATTCACAACAAATTGTGAGAAGGTGTCCGGGAGTGACTGCAAGATCAAATCTTGACTTAACTCCCCATCCATCACGAACCCAAGTTGTCCAAGTTGTTCAATCAGATTGATCATCTTAAGGACATGAGTCTCAACAGCAGTGCCCTCAGTCATACGAGATCGGAAGAGCTCCTTAGATATCTGATATCTAGCAGTCCTACTTTGCTCACTATACAACTCTTTGAGGTGCAGCAATATAGTAGGAGCATCCATAGTTTCATGCTGACGCTAAAGCTCGTTACTCATGGATGCGAGCATGATGCATTGAGCCAGGATTGCATCATCTTGCCACTTTCTGAAAGTAGCAATCTCTTTTCTCAGAGGCTGTTTCTGCAACACTTGCAGGGACTGGCGAATTTAGGACATAAGAAATCTTTTCAGCAGTGAGAACAATTCTCAGATTCCTTAACCAGTCCGTGTAATTCGGTCCGGTCAGTTTGTTAGCATCAAGTATGCTACGCAGTGATAGTGGGTTTGACATTTTTAAATTCTGCATGTGAAATAGACAACATTTTAGCATACATTCATTTAATTAATTACCAAAATAAATTAGGTCTTTATTTAAATTGGTATCTCCCATTATTTTCATCAAACTATATTACCCTCATTATACAGTTCGGCAATTCTAATTAAAGATTTGCTAGTGAGACTAAGGATCCCATTTCAAATGTATATAGCCTTGTGGTGACACAACAAACGATATATAAATAAATAGGTAGACAACTATTGTCAATTACATCTCTATGTAACTCCTTGTATTTTGCCTCTTAGATTATTTTGATCAAGTGGTGACACATCCGAATCAAAATTATCCAAGTTAAGTCCATCCTACCACTTCCATATATGTTAAGAAAAAAATACCGTCCTTGTGGTGACACAACAAAACAATAATGTTCAATTCCTTAATAAGCATCAAATGTGATAAAGCAACATCTTAAATATTTAATACTTACCTTGTGGTGACACAACAAACTCATATTAAACATTTAATACTCTATTGCTTTACCATGCTAGAAGGCGACGTTCGATATTCCAAATATCTTTGAACGCTTAGGACTTAATATGATTTCTTTGAGGGGTTTATTATTATTAGTCTCATCTTGTTTAGCGCGCATGCACATATATATATAAAATACGCGTCATATTATTTTACATGCGAAGCATGTTAGATAATATACAATATATATATAGTAAGCATGCACATATAGAATACTATATTCTACCCGGATTGATTATGGACTTTTATTCTAGTTTGGTTCACTAGAGCCACCAAGTGAACCAAAAGGTCAAACCTAGGGTGCAAGAATTAAATTAAATATAACTATTACATTTAAACCTGGGCTCCATTACAAACGGGTCTTCAAGCGCTCCTTGCTCCTTTGTCTCCAATTCTTCAAAATTAATTCTAACTAGTCCTATTTTATAAACTATTTATCAGCAGTCAAGGGGAAGTACATAGGAGGGAGATAGAATTTACATTAAGAAAAATTAGAGAAGACGAGGTACGCAGACCCCATTTATAAAAACCCATACATTCAAGCATCCTCTAAAATAAATCCAATCACACATTGGTCAATAGTCCATAATCAATCCCTATTTATTATCATACATATCTCTATATGTGTCAATAAATAACATTCATCTCATCAATAATAAAACCATTCCATATATGCATTGATATCAATTAATGGACAAAAGTTTTGCTAATATTTAGTTTTGAAACAAAATAAACTCTTTTATTTTAATCAAAAACCAAATTCAAATTAAACTCTTTTAATTTTAGCAATCTGAAATCCTATTCCAGATAAAATAAACATCTTTATTTTAAACTTATATCAATTAAATAAACCATTTATTTTAATTGAAAGAAAAAATTATTTTTCGGATTCTGCTGTCCGGCGTAGCTGCGCCCAGAATGAACTGGGACACGGCGCAGCTGGGCTGAACCCCAGAAACGACTTTCTGGGTTTGGGCGCAGCTACACTCTAGAATGAACTGGAGCCAGCACAGCTGCGCCGCATAGCAGATTTAGAAAAACCGGATTCTGCCCAAAAATTTTGATCCAATCGCATACCATACACACATGGAACCATTGTTAGGTTTGTATATAACGCGAACATGCAATCAAATTACATTAATAAAATAGAAACGCGATAAAATCAGATTTTAAAATTTTATACAAACCATCATCATGATCAATCTATGCGCTCAATTAACGATATAAACGAAAGAGATAGATATTAAAAAATTATACCCTCGTAGAACCGTGCTTCCTCGGGTACAAGTTCACCTCCAATTCCTTCGCGTTCTCCTTGAATTCCACCGACTAAATTCCTTTGCTTGATCAACGTTAGCCACCCAAGTGTTTGACCTCTAGAGGTGATCCACCAAGGAAGAATAGTTATTCAAGAAGTTGGGTGTTGGCAAAATCCTAGTTTCTATCTCTATAGAAATTGCAAGTACTCTCCACAATCTAATGCAAGAGTGTGTAACCCTAATCTATGATAAGACTCCTCTTATTTATAGATGTAGGAATAACCCTTCCCTAAACTATTTAGGATTAGGGTTTCTATTATAATTAAACTCCTTTAATTAATTATGCTCCTAATCCAATTAAGAATTCATGGGAGAGTACTTCTATTAATTAATTCTCAATCCCTATTAGGAATTAAATAATAGTAATAGCAATAATAATAATAATAATAATAATAATAATAATAATAATAATAATAATAATAATAATAATAATAATAATAATAAGACTCCTCTTATTAATTTATATTTAATATTTCTAAAATATTAAATAATAAATATTAAGTTATTTAATTTATTCTATCTCCATAGATTAAATTAAATACACTTAACTTATTATTACAATTATGCCATTTACTTCTTAAATAAATATTTTCTTTTTGCGGCGTGACCCTTTAGGTTCTCCATATTAAACCGGTTGTGAATAAATCAATTAGAACAATTCTAATTTTATTTAAATAAATAAATTAAACTATTTAATTCATTTAAATAAATAATATTTATTCTACAATAAGGGTAAGCCCCCTTAGCGATCAACGACTTTTCAGATAATATAGATTTCAACATTAATCACAAAAGAACCTTTCAATGAATAGTTACCGTACAATTCAATCATTCTACCATACAATGTCCTAATTAAATATAAGACATGGATTTACTGTCAAGTCTTATTTTTATTTAATTATTTGTATTTCGATTCCCAAATGCACAACTCTAAATAATGCAAATTAGAAACTCCTTTCTAATTTCATTCTGCCTTGGCCAAGGACTACTGAGTTGTCATTTATCGAATCATATAGGACATTCACATCTTTTACTAGACGTGGTAGATTCTTTGTTGATCATTCACCTATCTCCATATACAACTTATTATACCCAATCATACCCTTTGATATACCCAAAAGGTCTTAAGGGACATGTCAAAGTATAACTCATCATACACAAGATATGATGATGATCTCAAGTCCAAGGATCACTTATACTACTATCACTATAGGAATTCCTATTGACAGGCGAGTAAAACTCCATTAGGTATTCCTTAACGAGCCACGTTCAATGAACTTATTCTCCAATAAGCACCTACATACTTGCTTTAGTGTCTCCACACAAATGATTATGAGATCATCCTCTTCTTAAGAGCAAGCAACGTATGTACTAATAAATCCGGATTCACTAATCCCCTATTTAGTAATCCAACAATTAGGAACGATTTTAGTTTATGAGTTATCTTGAATTTAGATCTCATTAGCATGATCATCATCATGATTCTAAAAGCATTGCTCAAAACTATGGGTTTATCACATTTAATATAACAGCACCATGTAGATAATATAAAATGCCTTTTAAGAAAATCAATTCTTTTATTAATAAATGATTAAGATTACAAAGTATATGCTACATCATATCAAATATGATTGGCTTGTGTGCATACTACTTTCAGTAGTGCTAACACAGGTGCTTCACTAAGTTTTCTCTTTAACTCCAAGAAACTCTATTTGTACTTATCCATCCACACAAACTTCACAGCCTTCCTTGTCAAATTTGTTAACGGTGTCGCTATCTTTGAAAAGTTTTGAATAAACCTCCGATAGTAACCCGCTAATCTCAAGAAACTTCAGACTTTTGTCGGCGTCCTTGGCTGCTCCCAGTTTATTACTGCTTCTACTTTGGCAGGATCCACTGATACCGCATCCTTATCAATTACATGCCCCAAAAATTGCACCCTTTGTAGCCAAAATTCACATTTGGAAAACTTTGCATAAAGCTTCTCCCTTCTCAGTGTTTCCAGGGCTATTCTCAAATGCTCGACGTGTTCCTCCTCCGTCTTCAAGTAGACTAGAATGTCATCTATGAAAATGACAATAAATTTATCTAAGTATTTCTTGAACATTCTATTCATCATGTCCATAAATGTTGCGGGCGCATTCGTCAGCCCAAACGACATCACCAGAAACTCAAAGTGTCCATATGGAGTTCTGAATGTTGTCTTTGGAATATCCTCCTGCCTCACCTTCAGTTGGTGATATCTCGTCCTTAAGTCAATCTTCGAAAAGTATTTCGCTCCCTTCAATTGGTCAAACAAATCATCAATTTTGGGCAACGAATACTTGTTCTTAATCGTGACTTTGTTCAACTCCCGATAGTCAATACAAAGCCTCAGTGATCTGTCTTTCTTCTTTACAAACAGTACTGGTGCTCCCCACAGAGATACACTCGGACGAATATACCCCTTATCTAGCAATTCCTGCAGTTGAACCATCAGTTCTTTCATCTCCACTGGTGCTATCCTGTATAGTGCCTTCGAGATCCATGCGGTTCCTGGTACCAAATCGATTACAAACTCGACCTCTCTGTCTGGTGGTAAACCCGGTAATTCATCTGGAAAAACATCAGAGAATTCCCTTACTACAGGTATCTGACCTAGCTCACCCTCTACTCTTCGAGTATCAACCACGTGAGCCAGATAACCTATGCAGCCCTTTCTAAGCAATCTCCTTGCTTGCATCATCGTTAGACAACAAGATTGTCTAGGCGATTTACTACCGTAAAATATGACATTCGACTTATTCAGAGTCTTCAGGTGTATACATTTCTTCTGACAGTTAATCACAGCCTTGTGACTAGACAACCAATCCATCCCAAGAATTACATCAAATTCTCCTAGTCATATCAGAATTAAATCTGCGCTCAGTTTATGCCTATTTATCTCAGCACAATAATTTCTATAAATGGATTCCACAGGGATAACTTCTTTATTAGCTACTTCTACATTCATGGGGTTCTCTAGTTTCTCACGAGGTAAATTTAACCGTTTAGCAAATTCATTCGACACAAACGAACAAGTAGCACCCGAATCAAATAATACATATGAACTGATATTATTGATCGAAATAATACCTGACACCACGTCCTTTGACTCCACCGCATCCTGCACTATCATGTTGAAAGTGTGTGCCGTTGGTCTGTTGGTTTGGCTAGATGGCCCTCCAATGCCCAGCCTGTTGTTGTTATTGTTGTTGTTGTTGTTGTTCTTGTTACCACTTGTTGCATCCCCCTTCCTTTTTAGGCAATCCTTGATTTGATGATCTAGTGCTCCACATGAGAAGCATCCTGCTTTCTTTCCTTTTGGGCACTGATTTGCAAGGTGTCCCTGTTGCCCATAGTTGTAGCAAATCCCTTTGCCCTTCAGACAGTCCCCCGAGTGCTTCTTTACACAATTGTTGCACTTATTACTCTTCTTAACCTCTCCTCCAGACTTGTTGCCACCAGAAGATTGGCTATCACTCCATTTCCTTTTATTCGGGCTACTTCCCCCGCTGCTTCCTCCTTTGCTTCCTTCGTCACCCTTCTTTTTCTCTTAATTGAACTTTGCTAGAGCCTCGTTGCCTCCTTCAACAATGATGGCCCTTTCTAACAGCGTAGAAAATGTGTCAATCCTTAAAACTGCCACCCTACTATACACCCACGGTTTCAGGCCTAATTCAAATCTCCTTGCCTTTCTGGCTTCAGTGTCTACCTAGTGCGGTGGGAATCGGGCTAACTCATTGAATTTAGCTGCATACTCTGCGACTGACATGTTCCCCTGCTTCAGCTCCAGGAACTTAACCTCCATGTTCTACTGCATACTCTCCGGGAAATAGTTCTCGAAGAATAGCTCCTTGAAACGTTCCCATGGTATCATACCATCTCCAGTACGGTTTTTGTTGGCCTTCCACCAATAGTTCGCTTCACCTTTCATCATAAAAGTGGCGAACCCTATCTTCTGTTCTTCGGCCACCCTGGCAACTTCGAACACTTTTTCTATTTCTTCGATTCAGGTTTGGGCCTCAATCGGGTCTAGTGTTCCCTTAAACTCGGGAGGTCCTACTAGTTTAAAATCTTTGAAAATAGCCAAATGTTGCGCAGGCTGCCGCTCTGGCTGTTCTCCAACAGGTGGGGGTTTATTTCGCATGGCTTTTACCAGCAACTCAACAAATGCCCTCATTGGGTCTGAATGACCCTGAGTGTTATTAACCGATTCCTAAACCCTTTGGTTTCGTGGCTGTCTTCTTGGAGGCATGATCTGATAAAAGAAAATCGTCGGCTTTTACTAATAGATTTATGTTTTATGCAATAAGTCATTTAAATCAGCAATAAGGAGTAAAAGCATCTATCAAACACATTTGATTTAACTAAAACAACTGCATTTATAACCATATGTCACTGTTTTAATACAACCTAACTCAACATGTGGCATACTTCTATAAACGTTTAATGGCATAGTCTGCCAACCATTAACTATCCCCTAACAAACAAAAGTGGAGAAATAATAACCTTCCACCCTTCTATCAGAAACAAAATTAGGGTTCAACTACTATCTCATGCACGCTACAAGCATAGGGATTTACAACATAAGTATGCCCCTATTACAACAAAAGTGGGACCTACTGCAAACATAATGCTAAAAATAATACATCATCGCCTGTTGCGGCGAATTGTAACCCTGAGCTCCCGTCGAGCCAGCCTGTTAACCACTCGACGCCTAATCATGCGTCTGTTGCTCCCCTCCTCCCTGGGGTACCTCTTAACCTTGTCCCTCAGCCTCCCAATATAAGTGGTCAAGCCTAAACGGAGGGAATTAATCGTGGTCGCCCCCTCTATGCGGATTCTATTCGTAACCTCCAGATCAAACTCTGCAGTCCGGGTTGCCAACTGCTCTATAGCCTCATCTCTCTCCAGACGAGTAATCTCCAGCTGATCCTCTACTCGCTCTATCTGTCCTACTAGCACCACATTCCTCTCTAAGAGGTCATAAACCATCATACCAAGCTGAACAGAAGCCCCACGCCGACCGTGAACCTCTGCCTTTAGCTCGGCAATCCTCTGGTCCTTTTCCTGCAGCTTCTGGGTTAACTTAGCCTTTTCCCCCAAAATCTGATGCGCTAATGACCTGTACTGCTCCTCTCGTGCCTGGTGATCCTGGTTCTGCTCTTCTAAATAGGGTACTCGAATCTCAAGCTCCGCATTCCTATTTGTCAGCTCTTCGATAATATCACTAGCAGTAATGCCCATGCCAGCTGCATACTCAAGTGGCTCATCATCCTCCGTCACTAGAACCTCCTTGGGGTCCTCATCCTCCCCCTCATCGCTTAATAGCCTCAGCACTCCTCCGGTAACTGGCTCCTCCTCAAAACCATACTCGGCCTCAGACTCATCCCTAGTGTCCATCATCTTTGGCTCACTTGGATGCACCACTACTAAATGCCCTGCGTCCACATGAATATATGTGAACTCCACCTCTCCAGCATGATTGGACTCTCCTCTCTCAGACATCTTATAGCCACGGACAAAAACAAATAGACACCAAGATATTAGTGCCACAATAAAATATATTCATTGATAAAATGAAATAATATTTTATTATGCACAACTCGGCTCGATGGATTTCCACAATCCACCCTCCAGACATGATCACCAAATGAATCTCCTCGATTCACCTCCTAACGTACTCAATACGAGTTTAATACTAAGGTTATAACCTAGGTTTTGCATTCCTAAAGTTTTATAAACCTGGCTCTTGATACCAACATGTGACACCCCCAAAATTTAGGTACCAATACCTCGAATCTGGTGCTCAAGATAAAGTACCATTCATTACACTTCTAAACAACATAAATCAACTAATGCGGAAATAAATAAACATATGTTTGTTCATTACAAAGGTTTACTACGATCCCAAAGTCAATAACCTTAAATAGAATACATCGCAGAATACATTAAATAATACAAAATTACTCCACGATTACATAACAGAATAGTACAAATAACTAGTCCTTAAGCTTTCTTTGCCTTTGTCCGCTTTGGAACTCACCGGCTTAACTGCAAATGGTTCATGATATAGCAAGGGTGAGCAACGAATTTGCCCAGCAAGTTTAATCACAAGAAAGAAGATATATTATGAATGAATAAGAATAATAATCGCATAGTTCAACAATTTAAGAACACTGAAGAAAAGAAATAGCTGACAATATAATCAAAGTTCAAATGAAGGAATGAATATTGATTGTTTACTACTGAGTGGTCCAATAGACCATGAACTTTTTGGCCAAAGGATCAGTTATTCAACTAACCCTTTTAAACGCCTGGTCCGTCAGTAGTACTTGAGGGGATCAGCCTCTCATAACCCTATGTATATGCATAACATTTAACTCTGACTGCAATCGGATAACTGACACATTAAAATCCCCAAATAAGGGTTGCTCTCTCAGTCCAAGAATCTATACCAATAATAGGTTTGGATAGCTTTTTAAAAGTAATAACCTGCACATGTCTAGCCGAAACAAATGGCGTAGGCTATTTCCTTAAATAGTTCATGAATGAAGAACTTGCATTTCACAGTCCAACAACAGATCATGAATTCAAATGCACAAGGTGCGAATATCAATAATTATCTTTGATGTGGAGCAATTAACAATAATTAATCCACTAATATAACTTGAAAGTAATACTCGATTTGAGTCATGAAACTTGTAACAATATACAACATTTGTATAGAATAGGGAAACTTGCCCAATTGTAAAGGTTGAGTAAGTAAGAAACTTGCAATAAAATAGAATACTTGTCCAATTATTACTTGAGCGAGATAGAACTTCCTCAATAAATAGCTTGAATAAAGTTAAGAGAATTTGCATTCAATATATAGAAAGAATGAAGTTAGGGAATTTGCCCAACACAAGGGTTAGACAAGCATCAGGAAACTTGCCTGGTGCATCTGCTACAATATTACAACACACACTCCTTAATATCCTACACAATTAAGTACATATTCACATAACAATTAGTCACATACCGGATACCAAATAATGGCTTATACTACTTTATAATGATCCATTCATATTAGAAATAAGATATTAAATAACATTATACATACAAGTTACGGCGTTACGACGCTTGCATGTCCGTGCGCCAACCTTGCCTATTTCGAACGCCCAAGTGACACGCAATTGTATAACGCCTAGCACGCCCCTTCAATTTATCTAATATTCATTGGCTAATCCTAAGTATCATTATAACTCATAACATTCATGTTTTAGGACTTAGAAGAATGTCTTTTATTGTCAGAAAGCATTACACGTTGCACACACACATGACCGACGCCTTCCGTTTGCACAACAGCCCTAAAAAATGTTCAATTTCAAAATTTCTCAAGCTAGAAAATTTTAATTCTAATTAATGGATGTTGTAGGTATATCTCTAAACTTTTTGGATCATCTTGAATCGGCCCAAATCCTTAGTCCGTATGAGAAAGTTTATAGCTATTTTTCCAACGGACGTCGAAGCTGAGTCGAGCAGCGCACACGCGGGCGGGCGGCACGGCACCAGGCCCATGGTTTGCGGCAGCGCGCGCGTGGCCTGATGCGGGCGCGCGAGTGGCCTGATGGCCCTTGCCAGACATCGCGATTTTGACAATCCTTCACTCCAATCCTCATAACTTCTTCTCTAGACCTTCAAATTGGTCCGTTCCGGACTCTATGGACTCCTAAGACAGAGAGCTACAACATATCAAAAATTCAAAGCTACCCATTAACATTAACATGGCCAAATATTAGGCCAAAATATCAATTCATGCTCTGTTTTGAATGTTCTAAGTGTTCTTCACTAAAATCATCACCAAATCTTTATTTTTACACCTTTTTACTCGATTCCAGTTGGGTTAACTTGGTAACCCATGGAACTATAATACCATAATAATAAATAAATTAAACACACACGAAACCATAGCTACAAAGTCCTCTAAATCGTCCAACAGTCTATGTTCATGTCCAAAGTCCATTGTTCTTCATGTTCTTCATCCTCCTTAAGCATAGGTACGAGTTTATTCCATTTTTGTTCCACTTTGAAGTTATTAATGGCTTACATAATCTCTTAACAACATTTATACATAATCATAACAAGCAACAACATCAAGAAATCGCAAGCAAAAACCAACCTACAAGCACAAAAGCTTACAAACCATGGAAACTTTGAAAAACCTCAACCAAATCAAATGGAATGGATTGAGTTAATGGTTTTTACCTCTGTAAATCCCCTCCTAGATGATAAGAAGACTAGCTATGGGCTTGGCTTGAGTGCTCTTTTTTGGCCTAGGCTCTTTCTTCTTCCTTACCCGAGCACCCACTTCCCTTTCTCTCTCTAGAAACCTCTCTCTCTCTCTTGCTTCTTCTTCTTTCTTCTTTGTTTCTGCAGTTTGCTTCCTTTCTCTCTTAGCAAAATGAGCTAAATGAGGAAGAAATAAATAAGGAAGAATGGAGTGGATGAAATGGATGGGGTTTCCTTTCCTCTCATTTCTATGTTCTTCCTCCCGTGTAGCTCTTTTTCTCCACCCGCTCCTTCTTGAATCTTCAGCACTTTCCCTCTCTCTCTCTCAACTTCTAGCAACTGAACTTAGAAATGAAATGGAATGGATTGAGCAAGGAAATCTGTTTTGAAAGGCTTTGGAGGAGATGCAATGGGTGGCTTCAGGAGAGATGAAAGGGGTGGAGCATTTGAGAGGAATGTTTTGATAAGCATGTTAGGCAAATTGGATTTTCAATGTGCATGGTGTCTAATAATGGCTAGCTTGCCGACACCCCCTCCCCTAACTTAATTCCTATTGGTCTAAATGGTTAGTTGGTTCCCTCTTGGAGTAACATGCAAAAATAAATGCACAAATACACCAAAATTATATCCGAAAACTCCCACTTTTGTACCAAAATTGGTAAATAACTCCACCCAAAATTAAAATGGGGACTCCCATAAATTATTGGGATGCATAAAAATAATTATTATGAGATTTGTTTAAATATTCGGAACACTCATATAATACATTTTGGATACGGATAAAATCACGTATCATCTCAAATAAAATTTTCGACGCTTGGAAAAATTATTCGTACACATATACGCATTAACTAAATTATTCAATATCGAAAAAGATACAAAAAAAAATTTTATGGCAGGAATAGTGCCTTGAAAAACGTGCCTCGTGAATAGTGATTTAGCGATGCTTACGCGGAATCAATTATTATCTTTTAACAAAACTACCACACATAAAATTTCATGCATTCACATAATCCAGGTTGTCACGCAACTTTTAAACATGCAACACAAAATAATATTAATAAAATATAATATATTCATTAATATTCAAAAATTCGAGATTACAAGGCAAATCTAAAGTTCCCGGTCGTTACAGTCATTACAAGATTCTTTTTCAGATGAGTATTCATTTTCTGTTGATAGTGGTTTTTCTTGGTATGCTAAGATTGTTAATTATTTAGCTAGTGAACTTTGTCCCAAAAGAATATTCTAAAATGTAAAAAGATAAGCTGAGATCAGAAGCCAAACACTATGTATGGGATGACCTACACCTATAAAAATTTTGTAGTGGTCAAGTTGTTAGGAGGTGTATACCTAATAGTGAATTTCATTTCATTCTATCTTTTTGTCATTCATATGCCTGTGGAGGTCCATTTTGGGACCTAAAAGAACTGCTCACAAGGTTTTAGAATCTGGTTTTTATTAGCCAACTATTTTTTAAAGATTCTTATCTGTTTTGTAAGTCATGTGCAAACTGTCAAAAGACTGGGAATATCTCACAATAGGAATCAGATGCCACAGACCCCTATTTTAGTTGTTAAAATCTTTGATGCCTGGGGAATTGATTTTATGAGACCTTTTCTTTCATCTTTTGGTAATATTTATATCCTTTTGGTTGTTGATTATGTCTCCAAATGGGTTGAAGCTAAGGTTATAAGGACTGATGATTCTAAAGTTATTGTAGAATTTTTGTTCAGTCTAATATTTTTGTCATGCTTGGAGCTCTAAGAGTCATTATCAGTGATAGAGGGACCCATTTTTACAATAGTTGTTGGCAGAGTACTGTTCAAAAAGTATAATGGTGATGCACAGGGTTTCCACATCATACCATCCCCAGAGTAATGGTCAAGTTGGGGTGTCCAACAGAGAGATCAAAATCCATTTTAGAGAAGGTGGTTAAGCCTAGCAGGAAGGATTGGAGTATGAGATTGCCAGATGCACTATGGGCCTACATAACAACTTACAAGGACTCCTATTGGTATGGTTCACCATATAGGATAGTATTTGGAAAACCTTGTCACTTACCTGTGAAATTGGAGCATAGAGCTTTTTGGGCTATCAAGCGATGCAACATGGATATGGATCAAGCTGGAGAGCATAGAAAGTTGCAGTTGCAGGAGCTGGAGGAGTTAAGGAATGAAACCTATGAAAGTCCTAAGATTTACAAGGACAAAACTAAAGCCTTTCATAATAAAAAGATTTTGAGGGAAGAATTTTGTTGTGGGACAGAAAGTTTCTCCTTTACCACTCAAGGCTTAAATTATTTTCAGGTAAGCTGCGTTCTAGATGGGTTAGACCTTTTGTTATTACTAACATTTTTTCATCATGGGTGCAGTGAAAATTCGGAGTCCTAGTACAGGGAAAATATTCAAAGTGAATAGCCATAGGCTCAAACCTTTCTATAAAGGTTATCAGGTGGAAGATGTTAAGGCAGTTGGATTAGCGAAACCATTTTATGGAGATTGAGCAAATTGCAGACGGGCAAACGACAGTAAACAAATGCGCTGCATAGGAGACAACCCATGAATCAGATTTAATTTTTCTATCTCTTTACTTTTTATTTTTGTAATTGCATGTTAATTAGTTACTTTCTTCTTTGTATGATTATCTTACATTGGGGATAATGTAAGGTTTGAGTGTGGAGGGATGGGTTTTAGGTTATTTATTATTTGAGTTATTTGAGTTATTTTAGGATATGACATGCTAGATATGATGCTTTGAAATAAAAAAAAATTGAAAATTTTTCTGACTCTACGATCATAGTGTTCTACTGAAATTTTTGAATGTTAAAATCGTAGAGTTGATATTTGATGTTTATTTTCAGGATTTGATTTGATGCTTTATTGATTAATGCATGATGATGACTTTAGTTAGGATCCATGAGCTGATTTTGAATTGGGATTGCTTTGCATGGATACTTGAATATGATATACATGATTACTTGACTGAGTTATTTGTGGAATTATACTTTTGTGCACTGATCTTGAGATTTGAGACTTGTTTAAATTGTTATTTTGTTTGCAGAACCTTGTGCAAGAAAAATCTTTGAAAAAAAATTGAGAAAATCATGAAAAATTGCAAAATGAAAAAAAAATGCAGATGTCTTGTGTTGGATTGAGATGGAGCGTAAAAACGCAAATCACCCCCATGAATACAAGAAGCGAGAAGGAACGTAAAACTCCACTCGTTGGGAAACAAAGAAGTGAGATGGAGCATAAAATGTACTCACTTGAAAAGAAAAAAATGTGAAAGGTGAAATGGAGCATAAAATGCATTCACCTAAGAAAATAAAAATTACAGGTTCTGGTGCTAAAAAGGATTGCAGGATATTCAGGTTTTGAGTTTTTGAGTCAGTGTGCACAATTGTTATTCCCATATAGCTTAGTTGGGTGTTTATGTTGATCATAGGAGGGATATTTGTGTAGATATATTCTGATTTGGAAGATGTTTTGTGAGGAAATGACATAGTTGTTATTGTAAAGTTGATTGATGAGGTGTTGGTCAGGTTTCTGTGATAGGTGTTATTATTCCATGATGTTTATTTGGACACCTTTGAAATCTTGGTTGAATAAGTCAGATAGAGTTTTTCTTGTTATGATTCATGTTCAATTTACATGAGGACAATGTAAAGACTAAGTGTTGGAGAATTTGATAGGTGCAAAATATTCGATATTTTTGGTTCTTTTATGCTTAGTATTATTATATGTTTTATGTGTTTATAAGCTTAATTAAGGTATTTATTGATTTATAGAGGAATTTGATGTGATTTTACAAATATGAAGTTTAATGCTGATTTTTATATTATTTTACAGAATACTCTACGATCGCTGGGTGAGGGCTCTACGTTCGTAGTGTTACAGTGGTAGCCTAACAGCTCTAACGATCGCAGGTAGGTCAAGGCAGAGTCACGCGTACGATTTGATATAAGTACTTTACGATCGTTGAATGGAAGTCCTATGTTCGTTGTGTTGGAGTGAAGTCTGCTTGGATGAACTCTACGATTACGAGAAAATTCGATAGAGGTTGTTCGAGACGACTCTGAAGTCTACTCTAACGATTGGCAAGTTTACTCGGCAGCTAGTTACTCTACGATTCCGAGGTTTACTCTACAATCCGCGATAAGTGCTGGTGCGGAGTATACTCTACGTTTTACTGAGAGAGTGTTACTCTACGATATTGGTCGACATGCAGATTTCAATTCTGAGTAGGATTTGAAACGTTGAAGCTTAAAGATATGATTTCTAATAGGATTTGGAGATGAAGTTACAATCTTACATGGAAAGTATCTCTGATGATGGAAAGTAGAGTCTGATATGGAATCTAAGTCAAGGAACAATATAGAAACTGATGCCAAACTATAAAAGGAAAGTGAGGAAGACTTGGATGTGGAAATTGAAATCTAATTTGATAAAGAAGTTGCTTAGTAAAGCCAGGATTTCAGAGATTGAGGAGGATTTAGAATACTACTATACTTGCAAAGTGAAGACCGATTCCGAAAGCAGAATTGGATTAGAATTCTTCTAGGTTTTAGAGATTTATCTATAAATATTTTCACTTGTAATTGTTAGGAATTCATTTATCAGATCATAGAAGAGAGTTTTTATCATATTCAGAGAGTTCATAGAAGTATGTCATGCTAATTTTCTTTTATTCCGGTTGAAGGGGACGTGGATTCTTTAGTAAAAGTTTATGGTTTGATTAAAAATACAATATTTATTCCTTCTCATATGAAGCTTATTCTAATAATCTATTTTAACTGTTAAATATTATTTGATTAACTGATTTGGTTTCTGCAGGATTAAATTGGTTAGTTGATAATATATGCTAGATTCAGAAATAGTATTACGTAATCGATATTGTTTCTAATCACAAGTAGCAGTTAGTGATACTAATTGTGGTCAAGCGTTTGGTTATTGTTATGGTTATCAGGAGACAAGTTAAACAATCTGAGCTTATGTGTTTGTTGCTTGGAATAGTCTAATTCCTTAGTTCTTAATGATGTTGTCATAATAAATCTAAAGAGCTTGTTTTAGGTTGTATGATAGTTAGAATCTTGTGAAGAGCTTATTTCATTAAGTGATAATCTAAGTGGAATTTCGGATAACAGAGCTTGTTGTTATCTAGGACTATTAGTTTCATTGAAGGGTGAATATTGTTATGCTTAATTGATCTGTTGTTGTGAGAAGGTAAAACTGAACTGGAAAACTGAAGTTTTAACTCACTGGTTAATTTTATTATCTTAAATTTGTTCTTATTAATTAGTTAAACAAATTTAAAACCCCCAATCTTTTATTTACTGTTAAAACTGTTAGAAGCATTAGGATAAATTAAAATCAACACTGTTCTCTATGGGATCGACCATTGCTACTGATATACTATGTGTAGTACAGAGTTCATAGAGTTAAATAAGGTTTTTATTTTTGGTAGCACTAATGACAGCTTCTAAATAGCACTTCAACTTGATCAATTTATCTCTTTTTCGTATCTTTGATTGTTTGAGGTTGCTCGCCTTTTATAGCTTCAATTTAGGATCTTCCTATTGTGATTTGACCATTATTCCATTCTGACTTGGACACACTTGTCGATATCCAATTGTTTGACTTTAAAATAATGTCGGATAGGACCACTTCAGGTCGCTTTCATCGTACTCTTCCAGGTGCAGATGTAGGATGTAGCCGCGTATTTTTCTCCTTAACAGATATAGCTGTTAGATACAACTTCAAGAATGTTTTATCCTTATCGACAACCTTTGGGAGGACCATCCTTGACATCTTCAATCCTAGGTGTACGACATTGTCATAACCTGTCAGAAGAGATGAACTCTACGATTCTATTTAATCGCGGAGTTATATATTTGATAGCAGAGTGACTTATACTGAAAGCTTGTCTCTACGATTGGTCTCCACACTCTGCGATCTGAATGCTCTATGATATCAGAATACTTTCTGGTCTTCAACTCTACGATCAGTCTTCAGACTTAACTTTTGAACAATACATTTACATTAAGGAATAGATCAACTTAACAAATTTGATCTCTATACTAAGTCTTTTTACATAAATTGTCTTTCTATGAACTTTATAAAAGTTACTGGTCTTACAAATATACATTAAGTTTTTATTTTATCATCAAATCAAATATATGCATAAGCTAGAGTACTAATATTCTTGAACTAATATCCAAAAAAATAACATAAAGCATGAATTTGCCATGATGCACACAAATACATACAATTCTAGTTAAATTTGTGAAACCAAGATTTAATATAAATGACTAGCATAGATTGAATCACTGAAACCTAGAGGTTATTCCATAAAGGTAGTTTATTTAATATTTCTATGAAGAAATGAGTTCTTCGTGTCTAGTTATGTAATTTGCGATCATTGAATTAATTTTATAGAGTTAACTGCATACCAAAACCCGAAGTGTACACTCTACTACCATCCATACTTTGAAATTAATTTCGTCCGTCTCGCTCCTTAACATTTGATTATGTTAATAGGATGGACCCTAAATATATGATCCTAGCCAAGTTTCTTACTGAAATCTTGACACGTGTCCTTGCATGGAATAGAAATACGGTGACTTTTTCTACCGAATTTTCCACGAGGATACGTATAGATGAGTAACAAAAGAAATTAAACTTTGGGGGAACTAATTGTGAAATGGTGTATACTTTGTGATCATATATGCAATTAATCCACTTTTGTATTACCTTTTATAGATCTGCAAATTAATTAATTTTTATTAAGTTGCCATAAATTGGAAGCGACTAAGATTCAAAATTAAGATAACCATCTCATGGTTGATACAAACATAGGGACTAAACAACATCCTATAAATATTGCTAGGTCAAGCATTAAATTCATAAGAGAAATAATAATTATCAAGGGTTAATAGTGAACTCAAGTCGCTCAGTAATTTAGCAAAAGAAAAAAAATGAAAATAATGATTCTTCATTATTATTTTTTATTTTATTTTTGTTCTTTTGTTAGATTACTAATGCTAGTATAGTTCAATTTACTACATACTAAATCGAAATCTAGATACAAGATTTGTTTTATCATCGGTCTACCAAAATATGGTTAGAGAAACATTATTTACTCATTGGTTCTTGATAAATCGTTGCTTAAGGGTTTCATATTTATTACGCTCGGGATTTTGTAATTGGCCATCTCATAATCTCATGTGCCCATATTATAAAAGTTGGATTTGCTTTCATCTCCATGTTATTCCCTATTGATTTTATTACATTTAAACATTTTTACTCTATATTTATAATATCTATCTATAATACATATAGTGCATAAAAACGAGCTAAGTTAGATAAACTTGACAAGTTTTTTTGTCTTACAATATGAGTTAAAAATATATCTATACATACTATATTTTAATCAAGTTAATGAGTCCACTAAAATTTGGTCACATGTTTTTGCTAAATGGGTAATATAGTTTTAGAAGAAAAGAATCTCCTTATGTATATCACCTTACCTAATTTAATACTTTATAGTTATCAAAATATAAGTAAATCTATTGGAGTTTAAGTAGGATTCTACTATTACTTAAATCATATGCTGTTAAGCGGAAATAAGTTCCTTATAAAAAACATCTTACGTATTATTAATGTTACTATTGGTAAAATATAAAAATCTTTTAACAATATTAATTAATTGTAATATAAATTTGTTAATAGTATTGTGTAATAACAATTCATAACATAATATCTTTTTTAATAATTTAAAATTTATTATTGTAGAATTTATTTACTATTACAAATTATATGCAAAATTATTATTAGGTAGATATATATTTTTAGAAGGAACTAATTTCCTTATTATATCATCTAATTAATTAAACTAATATTAATCTGTTACTATTATTAAGCTACAAATATAAATTAATATATAATATTAATGTGCGATAAACTTTCTATTTACTCCCTCCGTCTCAAAATTAATTGCTTTTCTAGGAACTTTTTTAGGTCAAATTGACTATTTTTAAAATTAATAATTAAGCATATATAAATATATTTTTAAAATTATAAAAATTGAAATTAGTAATAAATTGTATATACTTTCTTTTGGTTATAATATCTTCACCTATATGTTAGCAAAAAATAGTAAAAAGATTAGTTTTAAAAATAGTCAATTTGACTTTAAAAAGTCCTAGAAATGCAATTAATTTGAGACGGAGGGAATATTATTTAGTACATGTTTTCGTCAAATATTCATACTTTAATATGCAACGAGCTTTTTGTTTATGATTTTCATATGATTAATAGAGAAAAATCAATAGAATTAGTTTTGTAGATTCAGTTTTTAGAAAAATTATTTACTGCCGCCATTTTTGCGGTGGTTTAATATAAATAATATGATTTTGATTGTTTATTATTATTATTTTAGTTTCTGTTATTCCATTATTGAATTTTTTTATTTTTTTTAACATGTTTCCAATGCAATTATTTGCACAAACAATATTACTTTTAAAACAGTTTACCAAATCCTAAAGTGCAAAATAGATGTTTGCTAATAGTTTTTTATTTGTACTTTTTTATGTATTATGGAAATAATTACAATTTAAAAATGAATGTTATATTTAGTAAAACATATTAATGCTTTTTATTCTGTTTTTGTTTGCAATCAAATCTATTTTTAAAAAACTACTGGAGCTAAAAAATTATAGTAATGGCAAATAATGGGAATGTAATTTAATTATTTTTTGGTATAATAAGTTTATAAAAACTAAATAGATCAAAGGGTTTCTCTTGGTTTAATACCAAGTTACTGTAATCATATTTTTATCCAGAAAGGAGAGTTGATTGAGAATCGAAAGCTTTTTAAATTAGTATCTGGTAATTAAGGATTCCCATCCACTAGATATATTATGTATATTAAAGTTTTAGATCCATCAAAATCTTATATGTAAATAGAAATAACATATTAATATTAGGTAAGATATTATTTATAAGGACAATTTTTAGAATACTACTTAAATCACGAAATAAATATGAAAGATGAATCTTCGGGAGGAATTGTTTCTTTCTAAAAGGTATATTACTGTATTGAGGAAAAATGTTTTGACCCAGAAAACGGGAGTGGAACTCTCATTTTAAATCGATTGAAATATAGCAAGGTATAGAATATATTTTAACCTCATGTTTAAAGAAATATTTACATTTTCATTTTTTTTATTTTTTTAGTTCAACCTGGCCTTAAAACTCGCCTTTATTCATGTACTAGCTATTACTTACCAGTGGAAAGCATTGAGTATTAACTTAAAATATTTTAAAATTGGATATAAAATTCTAGAAGTATTTTATTATATAATGATGAAATTTTCACAAGTTTTTTATTTAAAAACTTTTTGCCACGGATTAAAATAATTTTATTTTTTTAATACTAAAAATTTTGGTAGTATACTCGACTTGCATAAAAAAGATTACAAACCTCATAATTGAAATTATTGAAAGTATACAATTTAACTTCAAAACATTGGTTTGTATCAAAATATAATTATATTTAGTTTAAAATCCTATTAATTTATTACCAAATGCAAGTTTTTCTTTTACGAGTCCTGTATAAACAATTTCTCATTTTTCATTTTAAAAACTGAACACCAATGGTATAGAAAAATAAACAAAAAAACAATTTTTTTATGAATAATTTTTGTGAGTCAAATGCACTTTACATCTCCCAACGTTTAACCTCATTTTGGCATATTACATCATATATTTCAAAACGTGACACTTAGCATTCCCGCACTTTTAGAGGGCGAACGGGCACATTAACACTCTCTAAAGACCACCCAAAATTTCGTAGCTAAAAATGGACGGGGTTAGTATTTAAAAAGTGATGGATTTTGCACTTTTAAAACGACTAATTTTTGGGCCAGAACGGGTGTAACTTTTACGACTAATTTTGGGGGCCAGAAGTGGTTTACGTGTCGGTTTGCTAAAACTACAGTGATGCAAAAGTATCCACATTTTTGAAGTATATAATGCAATATATACAATGGAGTATGTAAACTTAGAGGATGTAAAGTGCTATTTAACTCACAATTTTTGTTTAAAGTTTTTGAATTTTATTGTTTTGAAATACATGCAAGGCATATGAATCAATTCTCATTAATTACTTGTGAAATACATATAAGAAATAAGTATTAAATGTAATAATTGACTAAAATTTTTAGTAACCCAAAAGAGGTAGACATCGACCAAAGTTAAAGTATGATTTTTATATACTTTAGTAGATATCATATATATATATAACTATATACTATATATAATATATAGTATATATATATATATATATAGACAGAATAAATAAACTATAATAGATAAAAATATTTAATTGTAATAAATGTTAATAGAAATAACATCGATCAATGCAAATATCAACTTCCTACAATGAGCAGATGAGGTGACAAACTAATGAGCAGATGACGGTTGACAAAAACTAATTAAAGCAAAAGAGATGGACAAACTACCTAAAGTACGAGTTTGATAAAATATAAACCATCGAAAGCAATGTTTATCAAAAACCTATAAAAAAAAAAAACAACGTTTTCTATAACTATATTTTTGGATAGATCGGTGTGATCAGACCAGATTTCGATATCAAGAAATTAATGCGATTTTAATAAGTAGCAAATTGAATTCGACTCGCCATTAGTATTTCATCAAAAATGAGCAAATAAATATTGAAAAAAATCATTATTTCAAACCATCTTCTTTTTGATAAATTACTAATGCCACCAGAGTTCACCACTTAATCCTTCCTAAACTAGAGATTTTATTTTAAGAACTTTATGTTTGACCTAAACCAAGGTTAATAAAAAATTTTTTTTTTTTTTTTTTTTTATAGTAATGTTCCATTTGGTCCCTAGGTGAGTTATCAACCATAGGATGGTTAAACATCTTGACTTTTAATCTTAGTCGTCTCAACTTATGATAAACTTAATAAATACTAACCTCTGTCATTTTTAAAAATTAATAATTAAAAAAAATTATATAAAATTTTTAAATTACACGAAACTTGAACATTAGTAGTAAATCTTCAATAGTTATATTATGATTCATAATCTCCTCAACGTATATTCTTGATTTTTTTTAAAGATTACATTTTTATTTTTTAAAAATAGTCAATTTGATCATAAAAGTCAAAATTAGGATCATTTTATTATGGAATGGGGAGGGGAGTAATTTCTAGAGAAATTTTTTTTAAATATGCAATTATCTCTATACTTGTATGTATTGTGGGTAGAGTCAAAGTAGCATACCTTGGAAGGAAAACTTATCCAATACATTACCTAGTTGAAAGGAAGAATAAAAAAATACAACCGCAATTAAATGAATCTTATATTAGTGCACGTAATTATATATTAACTACACGAGAAGCCATATATAAGATTAGGACTCTTATCTTCCCAACCCTACATGGTAGTCAAATAAATGACTTATTCAAATTAAAAAAAAAAAAAAAAAAAAAAAAAAAGAACATAACTGGCACAATTTAAAAGTGAATTAATCAGGGTTTTAGACACGCCTATGAGAGAAAACCAAATAAATGTTTACCTTTTCTAACAATCCAATCACCTATCCGCACTTACTTTTTTCACATGAGCAAAATATGTATGTAGTACTTATCTTGCCCATACACACGTATAACCAATATACACATTTACTATTTTTTTTTTTATAAAAAAAGACCCTAATAAATGACCATTTTTCCAAATAAATAAAACACTATTTTTTAATAGGTTCTTACCAAATTGGCGATGATAATTAATTCATGGTTCACGCCAGGTTTTTTGGCCAAAATAGAATTAATTGATACAATTTTTGTTTAATCATGGACTAATTGTCCACATCTCTGAACTTAAGCCATTTCATCTATATCCAATTATCACCTTATTATTATGGTCAATATAATTTTGTATTAGTGGCAAAAATACATACATGAGTGTTTTAATTTCTAGAATCCTATAACTCAAATATATCTATCCTATTCCTATTGGGGTAACAATAAGATAAATATATAGATTTTTATATGCTATAACAATTTAATGATATATTTGAATACTACTAAGGTGTAATTATATGTATCGATGAGCATTCGCAGTTATTCCTGCTACTCTTCCAAATCTTAATATTATTTTCTTTATTTAAAAATAAAGTAATTATTGGGAGGTGACCAACTATAAGTATTTACCAAGTCTCTACCAAAAAAAAAGAAAAAAAAAACCGTCACGACCATCGCAGTTAAGGGTAGTTCTTGTCTTCCATTACTTTTAGGAACTATAGTATGTACTTACCAAGAAAATGTATTTTTACGCATTTGATAATATGTAGACTTTCTAGGAAGAAGACCATGCTTGGGGATGATTTGACCTTAAATATCAATGTTATAACGCTTAGCAGCTTGAAAATAACTCTTTTGGTAAGGGCATGCATGAATCAAATGGAAATATCAGGACGTGTCAAAGTTAAATACTGACAAAGCCGTCTAGAAGTTGTTTGTTTGCAGTAATCTCGTCGACACTTTCAACCAACTTTTGTTAATGTAGGTGGTTTGGCAAAAGGAGTGGCCCAACACCCTTCCAGTCTTGGCATTGAACATTTAAACTAATTAACAAGTCAGTTATGTTATCTGGTTTTTGAAAGATGCGTATCCACTTTTGGTGAAGGTGGCTTCCACACCTCAGAAATAATGCAGTAGGGGTTCCATGATCTTTCAAGGCAAATTCACAGCCCATAGATAAATATATTTAAATAATATACAAAGATTGCAAAACTATATTCAAGTCATAGTACAGTCCCCTCTTCCTCTAGGACAGAGAAGCATTTACTCATACAAGAAACATTCACAGTCGAAAACAACTAGGATCAGTGAATTCCTCTTTTCCATCACGCGAAAACCAATAGATTATTGGTTTTTATTTCCTTTTGTCACCTTTAAGGTCATAGTACAGTCCCCTCGTCCTCCTAGGACTGACGAGCATTTACTCTTACCAGAAACACTCACGCCGAAAACCACTAGGATAATTGATTCCTCTTTATCATCACTCGATCTAGATTATTGGGATATCCTCTTTTCACCTTTTGTTGACGGTATTAGGAGTTGCCCCTCAAACCGATATCAACCTTCAATCAAACAGGAAATCCGATGAAAGCTAAAGCTTAAAAATGAGCCATTATGTGCATTTCCCATAATAATTACCGGTATCAATCCCGGTGTCACACTATCCATAGTTGTCAACGGCGCCACCGGCGAGACGCGTCGGTAGTTTTGACCGCCAGGATGACGCCTAGGCGATAAGGCGCCCCTCCATGGCGTCCTTATGGGCGACAAGTCATTGACTATGTACCAAAAAATGTTTGTTATATATATTATTTGTTTTTACTTCAAAAGCAAATTCGACAAAAAAAATTTTATATACATTAAAACTCAAAACATAATAACTAACGACCAAGTAATACACTTAAAAACAGTAACACAATTATATATGGAATACTGACTGCACAATTAAAATTCAAAAATAAAACAACATGATATTGAAAAACTAGTAGAACAAATTATCAAACACTACGAAGAGGAATAAAAGATAACTAAGTCCAAAACAATCATCACATATTACATGTCTAATAAATAATAAAAATTACACAATAGAGCTAGTAACATGAGTTTAGAATGAGTCATGGGTACACAATGACTTAATTACTGGACTATGGGCCAGCTACCAAGGGGTAAGCCTTGGCGGCTCGGCGTCCAAGGCGTTGCCTTATTCTTCTCCTAGCGCCTGGGGGGGGGGGGGGGGGGGGGGGGGGGGGGGGGGGGGGGGGGCCGGACGCCTAGTCGTCGCCTTAGACGACGCCATGGGCGACATGCCAATGACAACTATGCACACTACT